>CAJNDS010002261.1:0-534286 GCA_905221605.1 Symbiodinium natans
CCCCCCCCCCCCCCCCTGCCCCCCCCAACTCCTGTTAGAACGACATCGCGTGCCGCGCCCGGGGTTCAAAATTTCAGGCTAGGGTATGAAGGGAAGAATATCAGGATGTGCGCTATCCAAGTATTGGAGGTTGAGGCTTGCTCAGGTATAGCGTTTAGGAGTGAGGTTTTGAAGGCTTACCTCTCATTGCCACGTTAAAAAACTCTTCCGCCCGATCCCACACTAACGCAAGGGGCTGTGTCCCCTTTTCTTTCACGGGTTGCAACAGCTACCCCAAAGGGACCATAGTTTTAAGCATCTGACCCGGCATCTGACCCGGCATGCGCCATCGAGGTCAACAGGCATTTTGTGTTTTTGGGATTGTTTGGGGTGTTTGGTGCCACTCCCTGGGAGCTTGTTCATGGGGCTCGCTCGGGCTCTGGGAAGTGGAAGTCGGGCATGGGTTTGCCAAAACTTGCTGCAACCAAGACACGTTCAGTGTACGTGGGGTCCCAGCAAATGAGCATGGTCGTCGAATTCTTCACCTCTGCTCAAGACAGAATTGGTCGGCTTCACCAAGCCTGCCCTAAACCCTAGGTTCGGTTCGGGCATTCCTGATGAAAAAGTGCCACTGAACAAGCCGGTCGCAGTAGCACCCACATTCACTGCCCCTTCGGCCATGAGCTGCGGGTCGTTTTGCTGGATGCAGATCTTGTCCAAGAACACACTCCTCAGGATTCGAATCTTGACCTTGTTGAAACCGAGGGTCGAGTGATTGAGGGCCTGCTCGGCTGCAATGGTTTAGCCAGTCATTCGACTTGGCCTGCATTTCAGGTCGCGTGGTTCATCCCTATGCCTCAGACACTAAGAAGCCTCTTCACCATTAAAATCTTAAGCCGTGAAACTGCATCCCTGAACCTGTCCAACCCGAAGCCGGTGTGGGGTTGCATTTAGGTTGCGGAAGGGCCTGGAATGGTTTGGGGCCTATTAGGGATGGGCGACTGCCTGCTCCCTTCCTTCTTTGCCCGGTAAAAGCATTCGACCCTTCTCAACTCAGCGCCATACCCCGTCACGGGCCAAAATTCCCAACCCCCCTCCTTCGGCCCCCCCGGGTGCCCAGGACTCCTGGACGGCCGCCACATCAGCAGGACGAGGCCGGAGGACAACAAGCCAGGCAGGAACACCCACGAATGGGTTGCGAATCCCATCCAGACCTGCACTTTAGTCTTGTGGATGTTTGTGGTGGCCTCCTGCGGATCCAGAATTTACAGTGGGCCGGGGTTGAGAAGCTGGACAAGCAAAAAACCCCAAACATCAAGTCATGAGCTCTGTGCAAGATGCCTCGTCGGAAAAAGGGGCTATACCATATTTCCTTGGGTTTTTTGATTGCAGCTTTCATGCTTTTATTAACATTACCAATCTTATCTGGTACACTTCTTTTCATATTGGGTGATCTTCATTCTAATACACTTTTCTTTGATCCCATATTTGGAGGAGATCCTATATTCTATCAACATTTATTTTGGTTTTTTGGGACATCCAAAAGTTTACATCTTAATAATTTCTGCATTTGGGATCATTTCCGTAATAATTTCTGGGATTTTACCATTAATAATCTTTGGTAACCAATCAATGATCTTTGCCATGTCATCTATTTCTCTTCTTGGAAGTCTTGTTTGGGGGGCATCATATGTATACTGTAGGTTTGGAAAGTGATCCAACAGCTTATTTTACAGGAGTTACAATCTTAATATCCTTACCAACTGGTACAAAAATCTTTAATTGGCTTTTTACATATCTTGGAAGTCCACCATTATTACACCTTAGAATTTGTTCTGTCTTCTTCTCGCATCTCTTTTATTAATGTTTACTATAGGTGGTTCTACAGGAATAATTCTTGGAAATGCTGCAGTAGATCTAGGATTACATGATACATATTATGTTGTAGCACATGTTCATTTTGTTCTTTCTTCAGGAGCTATGATTTCTATCTTCTCTGGAATAGTTTTAAAGGAGAAAAGGTTGTTGGTACTAAGAATTTATTACCTTCATCCTCTAGTACACTTTCTCTTTTTCATCTGCATTTAATATTTATTGGTATTCTTCTGAGCTTTTGCCCAATGCATTTCTTAGGATTTAATGTTATGCCAAGAAGAATCCCATCCTTTCCTAATTCCTGGAATTCCCTGTCATCTATTTGAAGCATTCACGCTTTCATTGTAATGCTTGCGAAAAAACATTCTCTTCGTAGTTGTAATAATAATATACCCGCGAGGCAAAGTAATACTAATATTCTCGCGGATTATGATTGTAAGCGCGGGAAAAGAAGAATATTATAATAACCCCGCGCACTGCGTTCATATGTTCACTACATTCGTTCACTCATAAATTCACTCACTCATTTGTTCACAGTATTCACTTCGTCTTGATAATAATATTTATAGGGCGGCCTTAAAGTATATTTTAATGAGGCCGCAGTATTAGTATTATAGTGCACGTCACTGCACGTCCTAATAGTAATATTATTAATGCGCTCTTTTACTTCGTTCGTGCTTTCATTACAACGAAGTGAGCGCAGTAATAATATCCGCCGAGGCCTCGGGCCGAAGGTGTATGGGTTGTCAGACCCCTTTTTTTGCTTGAAATGGGTACCCCCCTAGGAGAGGAGGGTCCGCAAGCGGATGTCTCGCAGAGGCAGTTGCAGCCCATCCCAGCAGGGCGCCCCCCACACCCCCCCACCCAACCCCCCCCCCCCCCCCCAACCCCCCCCCCTCCCCCCCCCCCCCCCGCCCCCCCCCCCACCACCCCCCCCCCCACCCAACAACCCCCACCCCCCCCCCCCCCTCCCCGCGCCCCCCCCCCCCCCTCGCCCCTCCCCCCCCTCCCTCCCCTCCCCCACACCCCCCGCTCCCCCCATCCCTCTGCGCCAGAGTCGCCTAAACCTTAAGGCCTGGCTCCACCCTACTATCACTCCAAATAGCCGAAACCCTAAACCCAAAAACCCGCAAACCCCCCAAAGCGTGAACCTTAAGCCCTAACTAACCCTCACCCCAAACAACCCCACACCATAAACCAGACACCCAACCCTCAACCCTCAACCCTCAACCCAACCCTTATTGCTTGGGGTCCAGCGACTTGGGCGCTGCGGAATCACCATGCTCACGCGGATGCGCTGGGCCGGGCCGAGGCGGGTCGCGTAGCGTTAAAATTAATAGCACGTGTGCGCTCATTACATTCACGCCTTTTGTTCTATATTACGGGCACGCCATATAAAATATCTTCGTGGGGCGTGCATTTCACTCACTTGTTTCGTTCGCACGCTCATTACGTTCACTCGCTACTTTCGTTCTCTAATTCACTTACTCTCTTCACTATATATTATAACGAGGGCGCAATAATGAGAATAAAGACGCGCCCATGTTGTTCGTTTCGTTCGTTCATTTCCTGCGTTTCACGCGTGAACTTGTAAATGCAGTAAATTCGCTCTCTACACGCCGGAGGCCTGAGGCGTTTAGATCCAAGTTTAGGGAACCACTACCCTGCCCCCCTGCTGCTGCTTTTCTGCTGCCGCCTGCTGGCCCCCTGCTGCCCCTGCTGCCCTGCCCCTCTGCTGCCCGCCTGCTGCCCCCCTGCTGCCCCCCTGCTGCCCCCCTGCTGCCCCCCTGCTGCCCCCCTGCCCGCTGTCCTGCTGCCCTTGATTGCTGGGCTGGGCTGGGCTGGCTGGCTGGGCTGGGCTGGCAACCAACACCGCTTGAGGCCACCCCCACACCCCCTTCCCCCCCTTCCCCCCCCCCCCCCCCCCCCCCCCCCCCCCCCCCCCCCCCCCCCCCCCCCCCCCCCCCCCCCCCCCCCCGCGCGCGCTTGTTGCGCGACGGGCACCTACCCCTAGCTGTCGTTTCGGTGCCCTTGCAAAGGCGGCCTCGCGTTAGCGATAAAATTATCTGAGTGTGGAATCGACATTACCCTGGAGAATGCTATCAATTCTCAACTGCCGATTCAGAGACGAGGAACCAACAGTACCGATGTGGCAACTGCTACTAGGCTGCCACACACCGCGGCGGGCGCAGCATTGCACATCACGAAGAGCAAGGCGATCTTGTGCCACACATTGCCATGCCTGGGAATATGGCAATACATAGAAAGGCTGGGGACTAGCGATTCGCTGCAGACTCTTGGTGCGGCGCTTTGTCCCTTTGCCAAATAGGCTGCTACCAGTTTTCGAAGCTCAGAGCGCAGCGTTGCCGTGCGGAACTCAAAACCACAAACGCTGAAACCTGATGCGGCTTAGGGTTTGCTAGTTTTGGGGTCCGCCGCCCCGGGGGCGGCGTATTGGACCGGAGCCTTTTTTGGGCACGCCCGTGGAGGAAACTCCCTTCTTTTTGTGTTGGTGCAGCACCCCAAAACGCATGGAAAATGAACCGTTTTCAGTGTCGCTTTAATTCGTTGTTCACGCTGTCCGCTATCCTCAGGGGCCGGGCCTTGGAGCCGACCCTTCTGGCATCCAGGAGCCCCCGGCGCCCATCAGCAGCAGGCGGGAGGGAGAGGTTACGAGGCTAGCAGTAAACGGCCCCGAAACTCCCACACTGGCGGGCGCGCAGGCGCGCGCGAGCGCCCGCGCTCGAGCCGCATCAGCACTTCTTGAAACGCTCAAAGGGACCTCCACTGCGCATCATACGGTGTTGTGTCGTGTTGTCATTTGTCCTTTCCTTGTCTTCCTCAAACAATGTACGAGACACGATGCGCAACTGATGTGTTCAACACAGCCCTTGGCGTTCATGCTTCGCATTACCATGTGGTGTTGTTGTTGTTGTTGTTGTTGTTGTTGTTGTTGTTGTTGTTGTTGTTGTTGTTGTTGTTGTTGTTGTTGTTGTTGTTGTTGTTTTGTTGTTGTTGTTGTTGTTGTTGTTTTGTTGTTGTTGTTTTGTTGTTGTTGTTTTGTTGTTGGTTGTTGTTGTTGTTGTTGTTGTTGTTGTTGTTGTTGTTGTTGTTGTTGTTGTTGTTGTTGTTGTTGTTGTTGTTGTTGGTTGTTGTTGTTGTTGTTTGTTGTTGTGTTGTTGGTTGTTGTTGGTTGTTGTTGGTTGTTGTTGGTTGTTGTTGGTTGTTGTTGGTTGTTGTTGGTTGTTGTTGGTTGTTGTTGGTTGTTGTTGGTTGTTGTTGTTGTTTTGGTGTGTTGGTTGTGTGTTGGGGGTGGTTGTGTGGTTGTTTTGGTTGTGTTGTTGTTGTTGGTTGTTGTTGGTTGTGTTGGTTGTGGTGGTTTGTTGTTGGTGTTGTGTTGGTTGGTTGTGTGTTGGTGGTTGTTGTGTGGGTTGGTTGTTGTGGTGGTTGGGTTGTGTGGTTGGTTGTTGTGTGGTTGGTTGTTTGGTGGTTGGTTGTTGGTTGGTTGGTGTGTGTGTGGTGGTTGTGTTGTTGTGTTGGTTTGTTGTTGGTTTGTTTTGTTGTTGTTGTTTGTTGTTGTTGGTTGTTGTTTGTTGTTGTTTGTTTTTTTTTTTTTTTTTTGGTGTTTGTTTTGTTTGTTTTGTTTGTTTTGTTTGTTTTGTGTGTTTTGTTGTTTTGTTTGTTGTGTTTGTTTTGTTTGTTTTGTTTGTTTGTTTGATTGTTGGTTGTGTTGTGTTTGTTGTTATGTTTTGTTTTGTTGTGTTTTGTTTTGTTTGTTGTGTTTGCTTGTTTTTGTTTGGTTTGTTTTGTTTTCTTCGTTTTGTTTGTTTGTTTGTTTGTTGTGTTTGGTTTTGTTTTGTTCGTTTTGTTTGTTTGTTTGTTTGGTTGTTTGTGTGTTTGTTTGTTTGTTTGTTTGTTTGCTTGTTGTTGTTGTGTTGTTGTGTTGTTGTGTTGTTGTGTTGTTGTGTTGTTGTGTTGTTGTGTTGTTGTGTTGTTGTGTTGTTGTGTTGTTGTGTTGTTGTGTTGTTGTGTTGTTGTGTTGTTGTGTTGTTGTGTTGTTGTGTTGTTGGGTTGTTGTGTTGTTGTGTTGTTGTGTTGTTGTGTTGTTGTGTTGTTGTGTTGTTGTGTTGTTGTGTTGTTGTGTTGTTGTGTTGTTGTGTTGTTGTGTTGTTGTGTTGTTGTGTTGTTGTGTTGTTGTGTTGTTGTGTTGTTGTGTTGTTGTGTTGTTGTGGTGTTGTGTTGTTGTGTTGTTGTGTTGTTGTGTTGTTGTGTTGTTGTGTTGTTGTGTTGTTGTGTTGTTGTGTTGTTGTGTTGTTGTTTTGTTGTTTTGTTGTTTTGTTGTTTTGTTGTTTTGTTGTTTTGTTTTTTGTTTTTGTTTTTTGTTTTGTTGTGTTGTTGTGTGTTTGTGTGTTGTGGTTTGTTGGTGTTTGTTGTTGTTGTTGTTGTTTGTGTTGTTTGTTGTTGTTGTTTGGTTTGTGTTTGTTGTTGTTTGTTGTTGTTGTTTGTTGTTGTTTGTTGTTGTTTGTTGTTGTTTGTTGTTGTTTGTTGTTGTTTGTTGTTGTTGTTTGTTGTTGTTTGTTGTTGTTTGTTGTTGTTTGTTGTTGTTTGTTGTTGTTTGTTGTTGTTTGTTGTTGTTTGTTGTTGTTTGTTGTTGTTTGTTGGTGTTTGTTGTTGTTTGTTGTTGTTTGTTGTTGTTTGTTGTTGTTTGTTGTTGTTTGTTGTTGTTTGTTGTTGTTTGTTGTTGTTTGTTGTTGTTTGTTGTTGTTTGTTGTTGTTTGTTGTTGTTTGTTGTTGTTTGTTGTTGTTGTTGGTTGTTGTTGTTTGTTGTTGTTGTTGGTTGTTGTTGTTTGTTGTTGTTTGTTGTTGTTGGTTGTTGTTGTTTGTTGTTGTTTGTTGTTGTTTGTTGTTGTTTGTTGTTGTTTGTTGTTGGTTGTTGTTGGTTGTTGTTGTTTGTTGTTGTTGTTTGTTGTTGTGTGTTGTTGTTTGTTGTTGTTTGTTGTTGTTTGTTGTTGTTTGTTGTTGTTTGTTGTTGTTTGTTGTTGTTTGTTGTTGTTTTTTGGTGTTTATTTGTTGTTATTTGTTGTTATTTGTTGCTATTTGTTGTATTTGTTGTTGTTGTTGCTGCAGCACCCTGAATGCTAAACTAAACTAAGGGTTTGTCTGAGGACTTGTGCACTTGCACTTCGTTTGTGAACTATCTCGATGTCAATTTCAGGGGGGGGGAGCTCCTTTCGTGGAGGTACTCCTTTTCTCCGGGACGAGGGCCCAGAGAAAAGCTGAAAGGGGACCCAAAATCCCCATTTATGCCTATCCCTGCTGCCACGTGCCGTGATGTGTCACACCCTGCAGTCGGCATTGCACATGGCCCACTGCAGTGGTAGACATTCTCCATGTCTGCCACCAGGGACTGGACCCTATCCCCAACAACACAGTGGCTTGGATTCTGCCGTGCCTTGGTTTCTGCGCAGGATCCCAAGGCACCGACTGGCCAAATGATGCAATGGTGCTTTATGGCCTCGTCTCTCTTACCAATCCTCAACGTTGTAGGTTTCACCGGTGACCGTAGGTGTACGCCGAGTGGTCGTAAGCTGGATGCCAGGCGGCCAGCTTTCGGGTGGCCAGCCAGGTGTTGAGTGCCCTGATTTGCCCTTTAAAGGATGGAAGGAGAAGAGGCAGTCTCGGCTTCGCCTGCGGCCCAAAGAGCTGCACGATTCAACAAAATCGATTTACCATAGTTGCGGCTGCATCGGGGTCCGGGGCCCTACTACCCAACTTTTTGTGATTTGGGTTCTTTCCTCTTTCTTTCTCGTTCGGAAATGGGCGGGGCCTCGTCCGCCTGAAGTCATTCGGTCTCTTTGTTCCGGCCCGAGTGGGAACCAGGGAATTCGTTTAGGCCCACACACGAGGGTCTTAGGAAGGCACTGATCTCTTGCGTTCCTCGAAAGGGTCCAGGGGCGTTGCGTTCTCCGCACCCGTTGTGCTGAAAATGGTGCATTCTCCGCGCTTGTTGAGCTGTTGCCGTCACGAAGGCTGCTGCCTCCGTTTCTGCCTGGCGTGTTGATCTCAAGCGTTCCTTGCAAGGGTTCAAGTTTCAAGAGGGTGCTGTTGTTTTCACTATGGCCGTGGCTGTTTGGTTCCCCTGTTGTGTTGTTCTCCTACACTCCTTGCAAAGGTTCAGGAGGGTGTTTCATTCCCGCCGCTCCTATTGTGCGGTCAAGCCTCCTATCACATGATGCAGTAAATCGACCTGCGTCCTCCCCGCTTCAGCGCGTATTTGTGTTCTTGTTTTTGTTCTCGTTCTTGTTCTTGCTCTTGCTCTTGCTCTTGCTCTTGCTCTTGCTCTTGCTCTTGCTCTTGCTCTTGCTCTTGCTCTTGCTCTTGCTCTTGCTCTTGCTCTTGCTCTTGCCGTTGTTGTTGCTGTTGTTGTTGTTGGTGGTGGTGGTGGTGGTGGCGGCGGTGGTGGTGGTGCACTCCAGAAGTCGAGAATGACAGCAGTAACAAGAGCTCCACACAACCACCAAGGTACCAGGAGTGTGTCCAAAACTGGTCGATCTTGGTGGTCTGCTTGCTGTGGTGGTACCAATCCTGCAGGTAAGGCCCTTCGCGCAAAGCCAGGCCGACTCTGGATAAGACTCGGTGAGCCTTGGTTGTTTTGGAACCCAGCATCGCGGATGCTCGTGCATCGTGGAATCCAACACCTCTCTAAGACTCTAAGAACACATAACCCCTGAGGCCTCTGAAGGCAATCCTGTTCTGAGACAAAACAACAAAAAACAACATCCCGACAGCCACAAGGGGGCTGAAGTCGATCGAAGCATCTCGGGGCGAGTCAAGGTGAAGTTTGAGACAAGCTCCACAAGCCTCCCTGTCCGTCCTTGGGGCCGGCGGGGGGGGGGGGGAGAATCCATGCTACCTGGTTAGCTCCGGCTGGGAGGACACGCCAGTGTGTTTGGTTGTTTTTGTTTTGACAGACAAGTCGTGAAGCAACGCACGCCCTCAACCCTTGCCCTTTGAAAAGGCTGTTCCCCTTTCAATAAGGAAAGGAATTTAAAAACAACTTAACCCAAGAGCACAATCACGGGACAACTCGCCCACGAAGATTCGTGGACACGCAAATGCTCACAATCAAAATTGGCGCGTTTGATAACCCTAAGCCCTCAAGCCCTCAAGCCTTAGGCTTTAGGTTTGAGTTTCGGCTCCCAAGCAACCGAGTCATGAACAAGGAAGCCTTTTGTTCAATGCAGCTTATAAGCGAATGCAGACCTTAAAACAATAAGGTCGCAAGGACATTGCTTGGTGTCCTGGTAACCGAGAGTCTCTGGAGACGATGGACGACTTGGTCTGCAGCCGTCGGCTCTTTGGGCGCCTGGTCCCGGTTGCCAACGACCGAGGGGGCCACCTGAAAAGTCCGAAAGCCCCCAAAACGTGTGGCATGGGAGCCCTAAAACCTTAGACTATAGACGCGACAGCACATGCTGAAATCCTAAATCCTAAACCTGACCCTAACCCCAGAGGTCCCCGCCTGTAACTTGAAACGCTCTTCAGGAATAGGCGCATCCACATCTTCCATGAGGCTCCCCCCGCCCGCGAAGGCGCGCTATCCCAAATCTTTAAAGGCCCGCCTCTGCCGGACATGGGTCATGTTGAATAGGGTGCAGAAGGTCGAGCTTTCCGTGCATTCGGGTAAAGTTCAGGGTTCACGATTAGGACTTTGATGATTTGATATGATTTCGGCAAGATCGACCGCAATTACGCAATCAGACCGGCTTGAGCGCATGGCGAACGTTGCAGTGGCAATCTGGGTCGTGTTGCACTTCTTGCTGCGGTTTGCACTGGACTTCTTTTCTCCGACATTCACTGAAGGCGTGGCTGTGGTCGAAGCTTGCTTTGCGGAGGCTTTGCCGCTTTGCCTCTCTACGTAGCAAAGCACGGCTTTGTGCCGTTCCACAGAGGTGTCTTTCGCAGAGGCTTGGGGCCGGGCTCGGCCTCCATGTTAAGGGCGATCGAAATTCCGCAGGACAACTGCAACTGTTATCACGTGTCAAAACCACGCCATTCTGTCCAAACTTTGCAGACGGCGCCTCAATGAACTTGCACTTGTCAAGACTAAGAAAGAAACTGCTTGGATTCTTTGACCCAAGGGCAGCATCACGGCAAAACGCTGCGTGCGACATGATGCTTTTTGGTGCCCAAGGAGCAACTCTTCATGATAAGATCTGCACATGACACGTGGCAGGTCCTCCAGTGGGAGGTCTACACCTGGAGAATCCCCTGCTACGTGAGCCTGAACTATTGCCAACGTGATTCCCCTCACATGCCCTATGTTTATGGGATAAACAACCCAAAAGAGTCCATAACAGTGCATTCGAATCTAGATAGACCTCCACATTTAATATTTGGCCTGGGCTATCCCCAGCTACATTCCAAAATCATGAATCAGAGATGTAGACATGTTGCAGGTTCCCACCGTGAGTGAGTCGAGTGAGGTCATTATCAAATCCACAGTGTATCCGTCCCACTGCTCACCATACCCAGTAGCTCATGATGCTCCGCTGTGCACTGAGGTCAGGACAGCTGGACAGCCACCACATCATGCGGCGCTAAGATCTCCTGCACTACGGAGTGGCTCATCTTGCCATTCCTGCAATCATGTCAGATAAGGGTCCACCCCCCCAGGTATAACTAGATACAGAATCAAACCGCTGTTGGGCTCGACGACAATTGGTATAGCCAACTCCGACTTCTGAGGGCGGCACGAACCCAGAAACAAACTCGAGTTTCATGCGGCGAAAGAGATCTGGCACTTCACCTGCCGGCGCCACTTTCCTAATCTGAAAACCGTCCAAGAAACATCATTGAATAACTTCCTCTTAAACGCCACATGGGTAGTAAATGGTGGCAGATGTGTCATGTCCAAAGGTCATACTCATATCTTGTTTCCATGGTACAATGGTACAAGAATGAAGCGCTCGGAAGAGCCTGGAGGCTGCGAAACGCCGCCACAAAAACATCGAAGACTTTGCCCACAACCCTGTTCTTTACGGGTTTAGGGTTCAGGGCTCACGATTTAGGGGTTTAAGGCTGAGGGTTCAGGATTTAAGGGCTTAGGGTTCAGGCTTCAGCAGGGTTTAGGGGCTTGGGGTTTAGGGTTCAGGCTTAGGGGTTTTAGGGAATGGAACATGTTGGGCTGGATAGTGCCTGCCAAGAAGACTGACATATCGTTGTCGATGAGGTCGTTGCTCTGCTTATCTTCTGGAACCTGGGCGGCCCAACGCCCTAGCCAGAACATCCTGAACCCTGAACTCCAAGCCCGAGACCCTAAGTTCTGAACCCCTAAACCAGAAACCCAAAGCCTAAACCCTAAGCCCTGAACCCTAAACTCTAAGCCCTGACTCGAAATCTTAAGCCTTGAACCCAAAACCCCAAGCCTTGAACCGGATTTAAGCCAATTGGGCGCCCGGCATGAAGCGCCAATCAGTTTACTTCGAAATCGGTACTTCTTCACCCTCTTTCTTTCCTGGCAGCTCACTCACGTGTATTCTTTGTGATGGTGCGTCATGAAGACACTGCGGGACAAACGGGCTCTTTTGTTCAGCTGCCTCACGCCTGTGACACGATGCGCGTCTTGTCCCACCTCCGTGGCACCGGGACAGCTTCCTCGCAAATGGGATCAGGCATGGCCGCCGACGGAGGTGTGGAAGATGGTGAACTGGAAGCCGTTCGTCGGGCGCAAGGCGACTGCTTTCGGGTGATGCTGCCTAGCCGCTTGGCGGTGGCTATGCTTCTGTCGATGTCATTGGCTTCACCCAAAGAGGGCCAATGACTGATGTCCTGCGGGACCTCCTGTGGCTCCTTCACTGGCACTGGCACATCGCAAAGGGCCAAGACCTCTTCTTGGGGCTCCCAGTCCAGCATGGCACCGTGGGTACGGCGCTGGGCCTTGGTGAGGGTTGGATTTGCTTCCCGCCTGGGGCGCCAAAGGGCCTGGATCGGGGTCCCCTCTGCCATGGTAGCTGCACACTGCACTGAAAGCCACAGTGCCTTCAGCTCCACTGAGTCAGCACTCTGGATGATCTGGTCGGTCCTCTTGCCGCGCTTGACGCTGCCCCAGGAGTCATAAAAGACCTCCCACTTTGCAGCCCAGAAGAGGCCGTCCCCGCACATCGGGATCCAGCGCATGTAGTTCTCCACCTCCGCAAGCACGCAATGCTGCATAGTTGCTGTCATGCCATGGCGTGGTGAGGTCACACGGCTGCAAACCACAAAATACCACGAAGCCATCACAACCCCAAAGATCCACATGCCCTGCCTTGTGCTGAAGGCTGTCCCGGTGCAAGTAAACTCCCGGACATCCTGCAAGTATCCGGTCACCTGGGCTTTGCTTTCCGGGGCGTGCCCGGGTCCCAGAATGCCTACTATTTTGTGCGGCATACCCCGCAATTATCAGGCATTATCAGGCATGCGCTACTCATCTGTGCTCATTTCAAGGGTTTGGGGATGCTTGGGGCTCACTTAGTGGAATTTAGGGTCCTGAGGATGTTCGGCCCTAGCTCTTGCTACTTCAGTGCTACTTCAGGTCCGCCGCCTTTGGATTCGTCCTTGCTGGGGAACAACTCGCCGTGGTACACGATAGAGTAGAGAGCCTGACAGAAGCTTAGGTGTCGGGCTCGGGGGGTGGAATCCACTGCAAGACAAGTCCGCAGATGCTACGCATGACCCTTTGATCGCAATCAACATCAACATACAGTTACTGACGAAGCCTGAAAACCAGATGTTGCAAAATGTGCACCAAAGGCGGCCACGGTGAAGCGTAGAAACAAGAACAAGCCCTTACAAGTGGCACGGCGTCACTTGTTAGCACCTTCTTGGTTCTGGTATCAATCGAGCATTCATCGCTCCGAGTGAAGGTATCAGGACCGGATCTAGCCAGCACGAGGTGACATTGACTACAATTCCCGGAATCCTGCCCGGCCTCCAACTTGCAGCCATGCCAGCCGCGTTGCCAGTCGCCCTCGCGCAGCTGAAATTTCTCGAAGGGCTTCCATGGGACTTTGTACCATCCATTGGCCTTCTGTTCCTTGGCAACTCAAGCCCAATACTGAAAGCACCAGAGCACAAATTCCATGCTAGGTGACTGAATGCAGCCTGGCTTCCGGCTCACCCAGAAGATCCCTTAGTGACCTGCCGTAGGGGCCTGGGCGCGTCTCGAAGAAGCTGTTCAAGAAGCCGTCGACATCCGAGATGGATGCTGCAGGACAATGCGGCTGTGAAAGCTGATGCCTTGCAGCCGCTCCCCAAGTGAGGACTCTCTCAGGGGACGCGGCCGACGCTGTGTCAGCAAGATTCCATTCGGAAGGGCCGCCGCACGCTGCATCATCAAATGGAGGCACGGGCAGTCGCACTGTCTGCGCAAGAGCCGTGACTGGAGTTGAAGCGGGCTGGTGGTACGAGTTCGGTTGCGTAAGCAGCTCATGCATGTTGGGCAGTCGGCTTTTCTTCAAGCGACGATTCCACTTTGACTTATTGGAATCTGCCTGGCACTGGGTCTTGGTGCTGGGTGGAGTAGCTTGGCCCTCCTGCATCATCGCACGGTTGCAGGCATCGAGGGCTGCGGATCCCTTGGCCAGCTTCACTTGCAGAAGTTCTTCAACTTTAGTCGCTCGGCGCGGAATGTACTGAACAAACGTCATCCTTAGAGGCCTTGCCTGCAAGGCCGTCTCAAGCTCCTCTGCGGACTCCATTTCGCGGGTAAGGGCGCCATTCACACGGACAATCCTGTCGCTCCAGCGCAAGCCATGCTGCTGCGCCCACCCACCCAGAGCGAGCTCTATGCCATCCTGCTTAGGCACGGTAGGGCAGCGGAATCCCAAGTCGCAGTTCTCAGTGACCTCAAACTGAACGGGATTGCCGAAGAGTGGCCTCTGCAAAGCTCCAATGACACTTCCCTCCGAAAAGATCAGCCTGCAGATTTCGTAGGTGTAATCAGCCTTCATCTCTGCAAAGGGCTTGCCTTTCTTCTGCCTTCTTTTGCCCGCAAAGGACATTACTTTGCCCCGGCGAGTTCTCAGCGTCACAGTGTGCGCCAAGTAGTATTTGTCTTGAATGGCGTTGGAACTGTAGCCCGATACGCCTACGATGTAATCTCCATCCTCCAAGCTCTGCCACTTGACTTTCCTCTTTCGGCAAGCGGCGTCGTCTGCAATGTCCATTGCTGCACCGTCGTCATCCAGCAGGCATCCCTTTCGGAGCCCACCTTCGAATTCGAAGATCAGGCCGTGCATGACGTAGCCCAGCCCGGCGCCGATGCGCTTCAGCTGTCCGGGCTGGGCCTTCAGGTCCATCGACGTGGGCTTGGAAGCCATGGCGCCCAGAAGATGGAACTGATTCTGTCGCGAATCAAAGCCTATGATGGCTTGTACTTTGATGCACTTCGCACATAAATGGGCTGTTGTGATGTGTCCTGTGTCCGTCTTCGAGCATGAGAGGGACATCACCACAGTTCAGCTCCAGCGCTCTCAACAGTTCAGGCGGTCATGCCAAACATCTGACCGACATGACAGACCCCAAAGTCTCAGGTCAAGGGAGCTTGCAAGTGCGCCTGCTTTTCTCGGCAGCCCTTTCACGGCAGCCTGAGGCTAGGTGCAGTGTACTGAAGCAATCTGGCTGCTGCAAATCACAACCTCCCCACAAAAAGGAAGCAACATGAGGCCATCAGTCTCCACAAAACGAGTCCAAGCAGTAGTTCAGCAATATGGGTCTTCTGCCCTGAAGCAGCCACTCGAGTGCCCGGCCTCGTGCAGCGAGAAGGCCCTGACAAGCGCGGTTTCGAGTCAGTCTTGGATTGCCCTTCTTTCTGAAATTTGCTTGGGCCGCCCAGGCAGCAGCGAGGGCAGAATCAGGTCTTTCGGGCTCGGGCGTGTTGTGGGGCATCTGTAGTGGCTGAGGCTGTTTATCGGGCCCTATGAGCATCTAGGACATGCAGCTTGTAGATTCAGGATGTTTGGGGTTTGGGGTAGGTCCCCCCTGGCCATGGATCGAGTGCAGGAGCTTGTATGTCATTCGCTGTAGATCCCACACCCGAGGCCTAACTGAACGCCGACCTCCCCCAAGCCCTGACATCTCAAGACGTAAGGTGTCGCTGATGCCTAGTGTACCCGCCTGGGCCGCAAAACTCGACCAAACTCTGGAACTGTCAAAGTCCAGCCATACGCCGAGACCTTGCTGAACTCATCCTGCCGGCAGCTCTTTTCTGGACTCGTGTTTGCTCGGCACATACCTGTTTCGTACTGTAACAGCCACTGTCGAGGATTGGCGGTGAACGATGTCAACCAAACATCCGGGGGTGGCCCGGGGTTGGCGATCAGAATTGGGCCACTGTGCTCTACCAACATGGGCACGGCGTGTCCCTGCATGATGCCAATGCAACATGATCCCTACGGCTCCGAAACCATTGAAGTAATGACAACGGCCTCCTGAAACGGCCAGTATGAGAACAAGCGTTGTGCGGGCGCGCTTGGGTTGATGAACGAAGGGCTGCTGTGTTAGCTTGGTTACATCTGGCGGTCGTTTCGAGGGTCCCAAACTTGTGAAACACTTCACCGACGATTTTGGGGGCTTTGGGCCTGAAGACCTGCAGAACATCCCTGGAGCCCTAAGCTCGCAGCTTCATGACTTCTAGAATGAACACATCGAATGCAAGACTGCATGAAAAGCTGACAGACTTGAGGGTCCAAGATTTCTCCACCAGCTGCCTCCAAACGCCCAAACTTTACATCCTCAGAGCCATACACCTTGTAATCCTAAAAGCCTTCAACAGCCTACATGCAAGGAAGCGGAGCTCGACAATTCCAGACCACTGTGCCCGGCCCCAACCCCCAAGCACCCTCAGCCAAGACAACATGGCCAAACAACCTCCGCCTTAGAAGTAGAGGGCGTCAAAAGCTCAGAGTGGCATACCTCCTGGCCAACACCTCACCTTGCCGGCGTAATCTAGGGGCCTGAACAATTGGAATAGGGTTTTGGGGGGTTATTATAGTAGAACTACTAAGGGAACATAAGGGAATATCGAAATTATTCCGACCCCTATTTTAGCCCTTCCCTCCCCTTCAGCACCAAGCAGGCCTCGGCTGGCCACTTCCGCCGGCTCGTCTCTGAGCCTTTCCTTAGAGTACATCGTGCTACCACGTGAGTCAAAGCGAAGACCTATCTCTGACAAATGACAATACATACTCCCCCCCCCCCCTGCACCCCCCCAAGTTGTTTGCCCAACTCGATCTGGGAAGGGGAGATTTGGTCAAGTCATGCTTGGGGAACGACAACTGTAACCGTCTCATTCTGTAGCAATGCCCTGCCATCGAACAGTTCCCTCAGGTTGGCTGGGTGTCCGACACCCACCTCTGAATGCAATGCCGCGCACGTACCTGCGCTGCTCAGCTGATGTCCTAAACGGCTCAACGGAGCTCCCTGTGGCGTTCCTTCTGCTGCAAGCTTGCTGCTGCGCGCCGGTTGCATCTCTCCAGCTGCTGCTGTCGTTGAGGTTTGGCAGAGGGCACCCAGTCTGCCAAGCCGATGGACGGCCGTCCATTGTGCTGCACTTCACCACCAAATGTCTATAACAGCGCCATGGGAAGAATGATTTACTGTCTTCTTATAAACTTTGGAGTCTGCAGAGTCTTCAGGAGGCAGTCGGCAGCTAGCACGGACAAAAGATTCCGCTCAATGCGTGGAGACAGCCTCAGGCTGTCCGCAAAATGCCGTCACCCGCTCTAGCTCGGCAGAAACGCTGCGGGGTTCCAATCTGTCCTCACGTGCATGGAAGGTGCTCAACTTTCAGGATCCTTCGGGCACAGGCATCTTGACTTCAGGCAGTCTGTGATATCCCCTGCCTTTTTGACTGCAAGAAGACGCGGAGATGGATCGAACCAACTACTAACTGTGCTATTTACATCTCCTATGACATCCGTATGAGCAACGTATGAGTAAGTTGACCTGCCAAGACATGGAGGTAGCATCTGTATGCACATGCGCGTCCCGTGCTTGAAAAGTCGCTCAGTAGACGATGCCCCTGCGCGGCAAACAAACATTCAAACAGGCATTAATACCGAGTCCAGCGCGGTGTGAAGGCGAAAAATCACGTCGAAAAAACACGCCGAATGCACAGCAACAATGCAGCCCCCACCTTTGGACATGGTTGGTGCCACGCTTGCCGATGTCGTAAGGATACTGCACAGCAGAGGCTTAGAGGCTGGAGAAGCTCTGTCCATCGGCATACGCAAGCCGTAACAGTATGACTCATGATGATTGCAAAGATGTTCCAATCTACCTCCGCAAACCGCAAAGGATACCGAATACTTCGTGCGTAGGCTTGAGGATGCACAGGATAATTGGGTTCAGGCTCTGGACCACTGAGGCACTTGATCATGCACATCGCTTGCATCTGACCGCACCTTGTGCAGGGGCCTCTTGAACAGCCTGGCATCGGAAAAAGGTGTCGTGTAATTGCGGCTACTGCCGTTACAGTTCACATTCCCAGTCCGGGGTTGGCAGCTGCCAGTTTCCCAGATGCCCTAGCGCAGATGACTTCGAATGTTCCTGCAGCCATGATGATTCCCAGCATGCCCGCATGCAGACCAGTTACCTGGCATCTCGACATCAAAAACGGACATCGCCATCAAAACGGTGATGTGTGCATCAACCACCGGAAATAGAGAATCTAGATAAGAAGCCTTAAGGGCAAGGGATCGTCACATGCAATTGCAATCTTGCCGGAAAGACTTGTGCACGCTGTCCTCGCCGTCGTCATTCCACTGCCCCGGCATCATGTCTTCCGGGACCCTAGGGAACAGAAGGTGTATTCGAAGAACCGGGAAGCCAGATCCACCCAAACCGCGGGCCGTAGGTGTGGGTAACATAAAGCAGGTACCTCTTACCCCCACCCCCCACCCCGATCCCCCACACTCCGCCACTCCGCCGCCCCCCCCCCCCCGCCCCCCCCACCCCACCCTCCACATCCCGACCTTTCATCGCTCAGTTTTGGGGTTAGGGATGTGGGGTTTAGGGGTTCAGGGTTTAGGGATTGGGGCGGCTTAGGGTCTAAGGGTGTTGAGTTCTGGGTCGAAGGCCACCAACCACAAGGTATTCGGCGCTGGGTGCGCAGCAGCAAGTGCCAGCCCTTCAGTCGGTACTTCTTGTTCCTCTTCATTTCCTGGCAGCTCGGCGGGGTGTGGCTTGGTTTTTGAGGTTTGTAAACTTTTTGCTGCCCTTCATATCAGCATATATGTCCCTGGCTATATGTAACCTTGAATGCTGTCCTCTGTATTACCCGACATTATCTGCATGAAACCCATAATTCCTGACCCTGCAATTGCCCTAGAAGTTATCTTTTATCGCAGCTTTTTGGCACCTGTGGTAACGAACCTTGCATGACAACCCAGGACACTAAAATAGGGTCATGTACATGTACATATTTATACATCAATAAGATATGTGATATGTGTAAACATGTATATTTACATGTGTATATATATATATGGTCAATTCTCAAAACGCTACTTATCCAAAATGTATCGCAGAATGCGCATGTCCAAGATAAAAACGTACCTGCCGTATAGGAGACGAGAAAGTACAATATTCTCATCTAAAACCCACATTTACCTGGGAAACGCGCTAGCGCGGACTATGTATTGAGTCTCTTTTAGTTAAGTCTCAGTCGTTTTTATGGTTACATTTCTACTTGTATTTCCGTCGAGCGCAGATCGGCTCCCAACAGGTTTGTGAAAATGACTAGCACCTGTATGCGCGTGTGCGACAGTGACACAAGCACAACAGCGATTCAGAGACGGTATACCCTTCAAGAAGAGTTGTTGGGACTATGAAGGGGTAATGTTACGTTAGGGTAAGCTTACGAAAACGGTCACATCGCGGCCCCAACTTTGGAGGCCAAAATGCATCAAAGATCTTTCCGCCAATCGAGGCCCTAATGACAGCCCATCGACACCAAAAAGTTACTCGTCTATGTAGTCCTCATCCTTCAGCTCCACATCCAGGCTGTCAACCGCCACCGTCATCAGGCCGCAAATTGGCTTGACTGCACTGTGGGCATCCCAGATGGCCGAACCAAGAGCCACCTCCGCTGCCTTTTGGTCCTTCCCTGCTGCCAGCCGCCAGCAGTGCTGCAGCGCCGTGGGGTCCCGGGTGACGCCCGCAAGTCTACCTGCAAGCCGCACCACTACGGCATTGCGGTAGATCTGTGCCAGGTAGGGTGCTCCACCCATCGTAGGGTTGAGATGCCTGCTTGATAAGCTTTTGCTTGAGACAAAACGGAAGCAGACGCAAATGAGTTCGCCTTTGCATATGAAACCGCCGCCTGGCAGGGCCTGGCAGACTACTCTGCGCGTCTCGCTTTCCGATAGCTGCAAGCTCCTAAACACAGAATGCCTGCAGCCACGCGAGCAGGGCACTTAACTGGCAAGACAAGCCCGAGATCTCAACGCCCAAGCCCTCCACACAGCCAGCCTGCCGATACTTACCATTACTCTTACCCTTACTCTTGGTCTTACTCATACTCTTAGTCTTAGTCTTAGTCTTACTCTTCCTCCTACTCTTACTCTTACTCTTACTCTTGCTCTTACTCTTTACGCTTACTCTTACTCTTACTCTTACTCTTCCTCTTCCTCTTATTCTTACTCTCTTACTCTTACTCTCTTACTCTTACTCTCTTACTCTTACTCTTACTCTTACTCTTAGTCTTACTCTTACTCTTATAGTAGTCTAACTCTAACTCTGACTCTGACTCTAAACTCTAACCCTAACTCTAACCTCTACCTCTAACTCCAACTCCACCTCCACCTCTGCCCCTGTCCCTGCCTCTACCTCTACCTCTACCTCTACCTCTACCTCTACCTCGACGACGACGACTACTACTACTATTACTAGTTGTTGGAGGTTCACGGGTAGTTAACACTGGGGTGAGGAGCGCCCTTGATTGGCTTGTAAGACAAAACTTGCAACCCTTTCAGAACATTCTTTCCCCCTGAACAACCTAGTTAAAGAAGCCAGAAACCTCTAAGCAGAAGACCAAGACCTTGCCGCGGGCACCTGCTTGCTAGGCAGCTCTTTCATGATAGCCTCGAGTCGCCAGGCCCTCTACGGTTTTAAGGGTTATGGGCCCTGTGCGGCACCCTAACAGCTGAAAGAAATATTGTCCAGTAGACCCTCCCTTCAAACCCCACAGATCAACAATGAGCAGTAAGGAACCCAAACAGCTAGAAGCCACAGTTATACACCAATACGCTGTAGGTATTATAACCGATAGAACCCATGACAAGTAGACTGCGGCAGAACCCAAAATAACCCAGAAAAGCCGGAGGTAGAGCTCAATAAACCTGTAGGTCAGAACCCCGGGAGGCCCATTTCCCCAGCAAGCAGGCGAAGGTGATCGGGGTTTAGGGCTTCGGGCGTGGGGCCAGCGCGTTGCGGAATCATACTTTGGGACAGCAACCGTTTCAGACAGCTTTTTGAGAAATTCTGCTTGTCGTGTTTCGCTGTGCTGGAATGGGGCTGACGAATCCCTAAACCCACAAAGCCACCAGCTTTGGGGCGCCAGGCCTCAGGGTCTGTGGCCTTGTCCAGTTCCTCCGTCAAGAGATGGCCCTGCACGTCGGGCCAGGTCTCTAGATTACGTCACGTTTGTGGCGGAACCCTAAGTGTGGTCCTAGGATTTTTCTGGGGGGGGCACGGTGCGTGGCCTTAACATGTGGTTCTAGGGTGCAGAGCTAGTTGCTACGGGTCTAAGCAACATGCATGGTCGGTTCTCTACATCATGGTGCCTCTCTGACACGCGATTCGAGTGAAGGGGATGGCTATTGGGGGCTTTGGGGGCTTTTTTGAGGGTTTCGATGCTTAGGGCTTTGGTTGGATCGACACAGATGCAACCCTACAGTCTAGACCCGAACCCTACAGTAGCCCAGACCCCCCCCGGCCCGAAGCTTGCCCTAAACCCTGAACCCTGAACCCTAAACCCGAAACCCTCACTTAAAGGCCGTCGCTCCAACTTCCGGGCGCCCACGCCAACTTAGGGCCGTTGAAGGGCACGGGCTCAGTGAGTCCAAGACCTTAGGAGATGGAGAGTAGAATGTTGCGATCATGTAATAACATCATGCTTTGCAGAGCCTAGATCTCCCAAGCGAGAAAATGACTCTGAGCCTCTTTCCCAGACGATCAACAGGACCCACCTGTGAAGGTCTCTGCTTGAACCCCAAGAGAGGCTCCTCAAACAGGGCCCAGCTCCCTCCTGTTGAATCGGGCTTCAAGCGTTTCCCACCCCTTTTGGAACTGATCAGCTTGTGCTGGACTTACAAACTGAAGCTCGCAAAGGGAAATAGCGCGACTCTCGTCGCTCGGAGGCTGCCTTTCCATCGCGTGAAACGGACTCCTGTGACTTCATGCTCACGCCCGAGCACCCGGCGTCGCCCCTCTGTTCGCATCCACTGCTTCCAAGCTTCGTCGAAGGCCCTGGGAAGCTAAGAGGTTGAGGACGAGATCGCACCCTAAACCCGAAGTCCTCCATCTACAACACACTTCTTGCAGGTGCTATGGATACTTGCAATGATGTAACCCTACTTTGCGTACTTATAAACCCAGTTAATGTGAACTTTGAAGCCTAGGCCCCAAAGCCTGGGCCCCACAGTAACTCTTTGCTAATATCTAAACTTTTGGGGCACCGGGCTCTTTCTGCTTTCGGAGCGTCCGTCGGCGGGCCAACTGGCATGCTCGAGGGCTTGGGGCTTCAGGATCTTAAAGCTTTAAGGTTTAGGGAGTTTAGGGAATGAATTTCAGGTGTGCGGACTTTAGAGGGGCCTTAGGGATGTTGGAGGTTTGGGGATTTGATGATTATTCGTTGTCCGGCACAACAAAACTCCCTCGACAAGCCTGTCCTCGAGTCAGCTGCTGATGGCTGATGTGTATTCTTTGTCTATCATACCGGTGTTGCGATGGTCCTTCGTGGTTGTGGCATGTGTCGGCCAATCCGAAAGTTCAGCAAGGTGGCACTCTCTCTAAAACTGATCTTACCCGTGCCAGACCTCCCAGACCCACCGCCCCACCCTGAACTGCGCCTTTGTTTGTTGTTTTTCGTGGGGAGGCGGGGGGGGGGGTTAAGGCGGGGGTGTTGGGTGGTTGGGTGGGGGTGGTTGGGGGGGTGGTTGGGGGCATGGTTTGGGGGTGGTTGGGGAGGTGGTTGGGGGGGTGGTTGGGAGGGTGGTTGGGAGGGATGTGGGTACGGAAGCAGCCTAAACTAATGAAGACATACTCTCTCTCTCTCTCTCTCTCTCTACGTCATCATGCTGCTGGCACACGAGCACACATTACCAACAGCCCGTTGCAATCCCGCCAGCAGTGCCCGCATGTTGTAATCGGCTCTCCACTTGCCTTGGTTCAACTGCACTTCTAATGTGCACGCCACTGACTGGTCCGCATGCTCATCATCCTGCATGCTCATGCTCATCGTATGAGGAATTTTCCGTGTAGCCGGAGTTGGGCCGACATTAGCATGGCACAGGAACATGCAGGAGGCTAAGCGGCTAATCTAAGTCCAGATGCGGACCATGAACTTCGGCCGCCAGTACTGCTGCCTGACGCACAGAAGCGCTCTAGGAGAATTCATTTTATCGGCTTCTCACCCAACCCAAGTAAACGTAAAGAAGCCTGCCCACAAAAGTAGCACTTCAATGTCGACGCATTCAACCAGTTAGGTTCGTTAAACTGTGTCTTCCTACTATGTCCATGTCGGCAGAACTTCGAGGAGACGAAGCCTTTGCCAAGCCATGTTGACATGATCCTCGTCCAACATCACGCGGAGCCGTCGAAGGACCTGTCGAGAGAGCAGGGCCACTTAACCACACGATACGGGCTGCACAGTGGAAGGCGCAGTATACCGAAACACCGCGACAACCTGCACACTGCACTAAACCCAGCAAATCGAGCTTCGGACAGAAACTGCCGATTCACTCACCTTCTTCTCCCTGACGTCTGCGATCTCGGCCAAACAAGTGTTCACTCTCGGCCAAACAAGCGTTCTGAACTGGCAACTCCACGGAGGACATTCTGCATCATGGGGCGAACGGAGAACTGATGAAGATGCTGACTCCGGAGCATTAGGAACAGCGTTTTTTTCATGGATCGGCCCAGCATAAATTATGCTTTAAGGGGCGACCAGTCCACAGTCCGTAGACGCCTACAATTTGTGAACGGAATGTCAAAATCTTCGTCTCTTTGGTGGCTTCCTTTTTCCGTTACAGGGCAGCCTTTTAGGTGCCCCAGAAAGAATCGCGCATGTGTCCAGCTTCGGGTGCTGGGCCCTGCTCAGATTCCGAAATTCCCCTCTCAGGAAGGTACATTGCCCCCTCTTGCTGAGGACCAGGCAGAGTAGGCCAAGACGGACTTCCTGGCAGAGGCGCGGCGCCCATAATGGTCACCGTGAACCCCAGAGTCTGTTTCTTAGCTGTAGTTGGCCACGCTGAAGACGTCCAGGTGCCTATGCGACGATCTCCCTGAAAGGGGGAGAGGGGGGGAGGAGTTGGCCGGGCGGCGTACGATTCATGGGAGGTTCAAAGCAGGCCTTAGGGTGTAATGTTTCGTGTTTGGGGTTTAGGCGGGGAAGCCCTGCGCAGCATGACATCTGCGCACAGGACAGGGCTCGAAGATGTGTGGCGCGGGACCATCTGCTATGGTTCTGGCTGCAGATGCGCCCTGAAGGAGGGCCGGCCAGGACTTCTGGACCACTGATGGATCTGAAAAACGAAAACAAAACTTAAACCCTACACCGCAAAGCCCTCAAAGAGCCCTTTCTAAAGTCTCGTAAAAACTAACCAAGCTTGTGCGGGTTTGGGGATGCAGGTTTCAGGGTACCAGTACCAACAAACCTCGAATCCGCTTCCCAGATCCCTTCCGACAGCCCCTCAGCCAACGTGTGCTGTGCGGCCTATTCATGGTGAAGCCGCGGCGGCCGCCACCATGGTTTCGCGTGCGCTCGCTGGCCCTGGCATCCAAATGACTCGGAAATCTCTAGATCCAAGAGAAGTTATATGGGCCCTTAATAAGGCCCCTTATCTCCTTGAAAGGATTCTGATGTATGCATCCTTAATTGTATGGGGTCTGTAAGGGGTATATGAGGGGCATAGGGAGTAGAAGGGGTCCCTTCACGGGCCCATACTAAGGGACCATGTAAGTACCCTTTGACTAAAGCTCAAACCCCACAAACTTGTTTCCTTTTGCAGACTGAAGAGTTGCTTGTTGAACTTCACGGGCTAAGGCCAACATGCTGACCCCCCGACCCAACACCTCCGAGAACCCCTTGGCAGGATCGGGAGGCTCGGGAAAAAAGATGCTGGGCAAGCGCGTTCAAGGATAAGCAGATTCAAGCCAGAGTCTACCAAAGTCAGTCGTAAAGGAACTCTTGGGTGCTTATTCATAGGGTTGTATGTGACAGGACGCTTGGGTAATTACTTTGTTGGCTGCGTTAGAGGTACGCAGCAGTCATGGCGGACGTAAGTGTTCAACGGAAGGCTCAAGGCCCGATAAACCTACCAAGCAGCCAACCGATACAGCAGGTCTCGAGCCGTAAGGGTTTACAGTAGATGCTTAAGCCATTGCGACCCACAAAGGAGTCGCCAAACCCTCAGCAACTGCCCAACTCGGATCGCTTCTTTAGGCCCCTGCTTCGCACGCAGCGCAGTGCGAGGCTCGTCCGCAGGGGCCTGCAGTTAACCCAGCTGGGTTTCGGGTTTAGGGTTTCGGCTCTAGAGGTTAGGGTCTAGGCTTTAGGGCTGGGGCCCTTTACATTGGGATGGTCGAGGGTTTAGGGCCCGCTACCCAAAGCAAGGTCCGAATAACCTATAATGAAGCCTTGTTACGACCCGAAAACAAGACATGCAGAGGCTCGCAAGCCATCAACCCTGCTTCATAGTCACATCTCTCCACAGTTGGGTTCAGGGTTTAAGCCTGAGGGCTTGAAACCCTGCGCCACTTGACGGGACATGGTACAAATACCAGGGTATTTTAGAAGTCCAGTTCAAGCAGCCATAAGGACCACATAAAGCCTTAAGTTTGCTTGGGGAATTTAGCCTCTCCCTTACAACACCGAACCCCCCCCCCCCCCCGCCTTCCCCCACCACCAGGTCGCAAAGACCCCCCAAACACAGGCCTCCTGGTGAGGCCTTGATCGTCCGGCGAGCGGCGCGGCTCCCTGCGCCGGGTCTCGGAGTGCAGGGCTTGGGGTCACAGGGGTTTGGGGCAGTTGAGGTTCAGGGGTAGTTCAGGGCTTAGGTGAGCCCTTGCAAAAGAAGACCCGAAACCTCAAAATCCCATACTAGTCATGTTGCTACGCTGCTGAAAGGGCACTTTGCCAGTTGGCGCTACCCATGAACCTCGGCCCAGGGACTCCGGATTGAGCTTCTGCTTAGGGCTTGAGGTGTCTGACCACTGTGCGTACAATTCTGAGCCCAAGGTCTTGCGAGGGCCACAGGCGCCCCAGCATTGACAGTTATTGCTGGCTGGGTTTAGGATTTAAATTTAAATTTAGGGTTCTGACCCCAAAGTGAGGGCTTCTGGGGTCCAGGCACACTTAGACTTGCCTCCCTAAGGTGCACCGGTATTTGGGCTTCTTGAGGGGCTTTGGGTTGATCTTTTAGCTTGGTGTAAGGGTTGGAAGATGTTCGAACTTACGCACCGCCGAAGGCTCCTTGTCCTTCTCCTCGAAACCATCCCAAAGACTGGGGTCAGCGAGAGAGAGAGAGAGAGAGAGAGAGCGACTTTTCGCCAATCCGGCAAGGTGGGTGAACACCTGCTGCCACATGAGGCTTCATTATCGGGTCGGCAACGAGAGATGGTTGCCATGGATTTTCATGATGTCGGTGTCCATGATCTGACGTTCAACGGTCGTCAAGACTTTGGGGTTAGCAGCAGAACCATCTCTGTCCATGACGGCCAGACTGTCTGTCCACTCTGTCAACCTACCGCGCATCCTACTTGGCAGGCGAGTTAAGCTGTTTTAGCTCGTAAGAAGTGCAAAGCACAATCTGTATACACGCATGTTGTCCCTTTGCGCAGTGTCGACAGACTGGGTACGGCCCCGTATTGAAGCCGCAGGAATCTTGCCGTCCTACACATGCCTGGAAAAGGCCCCGCATTTGCGGGGCCAGGTGCGCCGTTCATCCGGCGTCTCGTCGTGGATCTCAAACATTCATCCGAGGCTGGGATCTTTTCTTCCATTCTGCCCCATACTTAGACTCGCAACCCCTTTTGGGACAGGCCCCGGGGAGTAAGGACGGAAGGCTCTCGGTGAAAGCCGTCATGTGATCATGTGACCCAGATGCATGTCCGAAAGCAGACCTCTGCTACACCACGGATGTCGAATCTTGGAATCAGGTCAGCAAGTTACTACAACAGTTTTACAAGTGGGTTTCTTTCTCTGTTCATTGTCGATCAATGGCAACCTGGCGCCAGCACCGCTCAAAGAATCAGCCAGAGCCGGAGAACTTATCAAGAAAGACCTGGCCACCAGAAGACTCGCAGGGAGCAGTAAGCCCGTCACCGCAATATCACAGCCCCTACCCCTTAAGTTCAAGCCTGGAACGTTCAATACTAAGGAGCATTGGGGGCAGGTTCTACATTCGGGGAAGGGGAATACAGGGCTTCGGGTGTAGGCCGAACAAAACCCAACAAAGCCCAAGAAACCCCGCAAAAGCCCAAGGACACAAACTCCCGAGGCTTCCGGCACACAAGAACCCTGAACCGTGAGATTCAAGAGGCCCACCTTAATATTGGGCCTTTCTTTATGGGACCCTGCGACATGCCGAGGCCACCGAGGCCACGTGGAAGGGCGGTGCAGCGGTGGCGCCCTGCACTTTGAGCTTCGAGATTTTAAGGGCGTGAAGCCTCTCCAGGGTCCAATTTAGGGTTTGGTTTCGGGGCCCAATTTGAGTCGAATGGGTATTTTGGGTAGTTTGTCATCGAGCTATATGAGGAATAGGGGTTTCGGGGTTTGAGGGATTCTCGAAGGTTTCGGGTTCAGGCCTGGGAGCCTTCGATCCGATGTGCTTTGGACATGTTTCTTGGGAGCTGAGTGCTGGGGACTTGTTGGGTTGGTTGGGGGTGGTTAGGAATTCAGGTGTCGTCATGATCCCAAAAGGCTGGTTCCTCAGCTGATGGACGGGGGGCCCAAAAACGAACCGGACCGATGGTCGAAACAATCTGCATGGACAGGAGCTCTGTACCAACGAGGTCTGTGGGAGTTTAGGCTTCAGCCTTAGACAAAATCCGTGAACAGGCCCCTCTTCTTTTCTGACCTGGGGCCCTGGGGCAAGTTGGGGCTGGCAACTTTGGAATATATCAAGAGTGCAAACTGAAGATAGCAAGCACAGTCCTTTAATGCCATGTTACGCTCCGTTGTGCCATGCGCTACGGTGCTGAGGTTCCCAAAACCCTAAAGCCTACAACTACAACCTAAAGCCTCAACCCTTAAACCCAAAAACCCTTAACCCTTAAACCCTTAAACCCTAAAGCCCTAAACCCTCAAACCCTGGACCCTAAATGCTAGACCATCGCTTTGAGGTTAAGCCGGCGCGCCTGCAGGTCCAAGTTCTTGATGATGACCTGGTGCTGAAACAAACCCTACAACCGAAACCCTAAACCCTAAACCTGAAACCCTAAACCTCAAACCCTAAACCCTAAACCCTCAACCCCAAACCCTAAACCCTCAACCTCAAACCCTAAACCTTAAACCCTAAACCCTAAATCCTAAACCCTAATCCCAACCAAAAGGGCCCGAAGCACCAACCCCAAGTCCCCTCTAAACCCTTCAACGGAAGATCCGCAGGTTGAACCGGAGGCAGGAAGCTCTTCTGTTGAATTCGGGGGCACCTGCACCGAAATCCTGAGCCCCCAAGCCCTCAGCCTTGCCCTTCAAAGTCGGGTTTAGGGTTTTTAGGGTTTTTAGGGTTTTTAGGGTGTTGGGCTTAGGGTTTAGCTGCTGCTTCCCAGTTGAAGTGGGGTTGAAGGGGCTTAGTCGATTTTATGGGCCCTCCTGGCCTCCTGCTCGGCTGGGGCTTTCTCATCGCCTGCCGGCTTTTCGGCTTTTCGGCAGCAGTGACAAGCCTCAACCCTAGCCCCAGCACCGTGATGTTGCCCTTTGTTTAGTGGCCCCCCACCCTTCTGAGCAGTGGAAGCTGATATTGTCCCTCTTTAAACGGGCCACCGGGCCCTTAATGGCCCTTAATGGCTGTTAAAAAGGGATGAGTCGACATGAGTTTGAAAAGAGGACCCCCCAAACCCTAAGTCCTAAAGACCTAAACCCTAAACCCTAAACCCTAAACCCAAAGGGTCGACGTGCCGGGCCTCCTCCGGGATCCTTGCCCCGCCGCTTCCTTGGAGTTTGTTCGGGTTGGGATGTTCGCCCTGATACTACCACCAACAGTCCTTAATAGGGACTATCAGAGGGGGTACTAGAATGCCTGTCGAGGACTGTTAGTATAAGGGGGAACATCCCAAGGTCTAGGGCTTAGGGTTTAGGGCTTTGGGGCTTGGGGGGGGTTGAGAACTTTCCCGACACGCCCACTCCGCAGAAAGCTCAAGCTGTGATTTTTAGAGAGGTTGTACTCCTGAGCATTTCAAAACCGGGGCTACGAATTGAAAAGAGTTGAGTCCGGCTGGAGACCCAGAACGAGAGAAACAACACCAACAATATATAAATATATACTACTTTGCAGGGCGTTCAGAACTTGGGGTTTGGGTCTAGGTTAAAGGTTTCGGCTCATCAAAGTTTAGGGTTTAGGGACAGGGGAAGCGAGAGCAAGAGGGGATGGGCTTGGTGATTCCGATCTGCCACCCCACATCCTCCCTAAACCCTACAGCAACCCCCCAACCTCTAAAACCCCCCCCAAGCCCCGCAAGCACCTCTCGGACCCCCACCCTGCCAGCCAAGAGAAGGGCGCGCCCAACACCTGCAGAGGGAGGTCGGACTTCGTGGTTTACGGATCTAGGGTTTGCTTCCCAGTAGCCTAACAATCCAAAGTAGCCATTGGCCGCCATGGGTAACCCATGGCTGCTTACTCATGGGATGGACCCTAAACCCTACACTCCCTTTAAACAACAAGGGACTCGGGGTCTAAGTAACTCTTAGGGCGCCCATAGTTCTGCAAAACCAATCTGAACTCCCAAAAACCTAAACCCAACTTGGCGGTTCGTGGGCACTAAGAAGTAGGGTTTGAAGTAAGAGGCACCCTCCACTGTGATCCCACTTGGGTACTTCCGGCCAGATACAACTAGCCATGGTCAAGGTTGTATGATTGCTCTCTTTTCTGATCAGAGCTGCATTTCCATGCGGATGTATTCCACGCCGCTCTTGAGAAATATGGCACCGCCTTCCACTGCGTGCATGCCGCGCTTTTCGTAGAACTGCGCTTGGGTCGCGCGAGCATCGCACCACAACCGTTGTACACCCTGCTGCCTCGCTTCCTCGATGACATGCTGAAGAAGCATGGAGCCAAGTCCCCTGTGCTGCTGTTCTGGGGCAGTTGCAAACTTTCTGAACTGCGCTTCCCGACCATCATCGGTGACAAACAACGACATCACAGACACAAGCTCTCCAAGCTCTCCACTTTCATTCTTTGCATCCAGCATACGTATGCCCCAGTGCCTCCCTTGCGGGTCACATGCGAGCGCAGCCAGGTCGGGTCTTCCGGGCCAGAGTACGCGCTCACGAAGGGGATATGTTTCCTTGAAATCGACCTCGACAACTTCCACTTTGGCCGAGGTCATGCCTTCGGGTCCTGTGCTTCTTGATCGAAGCCGAACATGGCCCGAGGGAGGTCGCCGCTACCAAGCGATGCTACTCATTCTTCATGCTGGCAGCTACCACTCTCACTTTTGTGCCTGCGCACACGTGCAAGATTGAGATTGATGTTTGCAGAGTTCTTCCGGGCAAGCTGCAGTGCTGCGAAAATCAACACACGTGTTCGCCCTAGTTGCCGAAGTCTCCCGAGGCCGCGGTGTGTGTAGGGGCATGTTGCAGGTTCTGAATTCTGCAGGTCGGAGGCTCAAGATCCAGGGTTGTGGGTGTTGGGTTGTGGGTTTAGGGTTTATGGTTTAGATCCCCACCACCCCACCCCCAGATCCAATCGTGCCTCGGCCGAGGAGTGCCCCAGAGAGCCCTGAGCAGGGTATCGATACCTATTGACTGACATGTTCTTCAGGGAACAAGTACTTTGCATGTAGCATACACGCCATGTAGTCCCCTTTATCTACGAAGTACCCATGCCACCCTAAGCCCTTACAAGGATTAGCAAGATGAACAAACTGTTGAAAGCGAAGAACGGCCAACCGGTCAACAGAAACAATCAACTCAAACCCCACGCCCCAAGCAGCCGCCCGCACGCAAGCACCCGCCCGCACGCAAGCACCCGCCCGCAACGCACGCACGCGCGCACGCAAGCACGCACGCACGCACGCACGCACGCACACACGCACCCACGCACCCACGCACCCACGCACCCACGCACCCACGCACCCACCCACCCACCCACCCACCCACCCACCCATGAAGGCCTGTCTCCAAAGCGCATGAAGGGTCTCTAGCTTGCGTATACAAGTTCTTTGAGGCTTGCAGCTATTCGTGTAGCACCCACACACACATGTACCTCTTTCCCTGCCTGACCTGCGTGAAAACAGGTCGAATCTACATTGCACCGGCACCCTATTTCGGGAAGCAGGGATGTAATGGCAGGAACCGTACACACTAAAACACCCAAAGCCAGTTTCCGTGCCGAGGCTTCGGCAAGGTCGGTGTCAAGCAAGCCTCCGGCATGCATTTGGTAGCTTTCTATAATGGGGGGGTTAGGCTTTAGGGATAGCCCCTAAACCGAATACCCGGAAAAAACCTTATAAATAGCCCTACTCCAGGAGGGGCCTGAAATACCAATGGTCCCTTGTAACTTCGAACAAACTTTTGCTGCGGGTTGTTGTGAGAACCCCAACATAAGATTCTGAAGCACTAGCTACAACAACAAGGCTTGAGTGCAATTCGGGTGTAGTGTTGAGGGCTTATAGAATCGGGCCTAAGCTTACCTGGGTTCCTGGAACAAGGTTCATCTACCCGAAAGACATTCCGGGTAACTTGACAAGGCTTGCATGGTCGAGGATGGGACGGGCCGAGGCTTCCGGGCCACAGTTTCACGGTTGAGTGTTTTTGGGGCTCTTTGGGGTTATCAATGCCCGAAATGGGGGCTGTTTGGAGGTTTGGCCCGTAGTTTCCAGGGACCCAAAACCCTGAGATGACTATGAAGGGTTCAAAGCTGAGGGAGTGGGCCATGCTGTAATGCAAAGCTTGGGCCCAAAACCTCTCTAACCTCTGAACCCTGAAAACCCACGCACGCTTTTTCACTGCGGATAGCCCTTGGCATCGCCCGCGAGCTTGGTGAGGATCTCTGACGCCGCACGCCTCCCCGACAGAAGGGCCCCGTGGACGGTGGCAGGGAACCTGGCGACATGAAGTTCCGGGCTTCGGGCCCCGGAAGAATCCAGAAAGTTGAAACTGACGAATACAGTCTTGCGAGCACCTTAAACTAACCTAAAATGCCCCGAAAACGCCCCTAAAACGCCCCCACACCATGTCCCGAACTCCGCCTGTCGTGGGATGCTTCGCCGGCAAAGTGAAGGGAGCCCAGTGGCGCAGCCAGGGCGTGTCTGTCCTGCGTCGTTGCCCCGACCTGGCAACGAGGGTTTCTTCGCCTGAATACTCTAAACCCGGAGTCTTGTGACCCCGTTCAGGATGTGGGCCTTTTTTGCCCTTAACCCTTAAAATGCTCAGCTCAACGGTTTCGTATGCGAAGGAAACAAGCGCCGTAAACCATGAACCCACTTAGGGCGAAAGGGCCACTTAGCTGTTTTGGTTTGGCTTCTCTGCTTTTCTGAACCTATGCCCAGACACAGGGAGATACGAGTAGCCTCCGCAAGTCCACTCATCCTCGGCCCACCTGCGTGGGTGGAAAGCTTCACAAGGTTAAAGATCTAAAGGGCAGAAAAAACACCTACCCTGCAACAATGAATAGGCCCTCAAAGAACTGGAGGCTTCCTAGTGGGCGGCCTAAGACTTCGTAAGACTTCGAGAGTCTGAACTACCGAAGACTTCGGGCTGACGAGCCACGCTGTCTTCTTAGCCTCGAGGAGCTTGGCCGCATCAACCTCCCCAGGAGGGAACATCGACTTCCTTAATGAAGGCATTTCAGGATGGAGGGTTTGGGGTCTGGGGCCCTGCCCTCAGAGGTTCACGCCCCTTGGGGTGCAGCGGGGGATCCGGAGCCCTCTGAACCCGAAACCCCTCAGTTTTACACCAGGCTTCAGCAGCGCCATGGTCTGCTTCACCGCCTCCTCCTCGGTCATCTTGGCCATGACCCGCCCTGCTCCAGTGAGGAAATACGCGACGAGCACATTGCTGCCGGTGACTGGCCGAAGGTTGACCCAATACCTTAGGTAAGGGCTTTTGTAGGCCTCCGAGCTTACAGAGTCTTGAGTTTGCCTAGGGGGTTTCGGCTTTGGGGGGGGGGTTTCAGGAATGGCGTGCTTGCGCCAACACAGCCCGCGTGCTAAGCCCTGAAACCTGCAGCCTGCCTTTTACAGATCCTTATTTCAAGTACATTCATGACACTTTAGAAACTTGTTTTCGTGCCAATGTCAAGACCACAGCTGAGAACCCCAAGCTCTGGGAGCTCTGCCTTTCGCCCACAGCGTGAAAGCGATTTCGCCCCGTGAATTGCAAATCTCCTTAAGAAGCCTTAAAGGGACGAACGAAGCAAACGCAAGCAAGGGCGGAAAGAAGGTCCTTGCCAAACTTTTTCACGGCACTGAGAGATGCAAGCCATAGGGTGCACGGTTGAGGTGGGAGAACGACTTCGTCCACGGAATGCTTGGGGAGTATTGCGATCACACAGCACAGGGCCATCCGAACTTGGACCCCCAGCCCGAAGCACTCTCATAGGCTCTACAATCAAGCGGCACCAAACGCTGTAACTTGGACCCTTCATGCTAGGGCTACGGGTAATCCTTGCCGTTCGGCTCTACATGGCCTCAGCTTGGCTCCCAGATTTCACAGATTCGGCAAGGGCACGGCGCCTCGCAGGCGTTGGGCAAAGTGCGCGCCTCGCAGGTGGGAACCCGGTTCAGGCAGTGCGGTTTGACGTCCTTGCTCTCCCAGAAGCAGCGCCTTCGACGTCTGTGAGGTTCAAGCCAATGCGGTCATAGTGTCATTATGAATATGATGACTATTATTGTTATTACTATTATTCTTTGATGATAACACATGAACCACAGCAAAGTTTCCTAGGCCAGGGGGGGAGGGTTGCCGAGGCGCTCAAACCTTAGCGCCACCTTCTCCATGATACCTTCGTGGGGAACTAAGGCATCAGAAACAGTTTAAGGCTTGGGGTCCTCTCAGGAAAGAATATGCATTGTGTGGCCCCTAAAAGGTGGACCTCGGGGACTGTCATTGGGATTAGACCCCTAAGCCCCCAACGCCCCCAAAGAAGTATAAAAAGGTTACCCACTCGGCGACTAGGTCGCCCATGCCCAGACTCCGCAGTGCCTGGACCTTGGCGTCGGGTAGGGGTGGCTGAAAGAGCCGAGCGTGGTCCTCGGCTGTGCTCTCTATCTTGCAGACTTTCCAAAGCTTTCGGGCTTGTTTCGGCCGATTCCTGAAACTCTGAACATTACCTTCATTCATTGCTGCAGCTGGGTAATTGCAACTTTGCCAGGGCAGACAGAGCTTAGGCTTTGCGGCGGCATACGCCTGTGAGCTCCGAGTCACAGCCAAGGGTCCCGCTGGAGGACGCCAAGCGGGAGCGTGCAAACACAAAAGTCCGCCTCAAGGCTTCGGCCGTCACGCAACCTCACTGTGACCGGGGGCCGGCTAGAATTCCCCTCCGCACAGTCCACACACTCGATCCTCTCAACAGGCGCTTCCAGGATCACCTGGGTTCCTGCCGCCAAATGCTCAACAAGCTGCACATAGCCGGCTTGCCATAAGGCGTGCTCCCCGTCGAACTCATCGTCGATGTCCCACCAGGTCGAACTCATCTCGTCTGGTGTCGCGGCATAATCAAATTCCGTCTCACCTGCGATGGCATAGAGCAGCAGCAACTGTGAACGCTGGTCCAGCTCATCGATGCCCTTGAAGGCTTTGGACTTCAGGCCTCGCAAGGTGGTCATGAGACTCTGATCAACAATCGGCCCCTTCTTGGCCGCCTTCCGGTCAGCGCCCTGCTTCGCGCTGAAGAGATGCCAAAGCGACTCGAAGAGCTTGTAGCTGCGCTGCATCTCAGCTTCGTTCATCTCCGTGGCAGGATGGGGCTCAGATTCAGTGCCGGTAGCTTCGAACTCTATGCTGTTCTCCCAGTCGGTCTCCACTAGTTTGGCTCCGCACTCCTTTGCAAGCGCCAATACCGGATTGGACCTCGATGTACCATGGATCCAGGCTGCACCGAGATCTACAGCTGAGCCATCTGCAAAATGCTCGGTACGAACACGTCCACCTAGCCGATCTCGAGCCTCCACCACTGTGACCTCGATGTCTTTTGCAGTCTCGCCCGGTTTCGTCCTGCGGCCAGGATCCTTCAGGCACGAAGCAGCGGACAGGCCGGCAATGCCAGCACCGATCACCACGACCCGTTTGGCGGGCGGGTGGCCTCTCAGCGCCGGCGCAGGGCCCAAAGACATTCGAGAGTGATGGGATCCTTCGGTGAGGGGCACAGGTCCCGTGCGCTGACCAACGGCTGTCATCGACTGCCACACCTGTGATCGCACCTGGGAGCCCAACACCAGCAATGCGATCGTTTGTGCAAAACACACACTGTAACTTTGCAGGCCCGTGCTGCAGTAGAAGGCGTTGCGCTTGCAAGCCCCTGTCTCCCGTAAGCTGCAGCTACAAGTTGGGATCTCGCACGGACCATGCTTCATGTTCAAAAGCACCGCCGGACATTTTCCCTCTGGGCATTTTGTGATCACTACTGGGCGGCGTCAGCTACGGACGCCCCCTCGTCATTATCAGGGAATCTGAGCTGCACTTAGGCTCAGGGCCATGGTGCAGAAACCCCAAACTCCCGAGCTTCGAGTCTTAGAGTATTCGGGAGCTGTGTCCAGGCACTGGAGCATGGCTCACAGTCCTGACATCACAGCAGGGTGGAAAAAAACTGGAAGCCACTTTGTGCCTTATGTGAAACTTCGCACATGCTTCGCGAGGGGAAGAACACTGAACATGAGCAATTAAAACCTTCAAAAGGAGGTTGTCCCTGAGGAAAGAGCCCGCGTCTCGGCAATCGCATAAGGGCTCTGAAACTCCTCACAGGAGCTTTTAGAGCGACCTCAAGCTCTTGGCAAGTCCACTGAAGTCAACAGGTCAACCCCCAGCACCCCAGCACAGGAGAGTCCACAGCACACCAATTGGGCTCTTGCAGAGCCTCAGCCCAAGTCCCCAGTTCGGCTCCTGCGACCATTCATTTCCGCCGTGCCACTAGCACCTGGCAATCCCTTCCGAATCGCGGTTGTTCTAAATTCGGGCCCTTCTTCGGGGCGTGGAGAGTGCTTGTTGTATGAAGTTCTTTGGCGAAAGGTACCTATAAGGGGACTCGAATAAACATTGTAGAATCACTCCGGCACTCTGGGTTCATGGCAGTAGGCTACGCGAATGGGCAAGCACACTCTTTTGCAAATTCTTGCACGAGGAAGTACCGCCTCGCCTAAAACGTGGCTTCCGCCGGAATCGGCTTAGGGTTTCGGGTTGACATGGCAATCATGCTGACAAGCCCCACACCTAGTGGACCTAGCGGATTCACGGAGACCAAAGGCTACCCCGGCAAGACCCGACAGTGACACGCGCATCGGGGCCTCTTGGCTCAGCCCTAAACCTGAACCCTTTTTAAGCTCTAAACCCGAACCCTTTTTTTAACATTCCCCAAGCGGGTCTGAACCCTAAGCGGGTCTGAGCTCGCCTCGACTTGGCCCAGAAGGTCCGCCATTTGCACCTCCCAGGCTCCGCTTCAAATGGCTTCGCGCATGGTTGAGCAGTGGCTTCCAGGCTTCTCGAGTACGAGTTGTTCAGGGTTCGGGGTTCGGGGGCTTGCAGCTAACGACATCTGCATGCTCCGCCACAGCACTCCTCCTACCACCCCCAGTCTTAGTCCACGCCCCATGCCTGCTATTGCTACTGCGAAAGTCCCGCTGTAGGTAGCTCTTGACATACGAGGTGAAACTTCAGCCCTAAACCCAAAACCTAGTCTAGCTTGGAACAGCCCCCATAAAACATAGCTCCTGTGGCACCTGCATAGAGCGAATCATCAGGTCCACGCAGACGATGTCACTTCCTCACGCCAAGGAACCAACGCAGAGTCAAAGAGGCTTGCCGAGTCTGGGGTTTAGGGTCTGGAGTCTGGGGTGCAGGATACAAGTTGATTTAGTTGATGAGATCATAGGTTTCGGGGGTTTAGGGTTGAGGTTATGTTTGGTTCAGAGTGTAAGGTGCAGGGTCTAGGCCTGGGTTACTTTGGGCAGCAGAGCCGTCTGATAGTCATGGGGCTACCACAGACCCATGTTGCGCAGGGTGAAGGGTTTCCGGTCTCAGAGGCTACCTCTGAAAAGGCCCGTGGTGAATCCTCGGCCCTAAATCACACCCGCGGGCTCAGAGCTTCGCTTTGAAGATTCGGCCCGCAACACCTTTAGTCCCGGGCCCTACCATACACGAACTCCTGAGCCCTGCGACTGCGATGTGGAGTTGGGCTCATCAGTGGCCCTTGATAGCCATTGAACCCAGTGAGACAGCCCAAGGCTGCCAACAAAACACACAACACCACGACTCCGAGCAGAGATCCGAGTAGAGCACATCTAGGAGCTTCAGGGGTTAGGGTCTCGGGTTTAGGCGCCGTGGCACTTGAGATGTCCCCCCCTGAGCCCATGGACCCTGAAACCGCACGTGATTTTAATGCCCCTTATCGGAGGGCCCTAAACCACAAACCCCAAACCCCAAACCCTAAACCCTGTTTAGATGGGCCCTCTTTTGCGGGAATTGCTTCAGCTGAGTGCTGGACGCCGGGGCTCGCCGCGCAGCCGCCGGATGCCTCCCCAAGGCTTATGCTCTGTTTAAGCTGGCTTTTCTCCACACATTTTTGGCGTTTAAATTAGTATGTTGTTCTCCGTCATGGTTCTTAAAACGAAGAGCTGCCAAAAAACAAAGTGTCTGTAGTTGTCCCTTCCTGAGAAGCAACCGCGCCGTTGTTCCTTCCTGAAAAGAAGTCTTGTAGGACGGCGAAAGTACTCAGCGACCTTTGTTGTGAGCTTCTGGTACGGTGGCATGGTCCAGCGTTTGGTTTGGCACAGCTGCCTCGCATCCCAAGCGCCTGAAACAAGGGCGCAAAGCAAAGCAAGACATGCGTGTCATGGGGATCTTGATGTCCTGGCCAAAATTGCCAGCAATTACTTGAGGAACGAACCACCTGAACCACCCAACAGCTTTGAGTCAAGCGTTTTCTCATTTCGGGGAAGCAGCGGAAAATCTGCAGCTGTGAGCGCTTTGGTGTAAGCTCAGCCTGTGAGTATTGTGCCCTTGAGAATGTACCCAGGGCTTCATGAACGCAACTGGCACTCCCGAGCGGATGACCCTCATCCTCAACCTCAAAGCCAAGAAACCCACACTAACTCTCAACATCAATTCTCCAAATTTGGCTTGCTTACTTCAAGTGCTGAGGGGCCATAACATAATTAACGGGGACCCGAAAAGGGCTGAGGACACCTTATCCCCGCCTGCGGCAACGTCTGCCAAGGATATGGTTCCACCATTGTCCTTCGAGCGGAGCTCGCGTTTAGGGTACAAGGCCTGCTTTAGGGTCCCAAATCCTTCAGCTTTCTAGGGGTCATGTCAGATAATACATCCCACCATATCATAGATAACTTGGGCTTCAGGGAAGCTAAGTGTAGGGCTCCCCCACATTGTTCGCCTCACCCGCTGATGCCCCTCCTCTGAATCCCCTCCCCGGCGACCCCCTATTCCCCCCGTTTTGGTGAAGTTTCTATGGAGCACGGAGATTCACGCAGCGTTGGGAGTCGGGTCTCTCGGCTGGACCTACCAGGGTATGAAGTCCGTTTTCGACGTCTCTACCATCAAGGTAGATAACCAGAAACCTGGTGTGGAACAATCCACGCTGTTTTCAAGTACGGAATTCTAGACAAAATTGGCTGGAGGAACGATCGTTCCTTTGCCCTGCATAGACGACGTAGACATATCGTCAGGAAGTGTCCTCACAAGTATCCAAGTCACAGGACCGACAAATGCGGCATTCAACCAAACATCCAGGAAGTTCGTTCGATTACGCCAACAAAAAGGATCAGACATGAGAAGATCACTTTTTCCTCATGATTGGATCGCCCCCCCCCCCCCCGCCCCCGAAAATGTAGCCCGTGCTACGGATTCGGTGCGGTAGTGGCGGTCAGGTGTCTGTCTCTTCTCATTCTAGTTGCAGGCTGGCGCCTCCCTTTTCCAGAACTTTAGGCCCAAGCCACACTGCTAAACCCCAAAAGCCTCTGCGCGCGGCACTGGGTGGGGCCAAAGCGGGCACCCTAGATAGAACCAAAACTTGCATAATCTAAAGGGCACTTCTGGTTTCTAAATACCAAGACTTGATTGCTTTATGACGCTGCTGCATTTCAGATGACAAGCGTAAAACAGTTAACAACCCCTCAAACCACAGCCGAGGCCGAGGCCGGATCAAAGATGTCAGACAGCCGCGTCCGATCTTGCGGGCTGATATCCTCAGGACGAAGGTTTTTTTGGGTTCAGGTCTCAAAGTTTTAGGGGGTTTCCTCAAGAGGTTGAGATAGTTATAGGTTGCTTGTAGCGGTTGAAGTATGGGTACAAGATTCAAAGGTCTCAAAGGTCCTACCCCCAAAGGCCCAGGAGTTAGGCCTGGAGCTACCTTGGGGCTTTTGAGGGTTTAGGGGGGGTGGGGCTCAAGGGGGTTAGCCTGGCGTCTTGGCATTTAAGGGTTTGGGCTTTTCGGGTTCCAGTTCAAGCAGCCAACTGCACCTGCTTGCCGTCAGGGGACTAGTTCGTCAAGGATCTCCTTGGCCACCGGATCCTTGCTGGTTGAGGGGTGGATGCCGTTTTCTCAGGGCCGGGCGTAGAGGCGTCCCAGGATGGGTGGATTGGACTAGATTGTTCAGTAACCCATGCAAAAAATCTCTACTTTCTCGGGCTAGTGCTAATGCCCAAATTTAGAATTGAAAATCATGCGTCACGCGATCCTTATGTTTTATAGTCATTAAAGGCCCGTTCTTGCATTCACTTTGTTCATGCGGCAGTATTATTCAGGAGCTCACGGGCGAGTAAGAGAAATACGACATGCTCGCATAACAATATCACCGTCTAGAGAAAAACTCATATGAAACCAACCATAAGATAGACCAAGGTGAAGAGTCCAGGAATTCTACTAGCGGCTTGTGCGTTCATGCACTCCATTCATTCCTTCTAAGTTACGTGCATTCACTTAGCATACTGTAGTAGCGGCCCAAAAAAACCACACAAGGCCGCACAGAAATAGTCATTTTCTGCTATACCGGGAAGTCAAACCCCAAAGGAGCATACTACCGAACAGCCTGGTTGAAGGTTGTTTCAGGGTAAACCTTTCAATAAGAATACTACTTACACTACTTACAATACTATTGATGACGCCTGGGCGTGACATGGCCGAGTGCATGTTGCAAGTTCTTTCCCCTCCCTCCCCTAACTCCCGCTGCAACACGAAACCCCTCAAACCATGCTCTGCAACGTTGGCAACGCCCGGCAGTGCCTGGATGGCTTTGTCGATGACTGTTCGAGCCACCTGGTGCACAAAACTCGAAACTCTTGTTGGGGTTTGGGGCTTGGGGGCTTGGAGCAGTTTAGGTTTTTGGCTTGCTCCTAGCATGACCTCAACTCCAAAGCCCAGATGTAAATCGCCCCTCTGCACGCTGGAGGGCGCGCGCACACACACACACACCCGCGCACGTGCGCCCGAGCTGGAAGCAGTGCCTCGGGAACGAACGAACCAAAACAAGGTAGATATCGAGGAGGCACGTGTTTTTCTACGCCGCAACTGCCGCTCCAAGCCTGGATAACAAATGTGCTGGCCCATTTTTTGTTGGAGTAACCAACTAAACCTCAACCCTGAAACCCTAAAAACCCTACAACACCCTTTCATTAAAACCAAAAGACCCTAAAAACCCAAAGCAAATCCAACAACGAAGCACGGCAAGGGCTCCCATCCAAACCCAGAGAACAAGCCCAAACCTGCAAAAACCTCAAAAGCCCGAGAATCATATGAGAGCCCAAATGAAGTCCTAAAAACCCACGAATATGAAAGCCCAAACCATTGAAGGTCCAAACAGAAGCTACGAACACACGTGGAAAAAACCATGAGAGACCCCTCCGCGCCTCGATCTCGAAGAGTTCGTCCACCGCCTGAAAGGCTTTTCTTCTCGGGTGTTTGGGGCTTCGGGTTTCGAAATCCTAAACCCTAAACCCTAAACCCTAAACCCTCCTGGCACCTAGATCCCCACAAGTGGCGTGTTTAAGGGAACCCTAATGCGGTGAGGCGCTTGGACCTTGGGGATTCAGGGTTTAGGGGTTCACAGCATGTGCAATGCACCCGGAACCCGCATCGGATGATCCTTCCTTAGGTCCGAGGCTGCAACCGGGAAGCCTCATGCCCCCGAGCAGCAAACCCTCATGCGTACACATTGCGAATCTTAAGCACCTTCTTGCTCATGGATTGCAACTGGGGTTAGGGGTTGTATTGCAGTCTGCCCTCGAACCGGTCAAGGTGAGCTAAGTTGGCGTTGCCCTCTGATTCCTGACACAAGCGGTCCCAAACCCGAATACCAAAACCCCCAAACCCCAAACCCAAAAACCCCAAGAGCCTAAACCCCAAAACCCCAAAACCCAAGACCCCAAAACCCAAGACCCCAAAAACCCGAAACCCCGAAACCCAAAACCCAAAAAAAACCCAAAGAACCCGAAACCCCCAAACCCCGAAACCTAAAAACCCCATTCACGTCTAGAGCTGTCGCCAAGAAGCACCTACACTGGTGAAACCTCGAACTCCAAAAGCACCTGCCCTAAACATTCTGAATGACTAAAACGTGAACTCTTAAAACCAACAAGACTTCCCAAACCTGAGCCTGAAAATCCCCCAAACCCCTGAATGTCTCGAGTCTGAATCATGAAGCTCCTGGGCGTCGGGCCTCTGAGAAGGTGTGGTGCAGTTCACCGTGCTGCGAGTGCTTCAGGATGCAGGTGATGAGGCGGGTGACCCTGCGAGGTAAGGGAATTCAGGGGAGTCCCCTGCCTCCCCACCTCCCTTGTCAGGCCCAAATTCTCGGGCACAGATGTATTTGGGACGGGGGGTGGGGGGGGAGAGGGGAGGGGTGATTAAGTATTCTTTCCCAAAGGATGATGGGGATGACAAGGCTTGGGGTCGACGTGCTGAAAGCTGTGGCGTCGATGGCTCTCTGCTCACCACAGCCCTCTTAAATTCCGGGGCTTCGGATATCTTGGGATGTTCTGCCCGCTTGATAGTAACAACCGCACTATGCACTCCCTAGAAGGAGAACAAGCCCCAAATCTCCTAGTGAAAGCCTACAGCATACAGTCAAGAACCCTAAACCTTAACCCGAAACCCAAAATCTGAAGTTGCTGCACCCGAAAAACCCACACCCCAACCCGAAACGATAACTGAAATCCCAAGCAAGCATAAAAGCCTGAAGCCCCGAAGCCTAAAGCCCCCAAAAAAGCTGAGCTTGAAAGCAAGGTCGCCAGTAAGAAAGGCAAAAAGCTCCAAAGGCCCCAGAAACTCCTTACAACGCCTGACCCTAAAACCCTGAAACCCTGAAACCCTTAAACCCTGAAAACCCTGAAAACCCTGAAAACCCTGAAACCCTCAAACCCTGAAACCCTAAAACCCTCAAACCCTCAAAAGCCTCAAAACCCTCAAAAAAGGCACCACCAAGGCAGCGGCCGCGAGGCCAGGAGATGCTCGTCGGCGTGGCGCTTTCGCTTCTTCTCCTCCGCTCTTGTTGAGGGGTTTAGGGTTTAGGGTTTAGGGTTTAGGGTTTAGGGTCTAGGGTCTAGGGTCTAGGGTTTAGGCCATTCTCGAGGGCTGTGGTTTGAGGACGATGGGCTCTTCGGACGCCGCTGTGGGGGTTCAGGGTTTGGGGCCGTGCAGAAACCACAGACGACTGGCACCTGGGCCATCTTCTGCGCGGCTGCCTCAGGACCCCATGCTGTTTGTTCTGAGGGGGCCCCAGCTGATGTCGGGTGGCCCCAGCCCTCAGCCTCGAGCCTACCCCAAACCCTAAACCAACCCTAAACCCCCAGAGCTTAATCCTGCCGAGACCCGGAGGGGAAAAAACCTAAGCACTAAACCCTCTGGGGCGGGGGGTACCATGAAGGGGGGGGGGGGTGTATACGTAGGGTTCAAGTACCCACAACAATAGCCTGCTTAGGAGCTGCAACACTGTTAGACCCCGCTGAGGCGCGTCCCCCAGAAACCCTTCTAAGCCCCCCAAAGAGCCCCGATAATTCTGAAAACCCATGGAGCCCCTCAACTCTTAAAGCGAGTGGTTCTCGGTGGTTCGAGGTCTGAGACCCTGCGGGCTGAGCTGAAAACAGCCCTTACAAGACGATACAGCATATATGCAGAACATTGCGAAGTATAATGCACCCAAAAGATTCCAGATTGCCCTGGGCTTGAGTGCAGTTGTCTGAAGGTGCCTAATGCCACAGCCCTGGGCCCTGCACTCTCAATCCCTGACACAAACTAGGCAGTGGCGAGAGTTGAGGCGGAGGCCATCGTGCTCTCAACGAAAATGGCGGAGATTACCTGCAGCTGTTGCTAGCCCGGTCTGCAAGAAAAGGCAAGGCGCTGATATCGTTGAGAGGTGTTCCTTTCTAGAACCTGCACACCACAAGACCACAAAGAAAGATGTGACTTGGGGTCCCACGACCTTGGGTGTTCAAGTGCAGGTCTGGATCAGATTGCTGGGAATGGGAAAGGACACGTTCCGCACACGTCACGTTACGTGTTGCGCTCGCCGGACACCGACCCCCAAACACCGTTTGCTCTCGTGTCAGGGGGCTGAAGTGTCAGCTGTAATGTGCTGCTGTTTACTAAAACTCTGAGCTTGAATCCTGAACAAAGAGAGACGAAGCTGCAGCCGAGGGTCATTGAAAAGCCCGATGGTGATGGAAAATATGAACAGACAGTAGATCAAACCTCTGCATGCGGCTTCATGGACACAGCCAGCAGGAAGCGAAGGGCAAGAAAGGGAAGGGTCGAGGCTCTGGGGTTAAAGGATTTTGGGATTCATAGAGTTGATTGTCACAAACTCCTGAATCCTAAATCCTTTGAATGGGAAGTGGCGGGCGAACCCTAAACCGAAAGCGTGCTCCAAGACCCAAAGCCATCGGATTGCATCACATTGCAAAGTTGGTTGACGCTGTGATGAGGCGGGGCACTGTAGAACCAGCTGTAGACACCCATCTCCTGTGAGCATGCCAGGGATCGACATGCTAAATCTGGTCCCAAACGCGTTTGATATGGCAGGCTGCCTATATTGGGTTCCTCAAACTGGCCCAAAAAGGCTAAAAATCTAGAACCCCTCCCAATGACCCTGATTCCTGAGAGGAGCCACCAGCATCAGTGCCAGGGATGGCACGGGCGTCCCTTTTGGTTCCGGGCCGGGGGCTGCCTCAGGGTCGTACATTTGAACGCCGGTTGGTTTAGGGTTTAGGGTTTAGGGTTCAGGGTTTTGTGACAAAGAAACCCCCAGATGCTCCTCTTGCACGAACTCGAAGATGGGTTGCCCGGCGATGTTCGCACCTGCGGCATATGAGTCCAATCTTCTGGAGGCAGGTGTTGAGGCTTCGTCGAGGGCTTAGGCTTTAGGGCTCAAGGCTTGGGGTTTAGGATGGTTTAGGGTTTGGGGTTAGGGTTGGGGGGTTTGGGGCTTGGGGTTTAAGATGCTCCCTCTGGGCCCATTGGGGCTCATGGGCTTTTCGGATGGTCCGCGACTTTCGTCTGGTGCGTTATGGGCTTGGGGCTTCGAAAATGCTTGGGACCTAACATGCTGGGTTATAGGGTGCAGGGTTTAGGCCGGCTGCAGGGATCCACGGCTGGCTGGATCTTCTACATGGACCCCATGGTTTCATCATGACTAGGGTTTTGAGGGTTTAGGGGGCGCCTCTTCTTCTCTATGCAGACTGGTCAGAGGTGAGATGGGGGAAAACTCTAGGGGAGCCTTTCTTGGTACCCTACTAAAGGAGAGAAACCCTAAACCCTGGCCCCTAATCTTGGACCACCCTCCCTGTATTGTAAACTATAAATGCAACCACGGCACAGTCACCGAAGCTGCATCGAAAGGTGGAGTACCTCAAGCAGCTTCTTCGTGCTGGCGCCGTGCTTCCCCAAGAAGCTTTAGAAGTTTGGGGGGTTACGAAGGCTCTAGTTTGCCAGCGGGGTTTAGGCTTGGAGCTTTGGATTTCGGCTTTGGCTGTCGGGGTTTTGGTTGAAGGTTCAGGTTGGAGGGAGCTGCAAGAAATGCAGAACTAAGCGAAGCCTACCCCCTATGTCCCTCAATATCCGTAAATTAAATCAAAAGCCCCAAAGCCATACCCTCAGAGGTCTGGACATCGATCGTGGAACCGAGTCGAACCACGGTGTGACGTTCTGCCTCAATGCGGTTTAAGGCTTTATGGACTCTATGGGCTTTAATCCTAGGGTTTAGGCTTTAGGCTTTAGGGTTTCGGGGTTAGGGTTTAGGATTTAGGACTTAGTATTGAGGCATTGGGGCCTGAAAAACCTACATTTTTGGGGTTTGGAGGTTCGGGCTTTAGGGCCTGAAGCCTACGCTCAGGGCATGTCAGTATTTCTCTGGCTCATCCGGGAGCTTGATCTGGCTAAACCCTAAACCCTCTAAGCAGGGGCTAGGGTTTAGGGCTCATACCGCAAAACATTTAAAAAAAAGATCCTAGAAGCCACGCCCCTGCTTCGCAGAAGTAAGGGTTTGTAGGGGCTTAAGGTACGGTATTTGGGAGGAGGGTTGCGGGCTGAGGGTTTGCATCCTGACACCAACCGCACCCGTTCCTCCTCCCAGGGCCCCTGCGCTTCCTTCCGCCGCCCGAGAAGCTCCCGAAAGACCAGCGCCGCGACATACCTGAGCGCCGGTACGTGGAGACGTTTGGGATGCAGCATTGGGCTCAGAGGAGGCTTGGGTAAACCCTAAACCCTAAACCCCGAAACCCTAAACCCTAAAGGGGGGCGGGGGGGTTGAGGGGTCAGAGATTCAGGGGATCGCACCCAGGAGGTTGTGGGGGAGTGGGGCTCCCTCTTTGGTGAAGCTGGGGGCATTGACTTGGTCAGGAAGGAAAGGGACCAAAGGCTGCTGTGTATAAGTCATCTGCGTCCCCCCGAAGTATTCTATCATGTGTCCTGAGCATGTCTCATACTGCTGCTATGTCCTCCAGACACTGCCGGTGGGAAAATCCATGACGCTAAGCTGAAATGCTCAACCCCTCCCTTTCAACCAAAAAGCTTGCATTTTGTTTGCCTGTACGCCTTGCGCAACTTGCCTTTCCAAGTTCTGTGGTGGGGGGACTTAGACGAAACAATTCGTGAGCAAAGTCCTAAAATCGGTAACAAACATGCATATTTCATTAGTTCATCATGGCAAAAGAAACGGCAAAATCCGATCATGGTATTCGCGCACCTCTTCTCGGAGCGTGTTCTCAGAGTCTGGATGTTTGTGCAACTCGGTTTGGGGGGTGATGCTTTTTGCTGGCGGCTCTCGAGCTCGAGGGCTATGAGATCAGAATGACACACGACCAGGCAGACACCGGATCTGCTGAGTCGCTCTCCCCTTTTGGCCTCAGCCCGTACCCTAAACCCTGAATTCGGTCAAACAAATTCGAAGCCAAGGGCTCCGCTGGAAGCGTTTCTTCTCAAGGATGGCTCATTTTCCTCTGCTACACTAAGGCTCCCGTGCCTGCACTGCGCAAACTGAACGGCAAGGAAAGCTTTGCACAAGAAAGACTCAAAGGATGCGTCCTGATTAAAGAGAGAACTGCACTTGAAGCTTCAAGCTTCGAGGGCAGTGGCTAACCAACTTTGTTATGTCCGGATGCTCAGCTCAGCTATGTGCAGACGGGACCAACTCAATGTACGTACTCAGTAATGGTTCCGCGAAAGCAGACAGCTCAGAGACATGTAGCCGTTGACTCTTTGTCAAGCTGGCGAGGAGGAGCTGACCTGCCACGTCTTGCAGGTAATGCTCCAATGTTCTGCGCTGTTGCCAACGTCCTCCCCATTGGATTCTCTCGATGTCCTCGGTCTCCTGGTAAAGCCAGGTCGCTCTGGAACCACGCAGTGACTTAGGTGTCACCCCGAGATTCACCTCCGCAGTTGGCACATGAAGAAAGCTGAAAACTTCGTCCCAACGCCTGCGAAAGACCGCAGGGGAGCAAGCAAAAAGGCTGAGCCTCAGGCGGTTGGTCTGCGAAGAGCGCGGAAAGAAAGCGAACAGAGAGAGCATCCGAATCTTAGCATGCTGCCGGAGCATGAACCTGCTCGTCTTCGAGCACTGGACGCGCACAAAGGCCACCTGCCTGCAACTCAGGAGATCGCACGTCAAGATGAGTTCACAGCGCAGTAGTCCGAGGACCTCTCCACGCCTGAGGAGGCCGTTGAACCCTAGTAGCAGCGCTGCCGCAAACAGAGGCCACCCCCAAGCCAGGCTCAAGGCAACGCCGGCGCGAAACAGCGCTTCAGGCATAACCATGCCTCGAGACGTTGGTTCCTCTTCTTCCCAGCGAGACAGCCTGGTAGAAAAGATGCTTACCATACCCTACGAGAGCAGTACTAAGGACGAGACCGCTCACACAAATTTGAGAAAAGTCGCAGCCAAGTTCCCAAGTTCCGCCACCACCCACTGAGAGAAGTTCTGAAACGGCAGGTCACGGCGCTTCCGCACTGTTGTCGTCAGACCAGCTGTAGCATCCAGATCCACCTCAAGACGTGAAGTGGCATCCCTGGCCTTGCGCCGAGGCATTCATGAAATGCACCAGCAGGGTCAGGCCAGCAAGGCGTGCCCAACCATTCAAAGGCTGCAAGCAGTCATCTGCCCTACGCACGATACGAAGGGTAGGAAATCTCCAGCCAGGAGGCATCTCAGCCAGAAGGGCTGTTCACTGGAGACTGCACGCAACGTGGTCAATCGAGACGGATCATCGGTGGCATTATCGTGGGTACCTGCATGGAAAAGGTTAGGGTAAAGGTTACATGTAGTAGTTGAGCCGCTGGCTAGACGAGCGGCCCTTTGCATTGCAACCTATGACAACGCGGCTGTCAAGCAAGACCCCAAAACGGCTGCTCGGGGCAGTCTTGGCAACATGCTTGATTGAGCTGCGAAACGACACTTCCTCGTTGATGTTAATGTGGTTGGCTTATGTGCTTGAGGTGGTACTGCAGAAGCACTTTCCAAGGGAAGCCTAAAATGGCCAACTGAAAGGTCAGTACTGCAAGCACGGCGGTCTTAAGTTTAGGGGCTGAGATGGAACCCTCAACGCCATCGACCTGGCCTCCGAGGATGGTGGCTAAGTAGGCATTGCGGACTTCTTCCTTAGGGGAGGTCCTCAGCCTACATCTAGCGTACACACCAGCTGCGTGGGAGAACAGTGCTCGGTCGGCACGATTGGGTTTAGGGGTCTGGCGCAGGTGGCCCTTGGGGACTAGAAGAAGATACGCGTGATCGTCGATGCACAACAACTCAAATCCTGGACCTCTCGGGAAAGGGGACTTATAGGCTACTTGTTCTGAAGGCTTCAAGCAGTTGGCACGCTGAAGCAGAACGGTGTGTGCATGCTGCGCAGTTTCAACTGCGTAGCAAGTGCCCATTGCGAGGCTGCGGAAGCAGCCATCAAGTTCGGGGCGGCACGCTGCGCAACCCCTAAAATCCGAACCCTAAACACTCCACGCAGGTGGTTACGGGAGGCGCGCTCGTCGGAAACAAGGAACCCGTGAAAAAATCTTTGAGATCGTCCGACCCAATGACCAAGTTCTGACCCGGAGGTATGTAAATCTGGCCGAGCAAGCACGCCGATCCACCTTGTCGCTTTTGTACACTGCAAACAAACCGCACCTGCACCTGGCCTCGGACGAAGCAGGTGGGATTACCTCTTATACAACCCGAACTGGGCCTCCCTCGAAGCCATAACCCTAGCTGGCTTGGTCGCCGGCCACTGAGAAGCCGGCTTCAACAGGACTTTAAAATTGCGGCAGGCACTGGTAGTCAAAAACCAACCTATCAGGGTCGACGTTGAGGCTGGAGGTTTGCTTGGGCATCTTACGTGCACAGCTGGCCGGCTTTCCCGAAGTGTGCGGCGCCAGCGCGGTCGGAACAAAGGAAACCTCCGGCTCCCTAGGTTCACACTGAGCAGCTTGGAGCCCACGATTTTTTGAGTACGGCTGAAACTGAGCCAGCAATGCCTGGCTACGGCGACGCAGGTCACTGAGTTGGTCCTCGAGAACGGAAAACTTCCGCACTGCACGGTCAAGCTCGCGTCTAGGCCCAGAACCTAGGCGAACCCAAGCTGCAACCTGCCGCTCAAAACGATCAACAAGCAGCTCTTGAGATCTCAAGAGCTGCTCGGCAAGCGTAGGTGCCTCAGGCCGGCCACCAGCAAGAAAATTGTTTGCTGCCACAAGAAGGCGGGTCCACATTCTGCGGCGCGGTGACGGCGGAGACGCCCGCGCGCCAAGCGCCTGCCCGATAGTGCACGGCGGGAGAGGGCAAGGCCACAACTCGGTCGAGGATGCGAGGCATCACTCAAAAATGGCCTGGCAGAGCACACGCACGCTGGGTATGGGTGGACAGTCTCTGGACCTGGAAGGTCGCCGATGTTCTTTGGCCCACGTCCCGCCAACATCAGCAGCTTCTGCACTTGGCCCTGACGCAGAGAACTGCGAGACCCCTCTGCAAAGAGCTGGGGGGCCCAACTCGGAGGGCGGCGGCTGTACAGGAAGAACTGGAGTTGCAGTGTGGCTGCTTTCCAGACGCTGCAGACGATTCTCCACCTGATCCAAGCCCGCCAGCCGGGACTGTAGACTCGAAAGCACGCGGCGCTGCTCGGTGGCCTGGGTGAGGAGTTGGTTCGCCAACCTGTGGAGAAGCTGCCTGCGTCGCTGCTGTTGGTCCCAAAGCGCCCTCGCCATCGGAGGCCACGGTGTAGTAGCCCTCCAAGCGCTCGAAGCCCTCCACCACGAGGTTGTGGCTGTTGAGGAAGGTCTCGAGGGCAGCGACTGCGGCGTGAGGCGCTGGCCAGACAGACTGCAGGCGATGAACACCGAAGGTCACGGGTTCGCCAGCGTCGGCTTCTTCGGACAGCATGTTGATGGCAGAGGCATTGAGGTCGAGCAGCAAGCAAGGCAAAGTGCGCTGTAGCTCCCGACCCGTCACCGAAACAGCTCTCACGGCAGTGGCGGTCCAGGGGCCGAAGACCCCAGTGTACTGGTCTGCTGTGGCCTGCTGCAGCGTCTCCTCGGGCACTGCCGGCGGGGGCACGCAGATAATGAAGCCGGTCTCCACAGCCCGCACGACGAAGGCGTGAGCTGCTACGCCCTCGTGTCTGAACCAAGGCTTGGTGTACCCCTGCGGCGCCTTTGCCGTGCACCATGCCCCCAAATAAGGAGGCTTGGCAAAGGAAGCCATCAGGCTTCGTAGCAAAACGGCTCTGCCTCAGCGAAGCTCATGTGCTCGGTCAGGCGCGCTACTTCCTGAGGCTCCAGTTCAACAAGCTTAGGCTCGGTGCTCGCGCACAAGAGGCCTGTAGCGAGCGAGGCGGTGGCAAAGCGGGTTGCACTTCACGAAGAACCGCGCTCAGCAAAGACCAGAAGATTGCTCGGGCACTGGGGCTGGTCAGGAGCAGTGTACAGAAAGCACAGCCACAGAACCAGCAAACGATGGCGAGTAGCACAAGGTCGCTGCTACTCCTAGTGGGACACCCTACGAGGCTCCAAAGAAGAGAGTCCAAGGGTCGTTACCAAACATGAGCTGAAAATCTTGCAAGGCATAGCAGGGCCATTCGCAATCCTTCAAAGACAAAGAATTGGCGGTTCTGTAAGCCAAAAAAGGGACTCCATGCTGAGGGAACCTATCATTTACCATCATGCCCAACCTCCAGAAGCAAAGGTGGCTCAAGCTCGATTCGTTCGGCGCTCAATGACTTTGCTTTATCTGCCCCATGTTCTGCCAGGGATTGTAGGCCTTATTTAGGGCTCAGGAAGCCCCCGTTACACATTTAGGATCTACGGCGTAGGCGGAGTGTAGGGTTGCCACCAACCCTCAAGCGAATTGCGAGCCACATGAAACTCTGCCCTCCCCTGCAGCGCAGGCTGCACGATCAGCACAAAGAAGACCATGGCCCAAAAGAGCGTGCTCATCCCGCCCAGCATGCCTGAGCTGTGCGGGCTCGGAAGTGTTAAAGAAATGCTGAAGTCCACTATGTAATCGGGGGCAAGACACATTCCGATCGCTAAACAGTACAGATCGAGCCACTTGACGCCACGGAATTCCCGTACGCATTTGTGGCTACATGTATGATTCTATGGACAATTTGACAGTTTAACAGTGGTGCAAGCTGGAAATTCCAAGCCGCCACCTGCAACCAAGGGGCCCTGGATCATCCTCAGCAGGCACCAGTTGCCAACAACGGGGAAAGAGTGCTACACATGCTGTTTGTATATGTATATATATATATATATATGTATATATATGTATACCACGCATCTCTACAACTATGCCTAGTATGCCATATACCACGTAGCTATACTATGTGCGCCACTTCTGCACCTCTGGCAGCTCCCAAGAAGCCTCCTGTGCCCGAGTCCGAGCCACCAAGAGTAAACAACCCCAAGAGCTTACATGGGGGATAGGGGACCTGTAGTATAGACCTCCAAATCGTAGGATGCCCTTACAATAAGGACCCCAATACGGTACCCCTATTTTCGTAAAACCCCCAAATGGCAACTGCAGTTTCACCACTCCTGGCGCAAGCGCTTGCAGCCGGGCATCTGCAGCAGGTCCTTGAAGACCTCACTTGACATGGAAGACCGTTGTGTGTACGATCAAGGAAGGGCTTGAAGCGTAGGTCGGTTGTTCAGATTTCATCACCGCGTTGTGTTCCCAAAGTTCCATGAGATTCAGCTTAGGAGCGTCGATGTTCACGAGCCTCAGAACTCGGGCGATCTTGAGAAGCCGAACCTGTCCGAGCCGACCAAAGAAGCATCTAACTCCCGAAGACTTCACTTAAGCATCATGAGTGCTAAGCTTAGTGGAGTTCATTCGCACAGGCTTACTCTTGCTTTGTCTATATGAATGCGCAGCAGCAGGTTCGAGCACGGGGTATTCAAAGGTACATGCTCACAGAACGTGTATGTGATTGTGCAACCCTTTCCCGGTCATTGCCAGTTTAGGGCTTAGGGTGCAAGGTAGTACTTGCAGACATTAACCCCCCCCCCCCGCGCTGCCTGAAACCTACAAAGATACACCAAAAACAACACAGGGGGCGCGCCGTCCGAAAGATGGAGGCCGGGGGCGCATCGTCCAGGGAGATGCCTGGCCAACAGGACTGTAGGGTCTAAGGCTTCGGGCCTAGAGCCCTTAGAGAATAGCCATCCCAAACTCTGAACACCGCCGCCAACTAGAGGTTTTGAGGGATTTTGCGTTGAAGTCCCTTGGCACTAGTTCCGGCACAGCCTAAACAAGGACAAAGGAGAAAGCCAGCCCAACAAAGCAGATCTTGAAGATTGCCAGGGCTGTGGCCACGCACAGCAAATCACATCGTAGGAAGTCCATCGTCAATTGCATCATACATCAAGGCAAGCAGGCATGATGGCTAGCTCGATGTGATGAACCACAGTCAAGAACTGCAGAACCAAGTGCCGCAATAAACAGCGACCCATGGTGAGGATGTGCCGGCAAGCCGTGCAAACGATACAAACTTGCGATTTTGCAGACTGGGAGTGTGGAAAACCCTCCACCCTAAACCCTAAACCCTACACCCCAAACCCTGCCTTAAACCCTAAAGGTGAGATCCTTGCCGATGGAACGTGCCCATGTTTAATTCAGACGGAAAGAAAGAAGAACGAGGTGCTGCAGAGGCGCAGACGACCAACGAAAATTGGAGCAGAACCAGTGTGGGGGTTTTGGGGGATAGGGGGTCTTGGGGTCTAGTGTTAGTTAGGGTTTGAGCGAGTTTTTGGACGCAGCTGTTTCCTGGGCATCGTTAAAGAAGCCCGCGGTACTTCTGAACAGCATCGATCTCGGCATGAACTTTCCATTTTACATCATGCCATGTTACGATACAATTCTGCTACATTTTGTTATGCTAGCCAACTACCCCCCCCCCCCCCCTGCCCCCGCCCCTAGGGTTTAGGGTTTGCGGCTTTTGAGGGTTTCGGCTTTGAGGGCCTGGAATGGCGATCTGGAGGATGAGCTGGATCAGGTCGGTTACAATCAGAAGGGCATCAAAACCTGAGGCAGGGGACGTCGATGTGATGGGCAGGTTGCCAGTGTAGGTTGGGATCGTTCCCCCTTCTACGAACAGTCCTTAATGGGGATTATAATAGGACTGCTGAGAGAGTTTTGTGATGCAGGTGCGCGCGCAACAGGGACTGCCATCGTCGGACACAGCCGGCCCAAAACCCTAAAACTAAGCCTGAAGCCTTAAACCTGACTTTTACAGCTTGCCTTTTTCTGCCAACCCGTAGGCGCAGGACTTCGTCAATTGGCTTCGTGGTTCCGGGATGTTCTGGGCACCTGCCCCTCATTGAGGATTTGAGATTTAGGTTTTGCGGCCTTAGGTCTGCAGGCTGTAGGGTTCATCGCCGCATGCATTGGAAGTCTCGGTGTGTCCTCAGACAACAACGCCAGCAACCATAAAAGCCCAAAAGCCCCAAACTCCGAACTGTCAGACTTCAATCCCGAGACCTGAAAACCCTGAATCGCACTGTATGCCGACTAAGCAATAAACTCAACCCTATTGGCTTAACAAGGGTCCACTGGCATCCGAAGCCCCCATCAGGGCGGCCGAGAGGCAGTTGCTGAACATGAAGGGCCCAAAAAAGTGCCTTGGTACGTACTTTGGGGGGTGCAGGGACTTTGGGCGTAGGGGTTCAGAACTCCGAGTCCAGGGACCGAGGCTGAGTTTTGAGCTTTGTTGGATTGCACGTTAAAGAAGAGTCCTTCTTCGCGGTTTAAGGATACGGGAGCTAGTCCTGCGACGGAGGAAGCCGACCTCGCCCCTGAACCACGCGCTGCCCTGCAGCGCTAGGAGGGCCGCACAAAAAACCCTCGACCCTATAAACTAGACCCGGCGAACGAAACCCTAATCCCCAAAACCCTCGAGCCCTAACCTTAAGCAAATGAACCCTAGACTTGTACCCCCAAACACCTCCCAAGCCCACAGCCGAGGCTGGTCGCCCATGATTCTTCTATGATGATGATCTGAACCACGAAATATCCCATTAAAATAGTCTCCTGAACCCTGACAGGCTTAAAGTAGGCTCATATGCTATACGAGTCGCTTTCTCCAGCCATGCATGCCAATCTTCGTTCCCAGCCTGGCAGCATATTGGTGCTTCTGAGGGGTTGTAGGTTTTGGAGTCTCGTGTTTGGTGTGAAGGCTTTCAGGGATTGCTTCGGCTGTGTTGGGTGTAAGGCTGCGCTCGTCCCCCGAGCGTTTCGCAACCCGGGCTTCTCAATAAAAACCGTGGAAAACGTGTGGAACCTGTTGAAACTTGGGGGATGGTTAAACTCTACTGTGATACCCCGAAGCCCCGAAACTCTAAAATCCTTAAGTCCTTGAAACCCTCAATCCTTAACCCTAAGCCGCTTCAGCTTCTGTTCCATGAATGCCAGGTGCAGCAGAGCAACTCAAAGATGAAGAGCACGGAGAAGAGGGCATCTACCTGATTGCAAACCATGTTTGGGTGGACGCTTAGGATGCTCTGCCCTGCAACTTTGCCATCTGCCACACAGCGCTCGTCAACACCAGCAAACAGTGAAACTGAGCGAAGGGAATTTTTGGGAAACCCCTAAAAGCCTGAGCCGTGCAGATCCCTGCAACGCTTTTCGCCGTCGAGGCACAATGATCCAGCCGACAGCGCCATCAACATCATAGTCGCTCCTTCGCTGAGGTATTACGCCGCTACGCCCCAGACCGTGTTGTGGGGTATGAGGGCCGAAGGGTTCACCCCACGTTATGCAGAAGAGATGCGAAACGCCGATGAAGATCGCATTTAAGCCGATCACAACCTTCCAGGGACGGAGGACTCAGCCGGGTTTATACTTTAGCGCTTGCGCCCGTCTATCAACGAAACCTTGAATCCTCAGTCCCACAACCCGTGCTGGCGAGCCTCGGGTTATGCTGGCCCCAAGATTTACTTTGAAGAAGCTGAAAGGGCGCATTTAGGCTGGGCCTCTTTGTCGAAGCGACTGCCACTAAAAGACCAAGGCATATTTAAGGGCTGTTTGGGCCTCATGTTGGGTTTAAGCTAGTCTCGGAACCCCTAAACCCTCAACCCAACTAGGGCTTAAACCCTATGTGCTTGCTACCTCTTCACTCCCCCGCGAGCACCACATGCCTTCGTTGGGGCAGGCTTTGGCATGATTACTATGAGATGGTGCACTTCAATAGGTTACTATCTGGTGCAAGCCGACTTCGGTTGCGGTGTCGCGTTTGCCCCGAAAACACACCAGAAACCTTTGGATCCGAGGCTGCAGCCGCCATGATACTGTCGACCGTCAGCTCAAGGTTCTTGCTTTGGAAAAGCTCCGTAAACTGCAGCGGTTTTGCTTTGCCAGGGTTGGGGCTCCGGTTTAGTTTAGGGTTTAGGGTTTAGGGTTCAGGGCTTAGGGTTTTGGGTTTTGGGCGGCCTGGCCAGGAGAGAGGCCTTTGCACTCATTCTAATGGCGGCCACCTGTGGTCCAACCCCGGGATATGTGCCGGCAGCTAAAGGAACATGGACTTCTGCACAGGGTGCACAATGACCCCGGCGATGAATGACAATGAATAAAAGGAGGTGCCAACAAAGACACCACGACACGATGATGAACAAAACCCTTCGATGGTGTCACGAACAGGACTCCGACTCTCCAGCAGGATAAGTATCTTCCAGAGTACGTGACGCAGTTCTCCGAGTTACTGTTCCATTGGACATCCAAGATCGTTGCTTTTGACTTCAACAGTGCCGATCTCAAGGACTCTCTCTCTCTCTCTCTCGAGCATATATCTCTAGCTCTAGCACATGCACTTTCTGGACTGGGGTCGTCACATTACACGAACGTGAAGCTGAGCAAAAGCAACAGCAGCCGGTGCCAAAATGACAGAAACAGCAGCAACTGCATGAATGAGGACGCCCACCTTGAGCCACATGCTCCGCCGCCGTCGCTGGCGCTTGATCTCCCTCAGCGGTCATGTCATGCGAACAGTTTACCCCACATACCAGATGATTATTGCCCTTCTCTGGAACAAAGGTTCAGGACTTGCTCGTCGCCCTGAAGACCCCAAAGAATGCCTTAGGCAAGTCCACAACCTGGCACTTTGCTGAGCCCTTCACATCTGCTGCTGATGCTCTTCTGACAGGTGGAATAACCTGCGCGACCAACTGAATCGAACGTGCATTGTAACCAGGCACACATGCCCCAAGGTCCTAAACACTTGCGCCACTTGCAGCGCCTCAATTCTAGGAAGCTGGCTGTCGGTCTTTTATTTGAAGAGCTGCGATGTCAAACCCGGACCCCAGAAAGAACCATCACAGCTAACGACCACAGGCCATGATCTCTCCAACTACCTGAAAAGACGATGGCACCTTACCGAGTAGTAACTGGGGGTCCTTGTAGAATCGGGTAACCTGGTGCCAGTAAGTACTGCTTCTTACCATGGCTCCCGCATAAACTCAACAGCACCCGACCGCTCACAACACATGGGTTCATCGGGTCTTGCCCAAGAACGGCTGCACCCAACAATCTGTTTCACCGGTGACTTTCTGTCTTGCAGATTCGTGCAGATCCTCGGTTGTCTGCAGTTAAGGCTGGCTGACGGTTGAACCCGCAGCCTGGATGCTGCACAACTGCTCCCGGCCCTGGATAGAAGGATTTGTAGAATTGGATGCCCCCTCAAAACCCTGAACGTTTAGCAGCCCTTGAAGTTAAACCCCAAACCCTACACCCCTAAACCCTAAGCCTCCAACCCCAAAGCAAACAGTGCTGGGAGCCTCTGCAAGGCATCCTTCCTAAGGGCACGAAACATCTGCGCTTTGGGGTTCACGTCAGAGGCTTGGTCCAGGGTTTAGGAGTTACAACCCCTAAACCCTCCACCCTAAACCATACTTCTTGAGTTTCCAGTAGAGTTTCAGGCCCTACGGTCGAGGACTTTACACTCGGCTTGCTTCGTGGTTTCTTATTTTTTGGGGCGGAAGCATCTGACAACCTGAGGCCCTAAACTCCGAACTCTAGACGCCTTAGCGTTTAGGATGTTAAGGCTTAGTGGTGCACCCTAGACGCTGAACCCAGCATGAACCCAGCCAGAAGAGTTCTGCAGCTCAACATCCACAATTGCTGGACCCTGACACCTCAATCCCGAGGCCCGAAACCCCACAAGTAACCTAAATCCCGAGACCCTGTGAGCCCTAGAAATCCTTAACTAAGGTTGAGGGTTCTAGATTCTTGGGGTTCTAGGCTTCAGGGTGTAGAAAGGGTGAGGGCTTAAGGGTTTAGGGTTGGGCCTGCGCATGCTGAGCAAGTGATCGAACTCTTGTCTCTACATGCCCCTGCAATGGATGACGAAAAAATCGCATGTGGCCGAAGTCCCAAAACCCCAAACCCTACGAACCCGAAGCCGCCCAAACTCCAGGACGTCAGTAAAGTTCAGGCCGGGAGGCTTCAAGTCCCGGGCGTTCTCCTCAGCAGGGCAACAGAGAGAGAGACAGAGAGACAGAGAGCGAGAGAGAGAGAGGGAGAGGGAGAGAGAGAGAGAGACCCTGCTTTGGGGGTGCCCTGCTTTACAAAAGAATCTGAGCCGTTTAGCTGCGCTTTAGCCTCAAATCCCTAAGCGGACTTGTGGAGTTTGGCCAGGGCCGATGTTTCTTTTGCGGGGTGTTGAAAGTAGGGATTTTGGGAAAAGTGTTGCGAAGCTGCTCATCCTGAACCTGCCAAAAACTCTGCGACTACAGTCCCCTGAACCCTACTTAAGTGTCAAATGCTAAAGGCCTGAAGCCCCGAAGCCCCTAAGCCCTTGCCCACTGCAACTGACAACCGCTGAAGGGCAGTGGAGGCCGTGCGCGCCAAGTTGCATACATGTTCTTCTCAGACTCGGCTGTTCCTGGGCGGAAGAAGGGTTTGGCTGTCGCCACTTTCTACAACATACTAAACCCTCACCAACTATCATATTGTGACAGAAACGCACTGAAAGGATTGTGGGTAGGCTTAGGTTTTCCTTTCGTGGTATGATACATGCCCGGAAAAGAAATGTGAGTGAAAAATAAAGCTAAAACTAAGAACTCCTACACTACTCCTCGCAAAACGCATACGCGCAAGTCTAACTTACAAAAAGTGTTTTTGAGTAAAAAGATGATTGTTGAGTTTAAAACACAACGATAATACAAAATACATGTTTTCTTGTTTTGCATTGAACGGACAATCATTAATTTCTGTATCCGCAAAAGCCCAAAAAAAGAACTTCTACTGTTTTGCCCATGACGAATCCTCAAGACACGGTATATAAAAAAAGACAAAAAATAAAAATCAAAACAATGAGATAGATGAGGCCATGGATGTTGACGAAAATGCGGCATCAAACAAGCGACCCGCAGTGCAAACTACCCTTCATTGTGGGGGATTGTAAGCCCTATACTGCCCAGCACCCAAAACTCCTAATCCCTGAAACCCCCTTAAAGTCAATAACCCCTAAACCGAGAAAGGCTAAGCTCTAGACCCCAAAACCCCTCAACCCCCTAAACCCTGATGCCCGATGACCCCCTTGAACCCTTGAACCCGGAAACCCCCAATACCCTGAAACCCTCAACCCCTGAAACCCTGAAACCTCAGGGTTTAGGGTTTAGGGTTTGGGGTTTAGGGTTTAGGGTTTATTTAAGAGTTTAAGGTTTAGGGCTTTGGATTTAATACATGTTGAGCCCTTGACTGAAGGCTCTAAGGTTTCGGGGATGCTGCGAGCCTGTGGATTTCCGTCCAGCTGCCTCAGCAAGGCCCAGGGCTTCGGGCTGGCTTTCGGGGGCTCTACTTAGGGCTTTCAAGGGCTTTCAGGGTTTCAGGGCGGTTTAGGGTTTTGGCTTTAGGGTTTAGGTTTTAGGGTTCACAAGGGTTTCGGGTTTAGGGTTTAGGGTTGAGGGTTTAGGGTTGAGGCTTTAGGGTTTCGGCGCTTGCCAAACGGAAAACGGCGCCGGATGGGCCCACCCCCGAAAGACAAAGCGCGGCGGGCGGGTTTAAGGTTTCGGGCTGTTCCCCCCTTGTACTAGCAGCTCCTTATCCCCACTAAGGACTCTTAATATAAAATGGGAACATCCCAAGTTTCGGAGCTTGCGACGCCTTCAAGCAACGGGGGCATTGGCGGCTTCATGGTGGGCTTCTCTAAGCTTTGGGGGCCTTGCGACATCGCCATCACCAACCTGACCAGGGACCTTCAGAAATACAACAGCACGAAGCCCCAAATCCTAATGCCTTGCCCCTGCCCGAAGCCGAAACCGTCCAATTCCGCCACCCTATGCTACAAAAGCCTCCAAAGCCCCAGGATATAGAGATACTCCAAAGCATAGTCCCCTCCCGCCCCTCCCCCCCCCAGGACAAACGTGCCACCACTAAACTCCAAACCCCTCAACCCCCAAACGCCCCGAAGGCAACCCTCCACTCTTCGGGGTCCCCTCAAAGACGGACAGGGCACTCCCGGCGAGGCCGCTCCCTGATCGGATGTCTGTAGGTTTCTAGAGCTTGGGCTTCTTGACAGGCTGAAGGGCTTTGAGGATTTGTTGGTCCAAGTTTGAAGGCTTCAGGGAAGTTAAGGTTTCAACCCTAAGGATTTAAGGGGCTTGAGCTTCAAAACCCTAAACCTACACAGAGCATCACACGGAACCCTAACCCGTAATATCCTTTAAGAGATCACGACTTTCCTTTCACATGGCCCAAACAAAAAAACAAATAAGACAGGCCCCGGGTACTAAGGGGTACTTGTATCTGACTAAACGCCGAACCCTTAGCCCCCACACTCGTCAACCCTAAAGTCTGGAAAGTTCTAGACAGGCAGAGTCCTGAACCTGTGAGATACCTCAATATTCCCGACTAAACCCTTCCCCTACAATTGTAGAGTCCTAGTCAAGTCCCCTAAGCCCTAAAAGCCCAAAATCCCTCAAACCCTAAACATCCCTAAACCCCTAAACCCTCAGGCCCTAAATAAGCCATGGCAAAGCCCTCCTCGACTTCTTAAACCCTCGTCCTCACACCGCGCCCCAGCGGGTTCGGCCTTCATCTTGCCGGGGCTCTCGTTCCCTTGGCTTTGGGAGTTTCGGTGCTGGAAAGCTTGGCCCTGGGTTTCCTCTTGGAGGCGTTTCAAGGGTATAGGGTTTAGGGTGCAGGGGTTTAGAGTTTAGGGTTTAGGGGGAGTCATGCCCTTGTTCCACGGATGAGCTGGAATGAAACCCTGCGCCCTCAATCCGAGATCCCTCCACTCGCAACGTCAAACCCCGATCCATGCCACCCAGCGGCCAAAAGTTCCTAAACCCTCCAAATCCCCCTTAGAAACCCCCCACCCCCCCTGAAAGTCCTTGATCTCCCCCGGCAAAACCAAGACTGCTTGGGTTCGTGGACCCCAAGGGCACGAGTTTGAGACATCCATCGATGCGGGTTGAGGGCTCCTGTTGGGTTTGAGGGGCTTTAGGGCTTTAGGGCTTTAGGGCTTTAGGGCTTTAGGGCTTTAGGGCTTTAGGGCTTTAGGGCTTTAGGGCTTTAGGGGTGTAGGGGTGTAGGGGTGTAGGGGTGTAGGGGTGTAGGGGTGTAGGGCTTTGGGTTTTGAGGTCCCGGCCTGCATGGTGCGTAAGGTGGTGGCCATTCCAGTTGGCCTGCACAGCGGCGCAGTTCTAGCAGCCCACAACTCCTTCGTACTTGGCGGAAGCACCCCAACTCCAACTCCAAACCCTTAAATCCCTAAATCCCTAACATCCCTAATATCCCTAAATCCCTAAATCCCTACACCCTTCCCATACACCCCCAAGCATCCTGGACTCGTGGCACTGACACCGCTGAGCACCCCTACGAAGGCAGTTGGCGGCTCCAGGAGGGCTTTAAGAACCTTGGCGGTTGCTTTTTTAGGGGTGGGGGGGCGGAGGTTTGGTGTTCAAGGGGTTAGGGAGTTGGGTATGGGGTTCAGGGGGTAAGGATTGGGGCTTTGCATGAGAGGGCTTCAAGATGTTTATCCGCTTGATGCCCTAGTCACCTGCAGACAGCTTGGCGGCAATTGGGTTAGGCATCCTCACTGCGCTAGCTCCACGGACGCCGAGAACTGAGGCGGGCACAGAAGCCTGGCAGAAGGGCAGGTTCGGAAAATCTGAGAAAGTTTAAAGGTTTCGGGTTTTCTTGGGGAGTCCGGGCTCTTAGAAGAACAGCAGGAGGTTGGGTTCGACAAAACTGGAGCAACTGGTACCTAAACCCGCCACAAGCCTCTTCAAAGGGCTTCCAAACCCCGAGAACGCTGACCCCCGAACCTTAGCCAGATCAACCCTAGAACCCGATCCTTACACCCCCGGTTAACCTTTATTACACCCTAAGCCCTAAAGCCACCGCATGGTACAGAATAAGGGGCTTCTCTTCTTAGGTATGTCCCTGCCCTGTTTACGTGTCCAGATGGCAGTGATGGACAGGCGGGCTGGTACGAGGTAGTCGTTAAACGGCCGCACTTGCTGCCTGTTCATGTCTTGCGTAGTTGCCCGCTGCAGGTTCTTGATCCACAGGTTGTTTGGAATTTGAACTGCTAACGTCAAAGCCAATGGCGGAGGAAATTGCCTTCAACTGGCTTTTCGCCGACTAGGGAGCCCAATCGTTCTTCTCGCTTGCGATGTCCGACGACTGCAGGAAGAAAAGCCCTCAAGCCCTAAAGCCCTGAAGCCTCAACCTCTCCCCTCCAGCCCCCCACCCTCCACCCCGAACCAAAAGGCGGGGCGCCTGAAGCTCGGCCTGACTATCCAGAACCCTTGTCAGCCTCAGACCATCTTGGCTCGGGCACCATGTGGGGGTCTTAGGGCTTGGGGCTGGGTCTGGAGTTGGGTTTAGCGCTCGCGGGCTTGAAGGGTCAAGCTCCAAAGAGATCCGAAACCCCAAGCCCTAAACCGGCAGATTGAGATTCAGAACGTGCAGCCTAGAGATACAAGGTTAGGGTTAGGGCCAAGGGTTCCTCCCCACCCCCTTCCCCTTTCAGTGCATTCTTGCATCCTTCGAAAGTCCCAATGCGCACCGTCCCTTCAGGCGAGCGGCTGCTTCTGGATGCTTGCCAAATCCTCTCGAATGTCCCGCGCCTCAGCCGCAGCTGAATGGGCTTAGGGTATGAAGCAGGGTTTGTTGAGCAGATGCGCAGCACGCAGAGCTCTGCGCTAAACTACTGCAGCTCATCGTTTTGGACATCGGACTGGCACACCCACCTATGCACACCGGTGAACCAGCTGCCATGGCACAGCGGAGGCATATGTAGCTGTGGGACCCGGAATCTGCACTCAACTTCTAAGAATAGTACCATGGACCGCCGCTAGGATGCTCCTAACCACCAGGTTAGGGTTTAGGCCACCACCGGAGATACTCATGGATTCGGAACATCCCTCGGTTTAGGAGAGGGGTTTGGGGTTGCACCATCACGCTGCCGCACCGTCTGTGCCCCACACGTCGCGCGCCTCCATGCCAGGAGTAGGACCTCAAGCGGAAGCGAAGCCGTCTGAGAACCCCCAGTTTCCCTCCCACGAAGTGGTGGAGGGCTTCAGCATGTGCGGTCTGATGCCCGAATCCACTCAACCATCATATTATGTGGCTGTTGCCAGCTTCAGTCCCTCCAGCCACAATATGCTGGCAAACTCTATTCTGTATGCGGGCTGGGCATCGCATCTATGGAGGGGCCGGTGGCGAACAACACCCACACAGATGCCACGAAAATACCGTGAGAACCGAGGCCCTCAAAGGCCTGTGTTGTTGCTGTCTGGGTCCCGAAGACGAACACGAAACAAATGTTCTCGTCCACACGGGTCTTGTTTAAACACTAGATGACTTGATGCATCGCCATGGGTGCCAACTGACGTCTGACTTTTCTGACATGGGCCACTACATACGACTACCTTTTGTGTGGCACAAACTAAACCCAAGAACCCGGATTCCTTAACCAGCCCTAAGCCCCAAAGCCCTGCAATGCTCAGCCCAAATCCCCTAGAATCCAAAACCCTTACAATCCCAAGTCCTAAATCCCCCTAAAAACCAGGATTAACAGGCCCTTAAAACAACCCCCCCAACAAAAACCCCTCAACTTCACTCGTCTGTCTCGGCGCCCGGCTCCGGTCGCGTGCGTCGAGGACGGCTGTGGGCTTATCGGCCCTGCGCGTTTATGGGAAAGTTACTTCCGTTCGTATGATGAATCTGATGACTCTTACGGTTCTTATGGTTCTTATGGTTCTTGCGGTTCTTATGGTTCTTATGGTTCTTATGGTTCTTGCGGTTCTTATGGTTGTTATGGTTCTTATGGTTCTTGCGGTTCTTATGGTTCTTATGGTTCTTATGGTTCTTATGGTTCTTACGGTTCTTATGGTTCTTATGGTTCTTGCGGTTCTTATGGTTCTTATGGTTCTTATGGTTCTGACAACTCTTATGATTCCTCTGATTCTTGGGACCAGTCTGATTCTTATGTCGATTATGAGTGATTGTTGCGTTTTTGTTGTTATTCCCGGCCTTGCTGTGCGGTTGTTCCTCCTCCCCCAAGTCTTTGCCCAGCAAAACCCTGGAGTGCCCACTCGCAGAGAATCCCACAGACTATCTCTGGAGTGTGCTGCCAAGGTGGCGATGTTCGAAGTAAGTGATATTCTTGACTGATTATTTGCTATGATATATAATTCATATGATTCACATTCGTGTTGTTGTTCAACGGTTATGCGATTATTCCTAGATTTTTTCAGAGAATCATGTTTGGGGCTCTGGCAGGGTTTGATGTTAAATGCTTAAGGGAAAACCTAAACCTCAACCCTAGAGCCCCAGAACCTATAATGATCTGAACCCTCAACATGAGGGTCCGGGGGCACGGGCTCCAGCCAAAGGCTTGCCTGTGCGTGTGGGTTTGGGTTTATAGGGTTTTGCTCTTAATGACAGCTGAGGCAGCTGCGCGCAAACTGGCCAGCAAAGTCCTTCGGCGGAAGGCATTGGGACTTAGGTTTACAGGAGCTGTCAGGGCTTCGGGTTCAGGGTCTAGTACAAAAGGGCTCAGGGGTTTACAGTTCAGGGTTCAGGTTGCTCCTACTTCTCCTCTGAGTACTGGGCTCATTGTGGAGCAGCTTCTGTTGGATGCTGAGTCCCTCACATCCCAAACACTAAAACCCTAAAACACCCTAAACCCTAAAATGCAATCCAAAACTGAGCCGAAAGCTCTTAAATTGTCATATGGTACACGTTTGCGCTGCACTGCAACGTGCAATGCTAAACATTAGGGGAGTTAATCTTAGGGGGGAGGACGGTGCCTTGGGGATCATTCGCCCCTCAAGGTTACAAGGCTTTTCAGGTGGGGGTCCTGGACGGTCTTGGGGAGCGCGATCACGGGCCGACGGCATCGCCGCGCACATCCGGACGAACAGCTCCCCCCCTCCCCGCTAAACTTAAAACCCTAAACCCTGAACTCCGAACCCAACCGCAACAGCCCGACGTCGAGTTCTACGATTTGCACATGTCCTTGAAGTGGCCTACAATCTCGTACTCGTCTAGACGGTTGGCTTTCGTAGAGGCATTGGGACCCCATACACCGCTGAGCTAAAGGTCGTCCCGGCCATCAGGAACCGTGTTTTTTGTGGTTGTCGCCACCACGCTGAGAGCCACGGCCTAGCACCGGCTCCCTTTAAGACAACCCAAGAACAACCTGTGGGTTGGTAGTGGCTTCACTCACCCGACTGATACAGAGACATCTTAAGACATGCGGACCAAGAATTTGCCAAGAATCTATTGTCACACCACTCTATGATATTCGTGTATGAATCTTGTATTCTTGTACTATTGTATTATCATGCCAGTATATAATAACTCTATTACTATAGTTCTAATACGTCATTACATATTGGATGCTGCTTCCCAGCGCCGGCCTGGTGGTGCCTTCTCTGGTGCGGGCCTCACCAGCTGAGAACTCCTTTCCCCCCCCCCCCCCTCCCCCCATGCTTTCCTCCTTTTGCCTCTCTTCCTCTTTGCTCTCCTTAAAGAAAGTGAAGAGCACACACACAACCCAACTCTCCGCAATAAAACCCAAAGAAAAGCGTGGTTTGTGGTTTACCTGATCCCTCAACCCTGAAAACCACACAGCCTGCACCCTTGTTGAAGGCTTCCAGGGTGCACCGGGGGTAGAGCGGGAGGGTGTAAGCTATGTGCACTTGCTGACACGAAGCGCCAGACAAAACGCCTCGATCGCTGGCAACATTGTCGACATGAGCGTGTTGTGTCACGAAACTGCTCAATTGAGTATGATCGACATCGCGACGCTGACTGAGATCATCCATTGCTTGCGGCGCGTAAGGCAAGAGCTCTTTCAGAAACTCAGAAAGATGGTCAAGACGAGGGGGGAACTGACATACTCAAGCTTGAGGAGAGAGTTTGGGATAACCTCATCTTCTAAATCCTTTATCGACTATCGTCTTCTTGGAGATGCTGTCCGTGTTTGGAGATCCCCGACCCTGCAGATGGCGAGGTCCAAAAAAGAAAAATGCATATGATAGGAAATGCGAGAAAACTAAGCAAAGAACACAACACATGAACCGCCAAACCAGCGAAATCGCTAAAAGCGTGAAACAACGCCAAAACGGTGACCAATGAATACGTGAACACGACAAAAACGCGAGAAGTTATTGTTTGTTTGGTTTGTGCTTCTGTCGTTTGCCTTCAGTATTCGATGTTTTGCAACCCCTTAGCGGCGTTGCAAGGTCTTATTGGGTTTTTGAGGTTCCGGGTCACCTCCTCAAGCCCCCATAGGGTTCACACTCCGAAAGCCCTCCGGAAATCTAAGGCTGCCAGCCTGGGTCTGCCTGCCAGCAGCCACCAAGTGAAGAACAACAGAGCACGCTGCTTCACCTGGGTTTGGGGGGGCCAAGGTCTTTGCATACCAACCCCGCCCCCCCCACACCCGCATCCCCCCCCCCCCGCACCCCGTGGGCGGGTGGGGGGGTTTTGCGTTTTAGGATGAATTACAAGTAGTTCTTTCAAATTGGTGCGAATTAGGTTTATTCATCTTAGGGTGTAGGGTCTTATATACTACGGTTAGGGGGTTAGGGTATTAGGGATTCAGGGTTTTAAGTGTTCAGGACTTGGGGTTCTCAAGGTTTTCTTGGGTTTTGCAGTTTTGCCTAGGGTTTTAAGGGTTTGTTTAGGGTTTGGGGTGCAGGGTATCAGGTTTGCATGAGGGTTTTGGGTTTACGGTCGGCGGGTTGCGTGGCCTTGTTGGTTTTTTCTGAGTCCTGAGCTCTTTGCCCTACAGGGCCCTAGAAAAATACTTAAACTACAAAAATCTCTGATCCCAACAGCTTCAGCCCCGCAGCTTAATTCGCGTTCGATTAACCCCCTCAAACCACCCCAACCAAATACCGTGAGGCTTCTGCAAAAACCTGGGCCCCCCGCCCGCGAAGGCCCAAAGCCGAGCATCATCAGGACCTGCATGTTGTACAGGGATTGAGGGTTTGAGGGTTTCAAGGCTTTGACGGCTTGTTTGGGGTTTCAAGGCTTTGTTGGGGCTTCCTTCAGGTTCTAAACTTTCGGGGTCTGGGACTGTACGAATCTTAGGTTTTAGGGTCGCAACCGAGGGGGGGAACAGATTTGTTACTTGCACGGCCGTGGTGCTCAGCATCCCTTCTGTGATTGTTCTACGTAGCCCTGGCGACTGTTTGCCCTCGGGGTGTTCTACCATAGGCCCGTACCCTGGAACCCTACACCCTAATTCAGGGCAACCGCCCCACGTGCCATTTCTGAGGGTCCCGGCCGGGAAGCAGCAGTACAGGAGAAGCCTCGGCAAGAAGACGTCGCTTGGGTTTTGGGTTCTGGGCTTGCAGGGCTTAGGGGTTGTTTGGGGTTTGGGGTTGATCGGGCGTAGGAATGCTTATAAGGTTTTGCTTAGGGTGGTCTGCGGTTTCCGAATCTAGGGTTCAGTTCCGAGCGCCGTTGGGGTTCCGAATACCTGCCCAGGGAGGGTTTGGGTTTTACTTGGGCGGCCACTTGTGAGGCCGTCGGGCTGGGGGTTTGCAAGGACCCTGCTTGGGGCTCATGGGTGGTTAAAACTGATAAGTGCCCAAGCAGGCTTCTGTTTCGATTACCTTACTTAGAACTTACAAGCCTACTTGCAGGTACTCCCCAACCCTAAACCCTACATATGAAAACCCATGAACCTGCAAGTAGGGCCTAGGATTCAGGGCTGCGGGGGTAGCTGGGACATGGGCACAGACACCGCGCCCCCGAGCATGCCGGCCAGGCACACCTGGCCAGAGGAGGGGCAAGCACTTGAATGGCCTTAGGATTCGAATCTTCAGGATCGAGGGCTTGGGAGAATTTAGGCTTTAGGCTTTAGAGAGCAAGCCCTAAGGGTGATACTGGTGGAGGCAGGCAAAGAAACCGCCCAATGGCGATGCCCGGGGATTGCGCTCGCTCGGGTACGGGTATGAAGCGTGCGAGCGCGGCCTGCGCGATGCCGGTCAAGGAAGTGAAGAGGACGGGAGCACTGCCAATGACCTGTCTCACACTCCCAGTCCCACTGCTTCGAGAAAATACGCGGTGTGCCACAAGTGGTGTGATTGTGCTTCGGTGGCTTCGCTGCATGAATGAGCTCCCTCATTTTGAAGTTACTGGGCCCAAGGCCAGCGAGACGAATGTCGTAAATACCTCCTGCCCGGCCCGACCTGAGCAAGGCGAGCTTGAGAAAGACTGCTTTGCCCGGAACCGCAACAAAATTGTGCCAAGCCCATGAATCCCCAAAGAGCCCCTGGCAGGAGCCGCGTGACGCGCGTCCAAGGCGCTCGTGCCGGAGGCCTGCACGGAATCCGGGAAAGGTGTCGGACCGTTCAGAAGTAACAGCAATTACTCACAATCTGCAGCAATGCACATGAGATCCTTGCACGGGCAATTCCACACCTCCCTGAGATACAAAAGGGCTGTTCAGGTGGTCCATGATGCGCAGAAGAGCCTCCAAAGTGGCCCCAAATACGCATCGTGCTGCTTGCAGGTTGGGTGTGCTGTGTGGTGCTCACAATCAGAGTATGCCGGTTCTGTCAGCACACTTACAACTCACAACCTTGTAGCTGTGCGGTTGCTGCCTTCTGCTCCTCGGGCATAAGGTCCTCGACGCTTCTCCGCACCTCTCGACACACATTGTTCCACAGAGCTTGCAGTCATCGCTGCGGGGGGCTATGTGCGCGCGAGCCAACCAGTAGCTGTGCCATTGGCAGACAGCCTTGCATGTAAGGCTACCACCTGCAGGACTCAAACTCCAGTGCATGGGTGAATTTCCGACAGTAATGTCTGCACCTTTTGAAAGCTCACAGCAAGAACTTCTTGTCGCACTCCTAATAAAATAGCGCGCGCTCCCCACTCGCTGAACCTCAATAACCCTAACCTGCCTTTGCAGCATCTTTTGCAGCATCTTTTGCTGGAAGGTTTCCCAAAATCTGTATATAAACCTCACCCATTTTAGGCAAAGTAACAATCATCTCATTCTCATACAAACAAAACTCCCTAACCCGAAAACCTGCTGTAAACATGAGGAGGGGATTAGGTTTCGAGCCTCCTGTTGGGGCACGCGTGCTCCGAGGTCAGCGCTTAGGCTCCGCCTGGGCTTTGGAAGGACATTTAGGGGCTTAGGGGGTTAGGATCTTGGGGGCTACGGGGGTTTAGGGTTTTTTTGTTTTGGAGGTTTATGCTTTGGGGATGGAGTGTTTGGGGGTTCCACCTTCTTTTCTGGAGGGAAGGGCGGCTTTCTACGGCAGCAAGACTCTTCACTTGAAGGAGGTCTAAGTGTTACCATGTTTTACAGTGGAGCCTTGGGGGGTTTACTTTAGTGGCTTAAGATTGGAAGATTGGGGATCTTGGCTCTGTTATGTTGCTTTGAGATTGTCATGATGCATCCTCCAATGCGAAAGGTTCTGACAGGATCCGAGGAAACTGCAAAAGTCTTCCGAAACTGCGAAGGTCGCTGCTCTGCAGCCCCTGGGGCCGACGGCACAGACCGTTTCAACCCCAAACCTGGCCCCAAAAAACCTCGCAAAACACCCTCAGCCCGAAACTTCCGCGCGCTCTTTTTTGCGAATGAGATAATTCTGTATTCACTGTACACTGTACATGATGTACACCCAGCCTCACCGCCTCACCCGTAGCCTGGAGCTCCGACTTCGCGTTCGCGATTCCCAAGGTGGAACCCCCAAGAGCTGGCGGGATCAAGACTCGACCAGGTGCACGAACCTCTGCCGCTTAAACCTGGGGCGGGTTTCCGGGCAGTCGGGTTCCGGCCTTTTATGGGGGGCTGTGCGGCTTCGGGCCTTTGGCTGCCAGATTCCGGGCTGATGCGCAAGAGTAGGGGAGTGTGCTATGTCAGGCTCCCTTAGCGGGTCCTGTGGTCACAACGAATCCCGTGGTCACCACGAATCGCCGATAAGGAGAGAGACGCAACTGAAATTTACAACAACCCGCAAGACGCACAAAACGATGTAGGCTGAACCCGAAAAAATCTGGAACCTGAAGCGAGGCAAGGAAGCCTCTAAGCCCCTTAGAACCCTATCAACGCTAACTTGAGCCAGGGGCAAGGTCGTCACATAGAACGGGCTCTCCCCGCCTTTCTCCTGCCACTCCTTCCAGGCTTCCTCGTTGCCTTGCAACCCATCTGCTCTCTCTTTGTGTTCAGGGGGAGGGATCCCTCAAGAAGGTACCCTTGGGTACTGTACCTCTCTATGTAGACGCCCTAGCTGCATATGTGGGCAGTTTGCTAGACGTTGCTGTACTATCATGCGTTGGAATATGTAGTACATGTAAACATAGTGTGTGCCTCGTACCTACCTGGGCAGGCGAATCATGCGCGCATGAGTCGCAAACTAAGGGGTAAGTCGCAAAACAGGAGATAGCGAGTCGCAAACAGCAAGGCACCAATCAACGTCCATGCACGCCCATGTCAGTCCAACCAACAAAAGAAGAAAAATCAAGAAAGCCAAACCCATCGAAAAGCCCGAGTCCCGAGCTGCTTCTGAAGTCCCAACATAGCCTAACCCCCGAAACCTAACCTGCCCCAACCCAACCCCGAGACCCGTGCCCCAACAATCCTAAATCCCTGAGCCCTCAGCAACCGAAACCCGTAAACCAACAATTTGTGAGTAACCTTGACCCTGACTCCAGAACCTACCCCAACCTAACCGAACCCAAATCCTGGAACCCGAAGCCCAAGATTCCTGAACCCTGAACCCCAATCAATCCCAAATTTCCCAAAGTGCAAACCCCGAGTCCTAACCCGCATCTGAAGATCCAACCCACCTAAACCAACCCCGGAACTCCGTGACCCAATCTCCGAAACCCAAAACCCGCAACCCATAAACTCTACAGACCCGAAACCCCAGAGGCCCGAAGCCCCCAACCATGAGCCGGGACACCCTCAACCCTTATAAACCCTAAACTCCTAAACCCTAATTACACCCTAACCCATAGAGCCCAAGCCGCGGAGGAGCCGGAGCATGAGCCTCTTCCCCAGCTGCATCTGACTGTTCGGAGGCCACATCTTCCCCTGCGAGGGGCCTCAGTTTGGGAGGAAATTGCGGGTGGAAACCCCGGTAGCTATCGATTCCGAACGACGAAACCCCACCATGTTCCCTTCATTCGAAGGGGCGATACATTCAGGGACCTGTCTCGGGAACTAGGGTACATGTTCCGAGGGTTGCCTTGGTGGAGTAGCTTCGCAGGCCAAGGGGAGGAATTGGGGGTCAGGGATGTCAGGGTTGCCAGCCCTTCCGCTGGGCAATTCTGTAAGATTCTGGTTTTGGGGGGTACTTGCGGGCGCATATGATATATTGAAAGTGCAAAAAAAGTTGCTCAGATAAATGCCGAGTTCAGCCAAGATGCTGGCGCGATACTCGCGCAGCGCGGATGCGAGCAGCTCCACGCCCTCCGCCTCCTTCCGTGTGGGTCTCGTGATCGGAATTGGGAGCTTTTCTTGTCGAACTCTCTATTCACCCGTTTAGCGAGTTTGGCGAGCTTGAAGCTTCGGAGCTGGCAAGAGCCCCAAGCCGCAGTCTTGGAAGAAGGTGGCCTTCTTGGGGCGAGAGTGTTGCAGGAGGCCGCGAGGAAAACCCACAACCCTGTGTAGAGTCACCTCCCTCGCGACGCGGCCTAGTTGTGGTCAGGGTTCAGGCCGCGGGGAGAATGTAACACAATGCTTTAGGGGAGTAGGGCTCCGTGTGATTTGCCAAAAAGTAAGCGCTCATCGTTCGCTCAGATCCTGGGCTTTGGGTTAGCAGTTGCTCAACGGTTGCCCCTACAAGTCTGGCATCCTAACGTGTTCGCACCCAAAATCAAAACCAAATGAAGCGAGAAGCAATCAAACTGGAAAGACCAGAACACCGAACTCCCAACGCAAGACCTTGACACTCGAAACCCTCAATGGCTCAAGCCATCTGCACCGCCTTAAAAGCACGGCCTCGGGGATGTGCCTGGCTCTCTCGGAAAGGTACTCGCACCGGTAGATGTGAGCATGGCACGTATCCTCCGACATTGTTTAGTGGTTTTGGGCTCAAGGCAAGACCCTGAACACCGTCTAAAAGCCTCCAACAGGCCCGTAGAGACACCCTCTCATCCTCAAGCCCCTAAACACTCAAAGCGTAAAACCCTTTTCAACCCTTTCAAACCCCGGTGAAAACCCACGAGAAGCCCCCATTCGACCCCTGAAGGCCAAGCTGCGCGCAGGAGGTCCGCAAGCCTCCAGGCGGAGCCCGACGGAATCCCCCCCGCACTGGGGGAGCGAAAGGCATTGTTCATAGGATCTAGGGTTTGGGGCTAAAGGTATACTAGGAGTTCGGGTTTTAGACAATTACTTCAGGAAGTTCAGAGCGGAAGATGACCACATGGGGAGGCCCGCCCCATGGGTAGGCTTCGGGGGTTTGAGGGTTCAGCGGATCTCGGGGGGGGGCAGGCTTTGGATGAAGAATGTAAGTCTTGGCGAAACTGCAAGCACTTAGGACACATGACATAGCCCTTCCAGGCGAGACGCTCCAGGAAGCTGCAACTGACCTGGCCCGGAGTGCGCATGTCGCATGATGAACTAAGGATCCCCAGCAACTTAGACACGACGAGTGAAGGGGTTAGGGGCTCATCGGGGAGGCAAGGTGAACAGGGTAATTGCCACTGCGGAGCATAGGCAATGAAGCCGCGAGTGGAGCCTCCCCTCTCCCTTGCATTGCGCCGCCCTCCCCCCCCCTTCCCCTCCCCCTCCTTTCCCCCGAACTCTCCATGGGGGCAAGAAGGACTTTTGGTACCCTCCACCCTTGTTTATCAACATGCGAAACTAGAGACCCCAAAAGGGCCCATGATTGGGTTCAACCCCCGGATGCCTCCTCCGGGCCCTCCTTCTTCTGCACGACTCTTGACAATCCTCCTCTCGCGCTGTTAGGGTTTAGTAGCAGACAACTCACTTTGAAGAGGTTTTTCTACATGTACCCGGCCATCTCAGTCGTAGATTGAGGGGGTTTAGTGGTGTGAGGGTTTGGTGGGTTTCTAGTACCACCTCTGGAACTTTGCGTGCACTGTTAATAACAACAATCATAATGACAACAGAATATTAGCGCTGCAGCGGGTCCCTGCCGAAAGCAACCGTGCTGCTCCTGGCGCGTCGTCCTCAAAGTCGAGGCCCATGCAGGTGAAAGAGCCGCAGGCATCCCAGACCTTGTGACTTTGGGGTTTGGGGCTTGGCAGATGTTTTTGTGGCTGTGGAGACCCTCAAGCGTAGATGCCCCCAAAAGTACCCTCATCTTTATGAGAGCCCTGAACCTTGGCATCACCCAAGAATTGAGGGCACACACAGAAGCACGAGCAAACAGACAAAGAAGAAAGGCAAGACACTACCAAAGATACGTGGGCACGAGAACTGAACCAAAGCTGCGGAAGCAGGTGCTCTTCCGCTCTCTGCTGCCCGGAGGCAGCCTGGAACTCCCAATACCAATCCTTGGCTTGGCTCTAGGACCCTCAGTGCAAACTGCGGAGGCATTTGGTAAATCTCTGTAAGCACCACAAGTGCAGCACAGCACAGTAAGTGGGGGTCATGCGTAGGGAGCACCTTCACACGCTCCAGCTCAACCTCGGACTCCTCGCAGGCACGGACAGGCTGACTGCGCAATTGCCCAGACCTCCGCAGAAGAACTCTACTGGCATGGTTCCTACCCAAAAACAGTGCTCTGTTCTTACTCTGGCGGCTGTTTGCGCACAACGATAGCAGGTTGCCTGTCGCAATCGGCGAGTAGGGGCAGGCCTGCTTACCGGGCCCCCCAAGAAACTGAGAACCCCAAACCCTCAACCCGAAACGCAAACCCTGAAGCCCATAAACGCCCCTCCTCATAAGCCCCAAAGCCCTCAAACCCTTAAGCCTCCCGCCTGCAGCGGGGGGAGGTTCTTCCCCGTGCTGCCGCGACTGCCGGTGTGCCCAGAGTTCCCAGAGGCCCATTCCTGGACTCATCAGTGGGGCTCGAGGTTCCGAAGGGAAACTTGGAAATAGGGGAAAAGAAGGGGAACTTTGTGCGCTGGGTGCGTCGAGATGCTTGGAGAACTATTCGAAAGTCCTTGAACTCAACATTCACTCTGAACCCTCGACCCTAATTTTGGGTTCAAGGTTCAGTGGAGGCTTCTTAACCCAGAGGGCCTTCTACGGTTGTGTGTGGGTGCAATTCCCTGCCCTGGAAACGATGAATGTAGCAACAGTACTACGAGCATGAAAAAGAACAACCTTGTGGTTCCACATGATACAAAACAAATGAATGGTATATGCTAGTTTGGGGGGGTAGATATCCCTCGAAGCCCTGGGCCGTAGGTGTTTTGGTCGGTATCTCGCATACGAGGGAACAGGAGAGGAGGCTCTTACAGAGGCGAGGAAATGGTTGAGTTTAAATCTGACGCCGAGGGTGGGGAACAAATGCAGCAACTGGGTTGGGAATGACAAAGCTTTAAAACCCGCTCTGGCTCTCCGACCTGGAAGTCCGTGTAGATGACGTCCACCTTACTCGCCGCGGCGTCGACGTACTTCACCTCCGGGCCAGTGGCCGGCATGGCCGACAAACCCATGCTGCAGCTTCAGGTTTGCACGGCGCTGGCTTACGGAAGGGCGTCCTTCGAACACACACCAAGGCGTCCCCCACACTACCGTGGAGAAGACTCACAGCACGGAACAACAACAAGCGGCACGGCTTCTGCGGGAGCCGCAACCCCACCAAGCCTGCTTCAACTGCTCCCCTCCCTATCCCCCTTCAACCCCCAAGCCGACACGCCATGACATGTCCACATCCCATGTCATCCCGACCTCCGCGGAATAGCTGCGCCCGGTTTTCAGGCCCAGGTGGCATCCGCCGCTGAAGCCTGCAGGTCGAATGAGGTCGAAAATGAGGTTCCCGCAAACCGCGAAGCACATCGCGCTCTGCAGTTCTGATTGCCAGGGCTTCAGGGCTCGTTTTGGGATCCGGGGCTTCGAGGGCTTTTACGTCATGAGATGCGGCTTGAAAGGCCTCGGATCTGCAAAGACCACTAGGCTCCGTCTTCTTCATGTCCTCTACTCCTCTGCTGTAGCTGTTTGTAAGATCTGGCGAGGGCACGTCGAAGATCCGATCGTATGTCCAGCTCACAGAAGGAAGGGCACTTTTCGGAAGGCGAGTATCTGCAAAGGCGCGAAGCATCCCAAACCCCAAACCCGGAGCCTCTTAACCCCGAAACCCCAACCCTACGATTGAACTCGACCGAACTCTCCCCCTGACCCAAGCCCAGACCCCTGTGGGCTTGCCAAACGCCGGCGAGAGATCAACTAAACAACAAGAAATCTCCAGATACTACCCCAGAATGCCCATTCTAACCCCTACTTTAACCCAGGTTTCAAGGTTGAGGATTCGGGGTTGCCACCGAACACTTACATGAGGATCTGAGATGAAGCCTAATCCCAAAATGCCCTAAACTCCTAAACCTAAACACTGACGCCCGAGCTGCAGCGCCAAGGCACTTATGAACCTGCCGTCCGAGCGCTGCACTCGCTGCACGTACGCCTTTCTCGCCCAGCGTCCCAGCTTGTCAGGCTACGTTTAGGTGGGCTGCGTCTAGGTTTGGCGATCACAAGCCCTGGACACTAAAACATCAAGCCCCCTCAACCTTAAACCCTCAGTTCCCTGACACCAAAAAGAGGCCGCTTCTTGTGGGTACCTTCGGACTTTTCGCCGGGCTCTTGCGAACAAGAGACGGCTGCCCGACTGAGGCTATGGGCTTCGGGTTAAGACTGCGTTAAGTTTGAGTTCCAGGAGTGTTTGAGCTTTGGGCTTTCAAGCTCAGGGTTTACGAGTTCAGGCTTTGAGGGCCTTGGGGTTCCCCGGTGCTTGGCAAAAGCCATCCTGCCGAGTTCTACCAATCCCGGTGGGTCCTGCTCCAAGGCAGGGCTCACAGGGCCGTCCGTGAGGGCCCATTCCTGCCGGGGCTTCATGGCTGTGCAGGACGCAGCTCATAGATACTTCGTTGTTCTCCTCTGAGCTTTAGGCATCTCTGTAGACTGCACCCGCCGCCAAAATACCAAAAACCTGCAAGCACTAGAGTTTAGTCTGACACGGAAACCCCCTGGCCATACCGAGCTCCCAAATCTGTTCTTTGCGCGAGCGGGGACTGCAGGCGCGTCACCTTTACGCCCGGCTGTACACGGGCAGGGGTGGCTTGCCGGAAATCGGGGAGTCACACCTCCTCACCTCGGGGGTTCAGACCAGGATCTTAACATCCATTGGGTGCCTTAGTACCGCATAGAGCTCCTGAAAGTTCCGGACAGCTTGCACTCTTTTTAGGGGGACCTGGCCATCACACCTCCGGGATATGAGCGGGGTTCTCTCAAAGGGAGCTGATATCGGCTACCCCTTGCCCCTTGCTGCTGTCCCTGCACAGTTTTCAAGAACCTGTGGAGTCTAGAGCTGCCTTGCCATCATACAGAAGCGAAGGCTCCTTCTGTGTTTCCGTACTGTTTCCCGCATGTATCGCCCAGCGACGCCTCCTCCTTTAGGAGAAAATGGGCAAACCCAGGCTCACAAGGTTAGTTTGCGACGGCTCCACGCAGGTGGTCTGGCACTGGGGGCATGGCTCGCGGAGGCAAAACTGCTTCACGACCTCCGATCCCCCTTTCCACGTGAAGGGCTTGCTGAGTGTGTCGCGAAGTTGCGACTCGACTGCATCCAAGTCCGCCTGCCGCGGCATGTGGAAGATGAGCTCGAAGGTCGAGGCTGGAAGAGTGGCCGCGGGCGTCACCAGCACGGTTCGGTGCTGGTCCTCCAAAAGGTTTGCGGACATGACATCGAACTCGGACAGCTGGAGGGCACTTGAAACATCCCGGACCAGCGAGCCCAGGAGTTGGCTTCGGAACAAAGAGTTGGCCGTCAGGGTGGAGAAGGCCACAGGGAGGGGCACCTGGAACTTCTGGCTCTGGAAGGGCCTCTCCAGCTTCAACTCCTCGAAGAGGCGCTGGCAGCGAGCTTTTCTCCAATCACTGAGGCCACAGCGCTTGGAGCTGCACATGGAGCTTGCGCCGCCTGCGCGGGTCCCGTCAAGGAGCTCAAGGCCCACCTCGGGGCAGGCAGGACTGCAATCGCCGCAGCTCGCCCGCGTGCAGTTGTACGTGAAGGTCTCGCCCGCCTTGATGCCCTTCAGTCCGTGAGTGACCAGCACCTCGGCAATGTGTCTTCGGCCACACTCGTTCCAACGGTCGAAGTGGCCCGCGAAGCTTTCCTGACACGGATTTCCCCAACGATCGTGCTCACTTGTCGGAGCCAACGCGCAATATTCGGACTTCTCTTCTGGCATGTTGTCGACGGGGCGGACGGAGATAACTTTCCCTGCAAAAACAAAGGGCTCCTTGGAGAGCGCTTGTGCTGGAGAGGAGAAAGCTTGATCCGGTGGTATGTAGTCTGACACGCAAGAGCACGCCTGCCCAGTGGTCAACACCGCAGCACATAGCAGAATGGACAGCCAGCCAGCCATGGGGGGAACTAACCTCTTCAATTCTTGGCCTGTTGCTTGAGCATGTACTCCTTCCACGTTCGGATCGTCCAGGTTTTCAAGTGCTCACATGCTTCGGGGTTCAAGGGCTATAACTCTATAACAGCTGGCCACCTGAGCCCTTAAAACCCTGAACCCCTCAACACGCCAAAACCAAAACCCCAGATCTCCTGAAGGCCCCCTCCAACCTCGTGCCTGCGTGGCGGTGGATTCGAAGACGAAGGTTGGGCTGGCGCGGCGCACCCGGCACTTGGCCCCTTCAGGGCTTGGGGTTTCTTGGAGCTTTTTGGGGCTTCTGGGGGCTGAGGGTCTTTCGGGTCCACCGCCAGAGCATATCAACGTGGAAAAATCACGGACACGATGCGAAAATCCACGAAAAGCAAGAACCGATTCAATCCCAACCGGGTTCTTGCCTAAGCGGTCCCCAAACTTGAGGTATCCCAGTGGCCACCAAACTTGAGGCATCCCAACCGGGATTTATTACCTTAGTCACCAAACTTGAGGTATCCAACAAGAGCAAAGGCCGCAAAATCTGTGCACAGGAGCATGAGGAGGGTCGTAGCGCCAACCTTTTTTTTTTGGGGGGGGGGGGGGGGGGTGTCCTACCGCCTGGCGCAGTGCCGCCGGAATTGACCTGGCATAAATACCTCTCCTACAGGGGCCTGGTGGCTGTTCCCCACTGGGCGCCGGCCCCGGACGTTGGTGGGACAATTTTGTTCTTGGTGGGCAGTTGTTTCCGCTCTTTTGGCTTTGGTTTTTCGCCTGCTGCCTGCGAATTTTGCCAGCCCTGTTGGCTGAATTGGAGCTGGAGGGAGATACCCTCTCTACAGCTGAGGTCTCCGGAAAGGCGATTCCCTCAAGAGCCCGGCACACATTTCTGCGAACCCCTGGCCCTAACCCCCTAAACCCCTCAATACAAAACCCTCATCGCCGCATCGCTTGTATACTTTTTCCACGAAGCCCTTTCTGAAACCCGAACCTGATGCGGCGAAGCCATTGTAAGCAGGCTTCGGATTTAGGGAAGTGGGGCTTTAAGTAAGGCAGCCCTATACAAAGAAGAACTATGTGTATTATATCGATATAGATGTAGATGTAGATACAGATACAGATACAGATATAGATATAGTCTATTTCTGTCTTACGCGTATGTATGTATGTACGTACGTACTTACGTACGTACGTATGTTCGGGTACCCAGATACTGATACAACCCTTCTTCTTGGCACCATGAGTCCCCAAGATGGACCCAAAGTCTTTCGGTGCCGGGACTGGGGGGGCTTTCAGGGTTTCAGGCTTTTGGGGCTTGGCGGCTGGAAAGAGGGCACCTGGCTTCACGGTCGCACGCGCTTGCTCCTTCCATTTTGATGGGAACTGTGGGGATCATCTGGATTGGAGGTTCCAGGAATACCCCATTCTCTGCCTGATGCTCTATCCCAGCGCCTTCAGCCCAAAACACCTTTTGAGAACGGTGTTTTAGACTAGGGCTTAGGGTTCCTCAGAGACATCCCTGCTCGGCTGGCACTGGCTGCCCAGTCCTGGTCGAAATCAAGGTTGCTGAACAGCGGCGGATGCGTGAGGCTCTGCAGCACCTCATCTCTGTCCGTTCTGCACGGAACTTCGAAACAGCAACCCTAGACCCGAAACCCAAAACCTAAACCCAAAACCCAAAACCCTAAACCCTTAACCCTAAACGCTAAACCGTAAACCGTGAACCGTAAACCCCCAATCGAAAATGGCGGAAGGCGCCGCATCAGCCATCGTGAACTTGCCGAAGACCTCTCGGGCATCCCCCTCTCCCAGCAACCTAAGAGTAGAAGGGTACGGAATCCTGACCCTAAAAATGGCAAACAAAGGTACTTCTGGGCATCCTAGTAAGTGTGGGTAGTTTGGACTTGCCCTGAATAAAATCATGGCATTGGAGGCGACCTAACCCAAAGCCCTGCTTCTAGGTTTAGCTTAAAGTCTGGGGGATTGAAAGACTTCGGGGTCGGGCGTTCCAACTTTCGAGTTCAGTGTTGTGGGTTCAGAATTTGGGGTTCGTGCCTGTTTTCGGAAGGGGGAGGGAGGGGGGGGAAAGAAGGGGAACCACCAACACCTAAACCCTAAACGCTAAATCCCAAATTCCAAACTCTAAATCCTAAAGCACAAGATCCTGGGCCCTGCCTCCTCCGAGTTGCCTGTCTGGCGATCCACATTCGGCATCTTCAACTTTGAGCTCGAGTCATCTGCCGCGGTGGCTTTTGAGGGTTTGGGGTTTGGGGTTTAAGGCTTGGGGTTTAGGTTCGGGGTTTGGGGTTTGGGGCTTGGGGCTTGGGGTTTGGGGTTTGGGGTTTTGGGGTTTTGGGGTTTTGGGATTTTGGGGTTTTGGGGTTTTGGGGTTTGGGCTTTTGGAAAATTTGGGGTATGAGGGCCTGGGATGCTCCTGGGTTTTAAAGTTTAGGGGTTCCGGGTGCATAGGAGTCTTGGAGTTTTGGAGCATACTTGTACATCTAGTCCTCTGTGACAAGCATCCCCAACTCTAACCCCTAAACTCGTGAAAAAAGGAGAACCTCCATTCGAACGCGTATTCAGGGCAACTTATATTATGGTGATATAGGGGCGATAATGGGAAATATGGGCAATTGTGGCTCCTGCATTTCCCTCGAAACCCTCAACCCCGAACACCAAACCCCAAACCCTAAACCCCACACCCCTAACCCTGAAGCCAAACCTGAACCCCCAAACCTCAAACCCTTCAGGCTTCTGGGGTTAAGGGTTCAGGGCTTCGGGTTTCGGATCATGTTTTACCATAAGGAATCTCTTCTTCAAAGGACCCCGACCACGAAATTCAGCCCTAATCCCCCAACTCTAACCCCGCAGCTCTACTCCGAAAGCCAAACGGCTCAAGCGCAGCAGCTTCTGCTTGGACCGATCCTCCTTGGAGGCTCTCTGAACTCTGGGACCCTAAACCCAAATGCCCAGGTTTTGGCGCGGGGATTTAGGGTTTAGGGGCTTAGGGCTTATGGTTGTGGATTCCGCGTTTAGGGGGTTCATGGGTAGTTTACAAGTACCTTAAATAAGGCTCATCAAAGATCTCACATTGAATTTGTTTTAACAGAATGAAGTGCAACAAACTTCCTACTACAGACCCTCTACTCCTCCCCCCACTTACTATGTAACATTACAGATTATTGCAACAAAAACCTATTGAGCATATGAATGAAAATTCGAATTGCAGCTCTACAAAGCACAAGAAACGAAAATGCCATTCTTTTGCACGAACTTTTGAGTAAATCAGCAAAACAACTTGTAACAGATATTAGTAAATCGGAACCTCCAAGTTCACGTAAAACCTAAGCTCTAAACCCTAGACGAATCCCCACTGCCATGGACAATCTTCGCCCTAGACACCACCCAACCCCAAAACAAGCGTGTGTAGTGGCTCGGGGGCTTGCCGCAAAACACAACGACATTGAATTCAAACCCCCCTGAAAGAACCAAGCCTGAACCCTAAACCCAAGACATCATGACTTAAACCATACCTGAACCCTAATGCCGAAACCCTCAAATTTTTTCGGGTCCTCCGACTGTGGAGTTCGCGTTCGCAGGATTCGCCGACTCATGTCATCCTGCCAAGCTTAGGCTTGGGGGTTTGGGGCGTAGGGTGCAGGGCTTAGGGTGTCAGATGCCTCGCTAAACAAGCCTCAAAAACCTCAGAACTTCCAAAGCTTTGAGGGTGCACTTGACAAAATAAACTCCTAAGCCCTCAACCCTTCAAGCCCAAACCTAGCCATGGGCTTGAGGGCGACTTAATCACACTATGGGGTGAGACAGACTGCCCTGTCCCCTGGCGCTTTGCCGCCGACCGTTGTTCTCTGAACAAGGTGGGGCTCCCCTACCAGTTTGGAGGATCGTGCATGGGCAGTTACTGCGTAGCACTTTTTCGGCTGGTTAGGCTAGAGCTCAAGGCCTAAAGGGCCTAAATGGTTGTGGAGTGAAAGGAATTCAACAACCTTGAATCTACCCCCTTCTGTTGAGGGGAGGTTCATGGGATACAAAATCCGCCGAGGCCTCGGGCCGAAGGTGTATAGGTTGTCAGAACAGGCACCCCCCTCCTCATCCTTGCAAGCCACACGTCGGACCCTTTTTTGACTGGAAAGGGTACCCCTCCGTGGGCGACGGAAGGGGCACTTGAACCCATGCCAGCAGGCCACCACCCCACCCCCCACACCCCCCACCCCCCCCCCCCCCCGACCCCCCCCCCACCCCCCCCCCCCCCTTTTTGCTTGGGGAACCTTGAACCCTAAGCCCTCAACCCTAAACTAACCCTCAACCCTAAACCCCAAACCATAAACCATTAACCCGGAACCCTAAACCCTAAAAACAACTCTTATTGCTTGGGGTCCAGCGACTTGGGCGCTTCGGAATCACCATGCTCACGCGGATGCGCTGGCCCGGGCCGAGGCGGGTCGCGTAGCGTTAAAATGAAGAAGATAACTCAAGGAGATGTGACCTCGGCTGCACTATTCTGGGAGTAAAACAGGATGATTTTCACAAGGGCTTAGGGTTTAGGGTTTAAGGTTTAGGCTTTGGGCTCTGGGCTAGGGTTTAGGGTTTAGGGTTTAGGGTTTAGGGTTTAGGGTTTAGGGTTTAGGGTTTAGGGTTTAGGGTTTAGGGTTTAGGGTTTGCTGGGTTTGCTGGGTTTTTTTGAAAGTGAGTCGGACTTTTTGCATATTGCCACTGAACTGAAAGAGCTCCCCACTCAGAAGTCAAATACGATGCGTTCCTACATTTTACCAGGGGTTTAGGGTTTAGAGTTTAGGGCTTAAGGTTTTGGGCTTGGGGTTTAGAAGCCTCTAAACCTTAAACCCGACAGCCTGAACCACAAACCTCTAAACCTGAAGACCTAAACTCGCAAGAGGACCCGGGGGCTCAGGCCATATGAGCGGCACAGGCAAAGGAAGTCATTCAGGGCTGGGGGTTTAGAGTTTTCGGGTTCATACCCTACACTCTCAACCCTAAACCCTAAAACCTAAACCCTAACCCTAAACCCTAAACCCTAAAGCTCAACCCTCGAAAGCCTTGAAAAGCGTTCAGGGTTTAGGCTGAAGGGTCTCGGCGGGGATTTTGGTCCGCTAATAGCCATAACTCAGCCGTCCCTGGGAACCCGTCTAGACCTTGCACGTAGTTGCTTGTGGTCCCTTAGGCCCCCTAAACCCATAAGTGGACAAACCCTTCTGCCGACCGAAATTTAAGCCACCCCCCAACCCTGAAAGCTGAGCCTGGGCAAAGACCACGATGGAGGCCAGCGAGTCGGCCACAAAGCAGCGGCAGGCCTGAGAAATGCGAGAGAGTATCGCAGACGGCTCCGGCTTTGGCGAGGTTTTGGCTTGCTTTGGCTGTTGGATTTATGCGAGCAAGCTATTTCCTCGCCCAAAAGCCAACAGGCACGACAGCAAAGCCCGGCAGCCGCCGCACGCCCGCGGCATGCATGCTCAAGAGACGGGATTCCAATCAGGCGCAGCCTTGACCACACCATGCCTCTTGCTAACTTTGCTGGCTCTGTGGCCCAGGGAACTCATCCCGCAAGTCTGTCATCTGCAACCTATCACTCGCCTCCAAGTCGCTTTGAGTGGTTTTAGGGGTCAGGGCTTGAGGGCTGCAACCTCAGGGCATGGTCCCTTAAGGGTTTGAGGGTGTAAGGCTGCGGGTTAAGAGCCGGAAGTCGGATGCCGGAACCTCAAAGCCCATCAAGCAAACCCACAGTAGGTTTAGAAATCTAGCCAAGCGACCAAACCCATTGCCTGCGAGTCGATGGTTCCTGGCAGCCCAGCTGTCTGGCTCGTGTACGCTTCAGAATCGGGCTCAAGGTTTGGAAGGCGCCCCCCCCCCCCCCCCGCGTCCTTGCATCTCACTGGTTCCGATGAGGAGGTATCGCCCATCACGCAGGAGCACGATTGCTTGCAGCTTCCTAACCGCGTCTGAGGGACTCGCGTCTGAGGGACTCGGAGCTTCGGGTTCGGACTGTAAACCATGTTTGGGGGGCGTTCCGAATGGGGAGGGGTTCCTCTCGTAGGAAACCTGATATAAACACGCCTCCATATTGCAACATGTTCCTACTTTAGAACAACCCCGCCTATCTTGCCTCGAGCCCAAGCAAACAAGTGTGCCCACCTCGTCCAGAAGGAGTACGAGAACCTGATTCGAACATGTGCCATGCCTGCACCTGCAGCCTGCAGCTCCCTCAATGGCCTCTGCTTCTCGTCACCTCTGAAACAAGGTGCCCTGCATGATAAGGAATCGCGACCCCGAAAAAAAAGAGCCATGATTGCCAACTACAAGACTCGTGGAAAGCTCTTTGTAACATTGTAAAACATTGAACCCTGAACCCTCAACCCTGACCCCTAAACCCGCAGATCTCAGGTCAGGAACCACGCTGCGTTCAAAGCCAGCACTACCAGCACATCCTCCGGCAGCTTCGGCGCTGCGCAGCTTCCTGCAGCGCTTCGGGTTTAGGGCTTGAAGGTGTAGGGCACTCCTTGATCGCAAAGCCATAGACGGAGCCTCCAAAACACCCCCAACTCCTCCTACAAAGCCACCAAAAGCCCTGCGCAGCTTGGGATCCTAAAGCTCCAATCCTAAAGTCCAACCGTAGACCCTGACCTCCCAAACCCCCATCACCTGATGCCCTGGCCTTTGTAGCCTGGCACGGCTTCGCACAATCGCGGCCCAGCTGGCTCGGAGCTCGCTGCTCCCTGCAAGTGACTTCAGGGTGTTGCGTGCACGCGCTTCTCGGAGAGTCTAGGTTGCCTTGCACAACACCGCCCTGAAAGGAGGAGCGCAGGTGGGAGGCCCCAAACCCGAAACCACAAACCCCTTAGAACTAACCCCTAAACCCCCAAACCCCTTAAACCCATGTGGAGTGCCGGTTGTGCATGCAATGGAATGGTGGGTAAGGTAGCGATTACCTTACGTGCTACCTTGCTTGGAAGTACGTTCGACGAGCAGAGGATCCCAAGGGTCTAGGACTACTTCAGACTACTTCTGCCAGGAAGTGGGAAGCACCCAACGCTCAGCTGCGTGGGGAAAACCAAAACAGAAAACCACAACAAAAACATCAAAGATCTCCAGCCTAGCATGCCTAGCCGAGCCGAACGGTGGTTGAAGTCGAGTGCTTCAGTTCAGGCGTTTAAAGATTTAGGATCCCTCACCCCTTCTCCAGAAACTTGCAAGTTACATCTCACCGAGCTGTCGACCCACGGCACGCAAGTGTGTGCTTTGAGGCCGAAAAGCGGGATTCACACATCCTAAATCATCCTAACATGATGAATCCTGAGCCTTAATCTGGGCGGAAGAGGAGGGTGTGCAATTTCCTTGGCCGAAACCTCTTCGGGAGTCATTTCAAGCCGGCCCAAAAAACCCTGGCTCAAAGCCCCACAGCTCGAGTGAGGTGTCCTGCACATCGCGGCCGTCGATGTCCCGGCGACGAGGAGGAGCGCGGCTGTCGCGTTCATCGTCGTCCTCAAAGCCGGCTCCCATTTGTGACAAGACAAGTCACACAAGCCGTGCAGCAACGAATCGCAACGGTGCACACGCTCCTCCCTAGCGTAGCCCGCCCCATTTCGCCGAGACAGCTCCTTGCTGAGGGGGCAGGCTCATGTGGGAAGCGCGAATTGTTGCATTGCTTTGCATCCTTTGCGGCCGATGTCCCAATCTGCACAAGCCGAAGCTCTTTTCCGCGGAGCTCAACACGACACCAAACCCGAAGGTCTGCAAGTCTCCCTTCGAAGCCACACCCCGACATGTCTGAGGCTGTCCTCCACATCGCGGCCGTCGATGTCCCGGCGAGGGGGAGCACGCCTGTCGCGTTCATCGTCGTCCTCAGTGCCGGGCCCCATTATGGCAAGACAATTCACAAAACCCCTTTTGCGGAGCTCAACACAACGCAAATCCCTAAGGTCTTCAAAACCACATTCTGACGTGTTTATGGTGTCCTGCATATCGCGGCCGTCGATGTCCCGGCGTCGAGGGGGAGCACGGCTGTCGCGTTCATCGTCGTCCTCAAAGCCGGCTCCCATTTGTGACAAGACAAGTCACACAAGCCGTGCAGCAACGAATCGCAACGGTGCACACGCTCCTCCCTAGCGTAGCCCGCCCCATTTCGCCGAGACAGCTCCTTGCTGAGGGGGCATGCTCATGTGGGAAGCGCGAATTGTTGCATTGCTTTGCATCCTTTGCGGCCGATGTCCCAATCTGCACAAGCCGAAGCTCTTTTCCGCGGAGCTCAACACGACACCAAACCCGAAGGGCTGCAAGTCTCCCTTCGAAGCCACACCCCGACATGTCTGAGGCTGTCCTCCACATCGCGGCCGTCGATGTCCCGGCGAGGGGGAGCACGCCTGTCGCGTTCATCGTCGTCCTCAGTGCCGGGCCCCATTATGGCAAGACAATTCACAAAACCCCTTTTGCGGAGCTCAACACAACGCAAATCCCTAAGGTCTTCAAAACCACATTCTGACGTGTTTATGGTGTCCTGCATATCGCGGCCGTCGATGTCCCGGCGTCGAGGGGGAGCACGGCTGTCGCGTTCATCGTCGTCCTCAAAGCCGGCTCCCATTTGTGACAAGACAAGTCACACAAGCCGTGCAGCAACGAATCGCAACGGTGCACACGCTCCTCCCTAGCGTAGCCCGCCCCATTTCGCCGAGACAGCTCCTTGCTGAGGGGGCATGCTCATGTGGGAAGCGCGAATTGTTGCATTGCTTTGCATCCTTTGCGGCCGATGTCCCAATCTGCACAAGCCGAAGCTCTTTTTTCCGCGGAGCTCAACACGACACCAAACCCGAAGGTCTGCAAGTCTCCCTTCGAAGCCACACCCCGACATGTCTGAGGCTGTCCTCCACATCGCGGCCGTCGATGTCCCGGCGAGGGGGAGCACTGTCGCGGTCATCGTCGTCGTCCTCCTCCTCGCTGCGAGCCATGACGAGGTCGTCCCCAATATCCTGATGAACACCGGCACGCCCTGGAGAGCCCTGCGAGAGATGCCTGCACCTCCTCATCTTCGGCACTGCTACAGTGCCTACTGCATCAATTGCTATGAGACTTAAACCCTAATCCCTAGGGCGCATGGTGCCACCTGCCGGAGTCCTCGTCCTCGAAGTTGACACCTTGCGCTGCCGCGACGCCTGCCAGGACTTCTACGTGGCTGTAAACGTTACTTAAGCAAGGCCGTCCATACAGTAAGACTCTCCGGAACACCTAGTTAAGCTAACTATAATAGCGACCTACAACATCATTCGAACCTCCGTTGCTCAAGCAGGGGTGGGGTGGGGGGGGGGTGGGGTGGGGCGAGGGGCTCACCTAAGTTAGAGGGAACTCAAAGAAGGTACCTTAAACTCTAAACCCTGAACCAAAAGTGTCTAAAAGCTTCAGCAAGGACATAGGTGGAGCCCAGCCCGGGCTTTTGCCTACTCCTTGGCCAGAGAAGCCGCGAACCGTTTCTGCACCTGCGGCTGCGCTTGCGAAGGGTTAGGGTTTAGGGCTTAGGGCGTCCATGGGGTTCGCCAGTCGCGAAGAGTCGCGAACGTCAAAACAGCATAAAGTCTCAGAACGTCATGGAACAGGCACTGGAGAAAAAAAGACAAGTTGCGGTTTATATCCGGCATGGCACGACAACAGCAGCTCGAAGTCCCAAAAGGGACACCGGGTCTTAGAAGTGACAGTCCAATCGGTGAAACGATTTAAGTCCAGCGTGCGAAGCAATCTCAAGGCCAGCTTCTATCCAAAAGACCTGCCTCGAAATCTACAGACCCAAATTCCCTGCAATGACTCGGAACTGGCTTCGAACACCAGCCAGTATTCTTGCTGACGTGAACCAAAACCCTAAAAACTCCTGAGATCCTGGAGCCCTAGAAAGGGAACGAGAAGCCGCAGCCTGCGTTCTGCCTTGGATGAACTTGGAGGCGAGAACTCGTATAGTACTGGTACTCTACTCGAGTACTAGTACTCAAGTACTACTGGACTGGTAGTGGCAGTAGCAGTAGCAGTAGCAGTAGAGGTTGTAGTAGGAGTAGGAGTAGCAGCAGTAGCAGCAGTAGCAGCAGTAGCAGCAGTAGTAGCAGTAGTAGTAGTAGCAGTAGTAGCAGTAGTAGCAGTAGTAGCAGTAGTAGCAGTAGTAGCAGTAGTAGCAGTAGTAGCAGAAGTAGCAGAAGTAGCAGTAGTAGCAGTAGTAGCAGTAGTAGCAGTAGTAGCAGTAGTAGCAGTAGTAGCAGTAGTAGCAGTAGTAGCAGTAGTAGCAGTAGTAGCAGTAGTAGCAGTAGTAGCAGTAGTAGCAGTAATAGCAGTAATAGCAGTAGTAGTAGTAGTAGTAGTAGTAGTAGTAGTAGTCGTCGTCGTCGTCGTCGTCGTCGTAGTAGTAGGATGAGGAGGAGGAGGAGGAGGAGGAGAGGAGTAGCAGTGGCAGTAGCAGTAGCGTTGCAAGATCCTTCTAATTGGTTTAGAGTTCACTGGATCGGCTCCGACACGGGCAACCATGGGTGGTTCCGATACTTGGGTTTCCAGACACATTTAGGTCCAAGAAGTACCTCTACTTCTCGGCAATGTTAGCTGTAACTACCTTCGAACACGCAGGAGTACCCACGAAAGTGACAAAGACCTGGGTTCCGCAACAACCCCTGTTGTTGCGTCACGTCGGTTTTCCAGGAACCCAACACAAGCAACCCCTACATCCCCCAAAGATACCCCCCATCTTCCATCCAGGCGGCTCCTCGTCCAAGGGCCAATGGAAAAGCTCGTGCCTCTGCCCATCTGTTCAAATTGGCATTAGTTTAAGAGCTCAGGGCGTCGGGCTTGAGGAAGCTCATGCAGCAGTAGGGGTCCTGCGTGAGCGATCTTAGACGATTTCAATGCGCTGACCTGCATCCTTGAGGTTGGTCTTTCGGGGTCTTGCCCTATGCCTCCAACCCAGCAACTTCGTTTTTTGCACCAGACATGTGCGGAAGAACTCTCGGACGCCGCCCGAGTGGCTCCAAGCATCTCCACCAAAGCCTGTCCACGGAGAAGGTATCGATGACGAGTCCTTGCGATATGTGCATCTCATCAAGACGTGGAGGGGAGTCCGGGATTTTAGGGGTCAAAAAGCCCTGCTCCCTGAAACTCGATGCCCCTAAACCTAGCCTACACCCCAACAAACTTGAAGAATGGGCAACTACGGAGTCTCGGTCTAGGGTTCAGGCTTTGGGGTTATGAAGGGTGTAGGGTTTAGGGGTTTAGGGTTCAGGGCTTAGGGTTAAAGAGTTCAGGGTGTGGTGTTGAGGGCTAAGGGTAGAACTCTATCAGATAGCTCAGGCTTTGGCTGCTAAAGCTCTTTCGCTTGTTCAAAAACTTCGGCCCCTCTGGGTCCTTTCCGGGGGGGTTGGATGATAACAGGTACCTAGAGGGAACCCTTAGTCACCCTTGACCCTTGACCCTAATACGAATGACCCCCACACCTTGGGTCGCTGCCAGGCATCGGTACTTGGACGAATCCACATCGATAGGGAACAAGTCCGCTCCTGGCATCCGAGGTTTCGACAGCGCTGTTAGTGTCTGAGGCTTTGGGGGGGCGGGGGGGGGGGGGGGAAGGGGGGGTTTTCGGGGGGATTAGGGCACAAGGGTTCCTCAGGGTGGCTGAGGCTTCAGGGTTTAAGGCTTTAGGGCTTTATGGGTTCAGGCTTGGGGGCTTGGGCACCCCGAGCCCAAGCAGACTTCCTACACAGGTTAGGTGCTACTAAACTCTAAATCAACCCTTTCCCCTACACCCCAAACCTGACACTGATTTCTGTTGTATGTTACGGATACTTTGTTGCAAAGGCAACGACGCGAGAGCCGGGGTGAGCTGGCACGTCGGTTAGGCCCTAGGGTTTTGAAGCTCAGGGTCCAGGATTTACAGCATCGACCCCGAGACGGTAGTTGGGGCCTGTTGGGGCCTTAGGATGCTAGGGGCCGTCCAACCCACCTTTTGTGTGGGCGCTTTGGGGAGGGAAGAGGGACACATGAGCAGCGGTCAATATTACTTGTTAAGCTGAAGGACATGGATGTCAGGGTTATTGTTTTCTGCGTGTCCCATATCGTTCTGCAGCTTAAAACGCTCTTCCGCCAATTTCATACTACGTCCATACACCGCATATATTAATCATCATGTTGGGGTTATCGTTTTCTGCGTGTCCCCTATCGTTCTGCAGATCAAAAGCCATCAAACCATGAATTACTAAAGCCAATCAACGCTAATTTTGCCGGTCGCTCACATAGGCGCGCGCGCGCACACACACACACACACACAACAAAAAAAAAAAACACACACACACACACCCCTAAATTTGGACTAAACTAGTGAGGAGAGCAGTGTGTGCCACGTGTGATTCGAAGCAGTATTCCGGCCCCTTGACCCGAAACCCTCAAACCACTACGCGTGTTCAAGGCAGGCGTCCCTGCGGGGGCGCGACCATCCGAGCTGCAGGGTCCACAAAGACCAGATGCTGGGAAAACGTTACCTCTCAATCTGGGGAGGGTGGAGCATAGAGGTCGTGGCTCGAAAGCCCTGAACCTTACACCCCCAAAACCCGTAAGGCCTGCAACAAGAACCGAAAAGTGGCTCCAACCTTCCCCCCATATGTGAGCATCCAAGCTCTGCACTGACTATTGCTGTGTCATGTCCTGGTGACATCATGAAACTCGACATTCCCAATGCGTGAGAATTCACACGTGGAGACGCTTCAGCTTGAAGGTTTGTAGTTTTCGTGCCGATTAGAGCTTAGGGTTTCGGCGTTAGGCCCTAGCCTGAAGTACCCGCCTTGTGCCCGTCGTACGTCCTAAGACCCTCGGCATCCTTCTCAAACCCTTTCACGGGGAGAAACAGCAAACACCCCTCAACCTAAAAGCAGCCCCCTATACCTCAAACCTTTAAGCAACCCCTACAAACCCTTCCATATCGGGTGGTTTGGCTGCGCCGGGGAGCATAGGCGAGCTGGAGGCTGGATCCAGACAGGCAGGTGTAATAATCCTTGGTGCTTTAGGGTTCAGGGTGTTTCGGATTCCGGGTTTGTGCCCCTCCTTGGCATAGGGGTTAGGGGTGCAGAATCGTGTTTAAGCTTTGGCGGGGGTGCTTTGGGGTGCTTCGGGGAGCTTTGGGTGCTTGGGGTCCTGGGGCGATTGGCATAGTTGATCATAGTTGGGGCTCAGGGGTCAGGGTTTAAGCCTTTCAAAAGGGGTCTGAGAGCCTTATCAGCAAAGCTCCAATTAAACAAACCCCTCCTTACGCATGTTTGTTGGAATGCCTTGCACCCCAAAGCCCCCCCCCCCCCCCCGAGAACACCGGGTCGGAGAATTGCCACGGAGAATCCCGCAGAAGCCGCTTGCAGAACGATGCATCCTGCGCACAGCCCACAAGAAAGAAATGGTCTTCGGTGGGGAGGAAACAAGAGATTTTTTACCCCAAAGCAAGCCCGTAAGCCTAAACCCTAGACCCCCATAAACCCTAAAAAACTCTAAACCCTAAAGCCCTAAACCCTTCAACCCCGAAACCCTCCACTGAGCCCTGAAGCCCTTAAAACCCCTTGGACCTGAAGGCACTCGGCGGCTGCAGCGTCCGGCACCCAACCCGAGGGTCGGAGCCTAGCAGTTGGGGTTTAGGGTGTAGGGTTTAGGGTTTGGGGTTTGGGGTTTGGGGTTTAGGGTTTAGGGTTTAGGGTTTGGGGTTTGGGGTTTAGGGTCGTGGGTTTGGGGTTTAGGGCTCAGAGTGTAGGATCCACGTCGGGTCCGGGGAGTGAAACGTTTTGATTTTTTCCTCATGGCTGTAGGGTGCTCAGGGTGTTGCACGGTTTTTGGGGGGCGCCAAGATTCTTAGGGTTTCTAGCGCTATGTGTTGGGGTCTGAGGGGGTTGGTTCGGGGTCTTACGGTAAGGCCTTGGGGCATTAGGGGTTCGGGTTGAAGGGTGTTGAAATATTTAGGGCAACCCATAACCCCATTAAGAACCTTCGGGAACCTTGGGAACCTTCTAGATTAATGTTCACGTGACCCCAGGGTTCTGCAGCCCTACACCCTGGAGACCCTATGCTCTCGCAGCGTGCCCCTGCTCTGATTACCCTTCCTTATATTCCGACAGAGAACAGAAAACGACATTACTTCAGGTGAGTCTCCAGCAGAATCAAACCAACAGCAGTCCCGAAGCAGTACGTTTTCACATCAAGGAGAAGCCTAATGGGGCTCTCGGATGCTCTGCTTCAAAACCCTAAATCCGAAACATCCCTAAACCCTACATGGCTGTCATAACACGCTCGATCTGGAGTCGAGACGGGTGTGCCTCAGCACAACCTCCTTGGCATCGAGCGAAGATGTTGCTTGCCTCCGGGGCTTCTTGAGGGCTCGCAGATTTATAATGATACTCTGCATGTATATGTATATACCTACATGAATAGATACGTACAACATGAACAAAAGCATTTTGTCTGTACAGATATACTTTTGTAGCGATACTTTTACATTGATATCTACCTGCTCATCTCCATTAGCACCCATACTTCTTAGGCAAACTTGGACCAAACTTGCAGAGAAGCGGCTGCCACAGCTTGCAGACTTGCCCCCGTGCAAAGGCCTCTGAAGAGGCCACACCCTACCCCTACGGATTGAGCTTTGTCAGCGCGGTTTGTGAAGCTGCCAGCAGATGCCTGCGATTTCAGCTTTTGGTTAGACGGAGGCTGCAGCAGCATGCAGAGTTGCTCAAAGCAGCGTGGGTCGAAAAACCGAAGCGCTGCTGTCAACATGTAGGGTTGCGCTTCCCGAGATATGTCGTCTTCGTTGGCAGTGTTTTGGAGGCTTCGGGCTTTGGGTTCTTGAGCTGGGCAAGGGTAGAGATGTTCTGGGTTTACGAAAGCGCCCTGCGGATCGGCATTTGGAACTTGAAGAACTAAAGACAGCCTTTGCCAAACAGTTGCAGACCCAACAATAACCTCAAACATCCTTTTCTAAGCTCATTAAATCCTCAACCCTAAACTCCAGAACCCTGCTGGATGACGGAGGAAGCACTTATTTTACTCTTTCGGCCGAAGCAAGCTATTCAGGGACCGCACGGTGCGCACGCGCTGCAGTTCCTGGTCTACTGCAAGCTCGAGCAGCAGCGCTGCATCCGTGAGACGTGCGGTCTGAAGGATCTGTTGGAAAGTTTCTTGGAGTTCCTGGGATCCATCCTGAGGCAACTGCAACTGCTGAATTTCTTCTGAGTATCTATCAAGTCAGGGCCCGGGACCTAACAGCAAGCTACACCGAAAATTGTAAAACATCAAAATCAAGCGTAACCACATTGTCATAGTTTAGATCCCCCCCCCCAAATTTGCTGATGAAAACCAATGGTTTGGGGTATCCCTATTTCTGGGAAACATTTATACTATCCAACTGCCAAGCTTCCAGCATCAGTTCTCTCACTCGCTCTCCTTGCGATCGGATGTTCGCTGGGAGCCCCTTAGGATTCACCTTCAACGCTGCAAACTCATCTGGATGCTGCCTAGCCCAGTCCTTGGAAGGAAACATGGCTTGGGCCTATCGCATTTTTAGTGGGCTATAGAGGGATGTACTTCATAACCACGTACCAGGTGGGATTATCTCTGAATGGGTACCTGACACACCGACATTTGCCCCCACGTAGCAGCTGCCACTGCAAAAACAACTTGTCTTGGAAGGCTTTTCAAATTGGAAATTGCATTGGGGTTCCATGCTCAACCTCAGTGGGGCCCATGATGTCGGCGTGCTGGATGAGGGTGAAAGAGGCTCCTTCTACCTTTTTGTTCTACCCACCTTAGCCCCTCAAAGGGGTGGGGGGAGGATTGGGCAGGTCTGGGCCTCAAGCCTTTCAATTCCCCGTGGAATGTATCTGAACAGCAGCGGCATGTCCAAACACCGGAGTCCATCAAGCAAACCTCTTGCTTGGAAACTGTTGATATGAAAAAGAACCACCCCAACCACCATGTGTAACATAAGTTGGGGTTGGCTTGGGGAGTGCCCAAACCGCAGGATAAGACACACCTACATACCAGCATAGGGGTGCTTCCTAAATACATGGGGAGAATCCCAAATCATCCAATTCTTGAAAAAATCCTGGGCCAAAGGCCCCACCCCCCCACCCCCCAACCGCTCCACAAGGATCCTGGTGTGACTATTCCACGATTCCATGATCCACCTAGTCACTTCCGTGAGTTGCCTCACGTGCTCGCGCAGGCGCCGGATCTCCAGTTGCAGCCGAAGGGATTGGATAGAACCCAGGATGCTGCAGAGGTCCCAGAAGCCGGGCTTCCTCGAAGTGAGCAGCGCCACTTCGGTGATTGTCGTGAGTATTCTTGCTGCATCATCCTATAGGTAATGGCTTGCTGGGAAAGATTAACAGAACGGGTCTTAGCTTCAGGTCCCTAGCGGCCCTAGCGCGCCGGGTATATAATTACTAAGACCCCATATGTAACATCACACCAACCCCGAGAGGTATTTCTGGCATTTCTTGGGTTTTGCTCAATAATCCGCCGAGGCCTCGGGCCGAAGGTGTATAGGTTGTCAGAACAGGCACCCCCCTCCAAATCCTCCCCCCACACCCAAAGCCACTTTTCGGCCCCCTTTTTTTGCCAAAAATGGGTACCCCCCCTAGGAGAGCAGGGGCCGCCAGCGGATGGTTCGCCAGGACCAGAGGCAGTTGCAGCCCTTCCCAGCAGGGGCCCCCCCCCCCCCCCCCCCCCCCCCCCCCCCCCCCCCCCCCCCCCCCCCCCCCCCCCCCCCCCCCCCCCCCCCCCCCCCCCCCCCCCCCCCCCTCCCCCCCCCTCCCCCCCCCCCCCCCCCCCCCCCCCCCCCCCCCCCCCCCCCCCCCCCCCCCCCCCCCCCCCCCCCCCCCCCCCCCCTTAACCGAGCCTCAACCCTCAAACCTTCAACAAACCCCCCCTCCCACCCTCCCCCTGCCCCCCCTTCCCCCCCCACCCCCCCTACCCCTGATGGGCTGGCTCCACCCTACGATTCTTGAACCCCACACCCAAAAAACCCTAAACCCCAAAGCGTGAACCTTGAGCCCTAAGCCCTCAATCCTAAACTAACCCTCAACCCTAAACCCCAAACCATAAACCATAAACCCGGAACCCTAAACCCTAAACCCTAAACCCAACCCTTATTGCTTGGGGCCCAGCAACTTGGGCGCTCCGGAATCACCATGCTCACGCGGATGCGCTGGGCCGGGCCGAGGCGGGTCGCGTAGCGTTAAAATTACTAAGACCCCATATGTAACATCACACCAACCCCGAGAGGTATTTCTGGCATTTCTTGGGTTTTGCTCAGTGAGATCCATTGACTACCCTTGAACATTCATGTCCAAACAACTTCACTTCCATATACAACTAGAGCGAGTCATCATGATGAGGACCTTCTCTTGCTTATCCACACAGCCTGCCATCTGCGATATTTCGGGGTAACATGCAACTCAGAGCGACTCGGGTCCTGATCACGCTGGCTAAGCGCAAGCGCCGGGCCTGGTTCCCCAGTTCTTCAGGGTCGCCCTGTTCCTGCTCTCCCTGTATCGCCAAGGCATCTTGCAGTTTCCCACGTATTCCTTAATGCTCATATTAGGGTGGCCATGCCATCCGAAAGATTTAGTCCCTGTAGACATGTCCAGTCCAAGTTACAAACAACAAATCATGCATCACACAAGAACCATCCAAACGCATTCTCGACCCACTGTTAACTTGAAGATTCTTTGCAAGATCACCCGAAGATCTTCAGGGACCGCATCTTCTTCCATCTCGTCCAGGAATTCCACTTTGGCTCGGAGGTACTGGGATTTGGACTCCTGGTCCTCTGGATTCACCAGGGCCAGGATCCGAACACGTTGTCGGACCTGGTGTTCCGCCACGTACCTCATGTGGCCATTGGTCTCCTGCGTCACATCTTTCAGGTCGGCCAATCTAAAAACCAAGCCCACACGTGCCAGAAGAGAGCCACGGCAATGGCTAACAACAAAGATGCGGCTGCCGTTCACCAATATGTCATCGTAAAGTTTCAAATACCGTGGCTCCGAGATCATGAGTTGCTGGCTCGGGCTTGGCAAATACACAGCATTCAGAGGCATGACAGGAAGCACAACTGCTTCAGGGTCTTCAGGCGCAATTTCCCCATCTTCAGCATTTTCAACCGCAGCTTCACCAAGCTTCAACCACTCCACAGCTGCGCAACAGCAAATCTTGTGCCCTCGGCGACCCATGAGTAACCCCGACAGCCCTGACACCGCCATCACGGCCCGCCGTCGATGCTCCGGCCGCGCTGAAGCTCTTGGCACCCCCGCGGCCATCGGCTTTGACCGAAGCCAGGGCGCCGGTGGAAGCGTGCCCAGGGACAACGGTGCCCATGGCACGGCGCTCATGGTGAGAAGCTGCATTGCACAAAGAAACTACGGGGATGGCTGTGGATGGAATGAATCACAATTCATCATGTAGAATCATAGGGTGCTGCTGGGCTTGTCAATAGTGACAAAATCTCTGGCCTCAAGGCGCATGTTGGCTAAATAGACTGGAGTTGGGCATAGAGAGGGCTGGAAAATCTACCATCCGTTTCTTGCCGGTGGTAAACATCGGGCGGACTTGGTGCTGCGGTCTAGCGCAGCTCGGCATCTCACGTCCCATCGCGTAAGAGAGTCTGGGAAAGACCCCCAGAAGGGACCCTTAACATGTACCCTTTGTCCGAAATCCCTCTACAACGACTGGAGTTCATGAGCACAAGGAGTCCCAATGGCTCGCGCTCGCGCCTCGTGGGGGTATAGGAAGTCAATCATCGTTGCCACATGGCGGAAAGTAAGGGGACACGCCTGCACAACCGGGATGCTCCCACTGCACTGCACTGCATCTCACGTTGGTGCAAGCTGTAGTGGCACAGTGGTGAGAGGGCCTTGGGGTATACCTTTAGCTCAAGTCCCAAGCGAGGATTTGGCCAAAGTTTAGGATCTCTCAGACGGACTCCTGCATGCCCGTGACTGCCTTGTCGGCACACGTCATTACGTGACGAGGCAAAGGGGCAAGGACCGTTGCCCGGCTACATACAGAGACCTTGAGCTCCACAGCTGCCGCACATGTGCTTCCCACACATGCATACATAATGCATAAAGACATATATATGTATATACATATATATATATATGTATACAAAAATATAAGGATCTATGTATATACATCTACGTATACATATGCATATACTTATACATATGCATATGCAGCAGATAAACATATAAGCATAGAGATAGATATAAAAACACAAGCCACCTATTTCATCTCACCCGAACCGATCACACTGGGCTCGGAAGACATGAGGCCCCAGCAGCAGAAACGTAGGCCGGCCGTCGCCTTCCTCACAGCTGTGCTCAACAAACTAGCCTGCGTCTTCCCCGTGCCCAGACTCTGTGTCCCGAAGCCTCATGAAAGAGGGAGAGGGAATAGTCCTACAAAGACCAGGCCGGGGCAGGGAAGAAGAAGCCATAAACCCGAAAGCTTGGTGTGGGCTGCAGGACCTGCAGTCACCCACAGGTGACTGCAGCTACAAGATCTTTCGCTGAGTATTGCCAGGGTTTAGGATTCAGCGGGGTTCAGGGTTTAGTTGAGGAAGCAAACATACACCCAAACCGATCAAAAGCGGAAGTGGGCACAGCAAAAGAACCTCGCACAGGCGGCCCTCAACCAATCTTGACCCTGTCTTCGCAGGGGCGAACCTTGAAGTAGCAAGGGATTTTTTCAATGCAAGTTTTTAGGATTCCGGAGTTAGGGCCGGTTGGGGTTCAGGGTTTTCGGGAAACTTGCCAGGACCTCTGAGCAGAGCCCCATGAGCACGCTCAGCGAGCCGATCCTCGGCAGAGCCAAGGCAGGGTGCAGCTCGCGGCGTAATCCGAGGCTTTGCTTGGGAATTCAAACGGACTCCTAACGTCGAGCTCTGTTCGTGGCCCCCCCCTTGCCCCCCGGAAGTAAGAACCTTGAGGGCTGCGTGTATGGGGGAGGCAGTCAAATTAGTTTCAGAGATGCTGGACAGATGCTTGAGTGCAGTTCCTAAAACGACAGCAATGCAACTTTTGTCTGCAGGGCATCGGAAAGTATCGAAGCCCACTGCAGTTACACACCCATGGAAGAACCCAATCCTCCAAACCTTAGCACTAAGATCCTAAAAAGTCCCTAAAACAGCCAGAAAACTCAGATGCAGGTTTGTGGGTGAATGTCAAGTTGCTTGGCCTTCCCACACCCAAAAACTGGCCCAACCTTCCGTCCCTCCAGTTTTCCCCTTACACTTAGCAGCACTTGTCACCCCATTACCACCCCAACCCCAAACTCTGACACCGTAATTAAACCCCACATGCACCAGGGCCCCACACTTCCGGGCCTGAACTTGCTTGCGCTGCCGCATCTGGGCATCCCTCCCAGAGCCGTCCTGCGCGTGAGCGATTGAGGGGTTTGGGGTTTAGTAAGGGGCTTAGGCTTCACACAGGGGCACTCTAAACCCTTAAGAATCAATGTGTAGCCCCAAACCCCTATAACAAGTAAACTCGAAACCCGACGCTGTATTAAGCTAAAGTGCAGCCTGAACAAGATGCAGGAGCTAAGTGGCCTGGCACCACGCCACGTGGACGGCACCCTCAGTAGGGGGCTTCGTGTTCTCCCTCAGAGTCTCAAAATGGCAATATGCCATCACCACGGATAGAACAGTACTGTTCTTGATGCAAAGGAAGCACAAATCAGAAACCAGTGACATCCTGCGAGACAAACGAGGATGATGACACTGGCAAGGTCCATCTACGTACGTTGCATCACTGGGCGCGATTGGTTCATCCCGATGACTTGTCATCCTAGGTGCAGCTACGGGTACACCACTGTTGCATGACCCCCGAGGCCCCAAAGTTCCCCAAACCATCGGATCCATCCGAGGGGTCTTCAGAGGTTTAGCTTCCTTGCTATACCAGGCTTACGGCCCTCAACAGTTGCTGACGGCAGTTGTCGCGAGCTGGGCGCGTGTGCCCGCAGAAGTGCCAACGTGATAATCGCGGTGTAGGCGATCATGGAGACAACGTCCAGCACAGATACCTCAACACGCCGGTGGCAATCGCGCGCCCGGACAACAGGAAAAACCGGCTGATGGGCGTGCACGTTATCGCGAAACCAGTCGGCCAGGACCTGAAGGTGACCTTCACATCCTGCCCCCTAAACCTGAGCCCTTAATCCCCAAACCCTAAAGCCCAAACCCCAAGGTGGGGCCTCCTGCTGGCTCACGCCTGGGCCACGAGCAAAGAGGGAGGAGAGGGGGGCATGGGGGGGGAGGAAGGCTTTGGCTTTGAAGTGTAGAGTTCAGGACTGAAGGTTTAAGCGTTTTGGGCATACGGGAAGGGTCTGGGGCTCTTTCTGAATTTCTTCTTTATCTACTCATCTATTTCTTTATTGTTCTGTCTTTCTTTCTCTCTTTCTTGCTATAGGGCGTGAAAAGGGGGTTGCCCCCTCCGCTGCACGCACGTACTCTCTCTTCTTCTTCTTCTCTGCACTTAGGAGTCCCCCCCCCGAGGAGGAACCCGGCCGCGAACTCTCTCTCTCCCTCTCTCTCTCTCTCTCTCTCTCTCTGTCTCTCTCTTGCTCTCGCTCTCGCCCTGCTCGAAGAAATGCGTTTGGGGCTGAGGGTTCAGGGATGTTCAGGGCTTCTAAGAAGTGAATTCGGGACTTCGGTGGCCCACAGAAAGGAACCTGCACGGGACTTCCAATTCCCCCAGTCCTCTACTCAAAAACCGGCCTGCACCTGAAAACTCTTAAGACTTGAACCCCGAACCCCTCTTGAACCCTAAACCCTAAACCCACAACCCTAGCTTGGGCCAAAAGACGGACATGATGGAACGCCAGCACGAACGCGGACAGCGCCTTTACCAGGAGGTGTTGAGGACTTTAGAGTGAGTTAGGGCTTTGGGCTGTAAACGCTTTGCCTTCGAGGTTGAGGCTCTTGCGGCTAGTGATAGCCAAACCGCCATTGTTAAGATACCCTGACACTTCTAACTTCTAAGAGAACCGAAAAAAAAACATCCCAGTCGTTTACCCTTCCCGAAGGGTGCGCCAGAAGCAGCGCCGTGACCAGGGCCAGGCCCCAGCTCCACGTCACCAGCAGCACCAGCCTCGAAGGATGTTCGGGCGTTGGCCGGGGGGGGTGTGGGGAGAACTTCGCGCTTCGAGGGGTCTGGGCTTTAGCGCGTTTAGGGCTTGTAGTGTTGCGAGGGACCCTCCCCAACTCTAGGGCAAGTCGATTGGGAACCCAGATCCTACATTCTAAGGCGATGGCGCCACTGGGAAGAGGAGGCAGAAGGTGGCGGCAGACCTGCAGGGAGAGGAAGGCTCCCAGGACTTATCTTCAGACAAAGATTTCCAAGAGCGCGGTTCTGTATATGCGTGTCCTAAGATTGCGGTTCTGTACATGCATGTCCTCAGGGGTGCTTCGGAAGTTTGGGGATGGTGCTGCTTTTGGAAGAAGAATCAGAACCCGACGAGGGATTGCATTGAGGCTCCCACCGTGCACTCTGTTCCACCACTGCCTCGGGGGCGTTAGGACTAGGGCTTAGTGCCTGCCCCACAGCCCCAGCTACCGGAGGTTTGGGGGCTCAGAGCTTTCTGGATTTAGAGGCCTCTGCTTTTGTTCAAGGCCTAAGTCCGAAGGCCTCAAATCGCCTGCTTGGAGGTTAGTATATCCTAAAACCTAAGCCTTAAACCCTACTTAGTAGGTCTCTAAGCAAGGCAACCTCAAAGAAGGCGACAAGCAACTCAATGCTGTGGGCCCCAGGCGGCTGTGGCTATCTGGCCCAGCTCCTGATGGAGGGCTCCCCGAACTGTGCAGCACCGCTCCATTTTTTTTGCAAAAAACCTGCTCCTCACGGCCGCCGCCCACGTTCGGGTTTAGGTTTTGCATAATTCGGTCAGGGGTTTTTTCTGAGCCTTAAACCAACCAGCCAGACAAACCATGAATCTTTAACCAGTTCTCTCTGCCCCCCGGTGTCCAGCACCGCGGAGCTTGGAGGTAGCCAGGCCTGGCCAGCAAGACACCCGAGAGGGTTGAGGGGGTTTAGGGTACCCCGCAATGTACCCCGAGAAACTGACACCTGAACTCGGACCTCTTTTTTTTTGGGGGAGGGGGCTGTGGGGGCACTCAGCCCCTGGGCTACAATGCAATGTGACGCAAGTTGAAACCCACAAGTGAAAACCCAGGATTGAAACATAACAACAACGCCCGTACTCAAATCTTGTGTTGCTTGCTCACGTTCGCACTGCCTTTAGACTCTCAACCCCAACACCCCCACCCCAGAGCCTGGCCAAGATTGCCAGACCCTGGGGCGCGCAAGCTGACATAGTTCTGCCTGAGAGGCATAAGGCTTTGGGGCTCAGATGGCCTACAGGGGTTTAACGGGCAGGGCGTATGGGGTGTGTAGGGTTTATACTGGGTTTAGGGTTTAGGGTATCTGGTGCACACAGCCACTGGAAAGTGGACTAGCCTGGTATCCCAGACCACCCGTCAAGCGGAGGTGGAAGAACTGTAGACATGCCCTAGAATGGCATCGAACAACGGCTGTCTTCAGTTAAAGTAGATCACACTCATGATACATTCTCTTCTTCTATGTTCACTTGCAGTATCCTATTTCACACTAAACTAGGTAGAGCAGAGTATACCATAGATATAATGCAGTACTAGTCTAGCGCAAAGTCGGGCATAGTATACAGCATAAGCTGTTCACACGCGTGGGGTGGAAGTGAAACGTAGCACTCTTGAAAGGCATCACACCAAAACACTAAAAGCCCCACTAGCACCCAAAACTCAAACTCTGAAGCGCTACACCTAGGTATCTTTTCGGCAAGCTAACTTTGAAGGAGCCCTGGACCCAAAACGACAAAAGGGTCATCTTTCAGCTTCCTACACCCTTAGCCGCCTTAGCCCCAAACTCCTCTCTCTCCTTCAAATTGCAAGCGCCATCTTCGGGCTGCCGGCCACTCCGCTAGCTGCAAAGGCTGCAAGGTGCCTCAGGTGGTGTCTTTACTAAGTCTTTACTCGGATGGCAAATCCGCCGAGGCCTCGGGCCGGAGGTGTATAGGTTGTCAGAGTTCTGGCAGGCACCCCCCCCAAATCCTCCCCACACCCAAAGCCCTTTTTCGGACCCCTTTTTATGGCCTCAAATGGGTACCCCCCCTGGGAAACCGGGGTCCGCAAGCGGACGGTTCGCCAGGACCAGAGGGCCCCCGGCCCCCCCACCCCGCCGCCCACCCACCCCCCCCCCACCCCACATCCCCCCCCTCTCCCCCCCCTACCCCCCCCCTCCCCTCCCCCCCACCTCCCCCCACCCCACCTCCCTCCCCCCCACCCTGCCGAAGAGTCGCCTTAAACCTTAAGGGGCCTGGCTCAACCCTACGATCACTCCAAGCCGAACCCTAAACCCTCAACCCCAAAGCGTGAACCTTGAGCCCTAAACTAACCCTCAACCCCAAACCCCAAACCATAAACCATAAACCCGGAACCCTCAACCCTCAACCCTCAACCCAACCCTTATTGCTTGGGGTCCAGCGACTTGGGCGCTGCGGAATCACCATGCTCACGCGGATGCGCTGGGCCGGGCCGAGGCGGGTCGCGTAGCGTTAAAATTAAAGCCCTCTGAAACAGATTCCTAGACCCCTTAAACGTGTCTTCTGGACTCGGAAATCCTTCAAGCAGCCCCCCCAATGGTTCACGAAGAGCTTAGGGCTCAGGAGCTTCGGGCTGAGAGGTTTCTTACCCTTGAAGGCTTCAGGTGACCCTGCACTCCAGAAAAAAAACCGAGAAAGGGGACCCCTCTCAGGTCCGGGCCATCGGTTTCGGCAGCCTCGCGTGGACTGCACCCCACGCACTCTTCAAGCTTTTCGCATTGGTAGTGCCGCGGTTATGGCTCAGTCGGGTTCGGGGAACTTAAGACACTTTTTTGAAGCCGTTGGTAGGTATAAGTGGGATTCTGAGTGGCCTAAATCGGGTTCATGGCATAAATTCTTCACATCTAAACATCTTGCCAAAATCCGAAGGCAAGTGGAAGATCTGCGAAGGTCGCCGGGAGGGGAAGGTACTACCCGTAAACCCTAAATTCACCACCGTAAACCCCTAGAACCCTGTGAGTATCGCTCTGGGTGTCCGACCACCTCAAAGGTGAAGTACAAAGCCGTCGCCTTGAGGCGAGGAGTCTGCTGTGAATGTGTGGAGTTCTCTACATTCCGGAGTCCTTTGTTGCATACAAGGGCCCAATTGTATAATGGGTGAAAGGGACCCGAAGTTAGGAAACTATTCAGCGTACTCGCCCCTCAAAGGACCCTCAAACAGGTCACCCCAGAGCGGCGTGGAGAGTCTAAGCAAGGATTGCAACTCGGGGACACGTCCCGCAATGCCCCTGTTGCTTCTGGGCAAGCGGCAGTGCCCTCAGCCGAGAGCCAGAAGCCTCCCAGATCCTGCACAAGAAGCCGGAACTCCGTTCGTGCTGATGCTCGACGTGGGCCTCACCAAGACCCTGTAAACCTTACACCCTGAGCTCAAAACAACCCAATGACCCCAAAGCCCTACAACCGAAACCCTCCCTCGCTCACAGGGGTCCCTAACTCTCGAGACAAACACTTGGCCTGTTGGAAGCCCGGAGCAGACCTCAGAAAGTCTCCAGATTCCTTGAAGAGCTTTATCCTATTTCAGGGCTTCGGGGTCGTAGGGTTTGGGGTTTAGAGCCCATGGATGCGCTGGGTTCAGGACGTCGTTCAGCATCGAGGGCTTTTTGGGCTTAAAGCATCTAAGGATGCTGTTTCTTTGCATTCTTCGAGGTTTGTGGAGCTGAGGCTAGCAGGCATTCAAGGATGTATCGGGCCCTGAGTCAGTTCTGAATTGAAAATGAGACATTGAGCTTCCCGGATTTCCTGGGCCGAATCCTGGCCCTTAGATCCGCAGCCACCCTACCAAAACTAAGAACACCAAAGACACAACCCCAAATCCTGCACCTCCAAACCCTGAACCCTAGGCCCTGAAGAACCCTAGCCCCGAACCCTAAACCCTGAACCCTTACCGTAGGCAAACGCCTCAAGAGCACTTGGCACCGGATCCGGGGGCCGCTCCCTCCGAACTGCTCCTGCGCTTCTCGGGGCTTTCCACAGTGCGAAAAAAAAGGAGGGATCCGACAAGAATCAAACTCCAAGCATCCAAACAAAACTCCGATAAGATCAAGTTTAAGGATTGCAACCTCAAAGCCCCTGAAAGCCTTGGTTCGCACGGCTCCAAACACTGTGCAAAAATGGAAGTTTTGCATATTCGCATCTGCCTATTCGAAAGCTCCTATTCGCAGGCTTCAATACTAAGATTTTGCATTTCTGCCTGTTCGCAGGCTCCAACGTGCAAAATACAGCATTTCTGCCTATCCCGCATGCTCTAAATAAAGACCGTAAAATATTGCACAACTTCTGCTGACCTGCAGGCTCCAGATATTGTTGCAAAAACGACTGCAAATCACGGCATGTTTGACGATTTACAGGCTCCAACAATGTACAGTACAGGTGGGCAATCAAATATGCTAAGCATCAAAGGCGCCATAGAAAACAGTACTTCTGCTTGTGAATTGGCTCCAGACGCTGTGAATTACGGCATTTCTGACCGTTCATTCATGCACTCCATGCACTCATGGCGCAGCCCCCGCATTGGCTAACCCTTTGCAACTCATATTGTTCTCGAAGCAGTGCCTAATTATTGGGGGGTGCGATATTCATCGAAGCAAGCTTGCAGGGCAAACATGGGGGGGGTTTCGGGCCCCCTTTCTTTGTAGCAAGCTTCGCGCGAAATAAAAGAGCACGGGCGGTAGAGCGGGGGTGTGGGGGGGGGGCGCAGCCCACTTCCCCGAATACAGCATTTCTGCCTATTCGAAGGTGCCAAATACTAGGTAATACAGCAGCATAGCATTTCTGGATGTTTTCAAACTACTGTACTGCAACCACGGCACATTTGCCTTCAGCAAGCTGCAAACACGGTAAACTACGCATTTCTGTCGATTCACTCCGAGTCGATTCACTCCGAGGCTTTAGGATATTTTTGCTGAAGAGAATTTTGGCTCTCATCGCAGGGCCTGAGCTTCGGGTTTCGCTAAAACCGCCTTCTGGGACAAGACTCCCACTGCCGGAAATCTTAGGTTTCGGGCTCAGGGTTAAACCCTCAACCTACACCCATGAACTCTCAACCCTAAGCCCTTAACCCTAAACCCTAAACCCTACACCCTACACCCTCTGAAAGCTCAATGCGCTCCAGAGCCCCGCTGAGCCCGCGGGCTGTCCTGGAAGAAGGTCCGCCTCAGACACCGTGCTCAAGCTCTCAACCCTAAAGGAACCATGCACTATCCCTAAACCTTGAAACAGAGACCCTAAGCCCTACACCATGAACCCTAAAGTCTGGATTCAAACACGAGGGTTGCGAAGCCAAAGTGATGCATGGCCTGATCAGTTCTGACTCGCCGATTCTAGCCGGAACCCAGATTCGCGGCGCGAATCCTGCACGAGCCCCAGCCTGTGGCCCCTTCTACCTTGGAAGACCTGGACTGGGGATCCTGGCAGCAAAGGATAAAACATGTCGGAGGCGACGGGGTAGTACCTCAGCAACATGGGCAGTTCCCTAGATTATTTATGGTCCCCTTTTTGGGGCCTTAGATGTAGGGTTCCCCCCCAAGAAACCAAAATTGAGAGGACCGTTCACAGAATTACATTGCCTCCACGGCTGCGGGGCAGGGTAGAACCATCTCAACTCATCTCTCAGGGCCCTTGCGAGCCGCGCTCCGTCAGCCAGCGCCTCTAGTGCGGGCTTTTTACATGTATGATAGTTAATAGTATGAATACATTATGGCAATCCTTGTGAGCAGTACGATCGTTGAGATCATCCTTGGGATCACTATGATCGGTATGAAGCAGTATTACCATAGTCCTATGAAAAATCATACGAGACAGAATGAGTAATACTCGTCGTAGCAGTCGTTATTGATGTTGCTGGTGGTTGTGGCGTTTCTGCTGCTAGGGCTGCTAATGCTGCTAGTGTTGTCGTTGTTGTTAGCATTGTCAGCGCTAGCGCGGGCCAATGTTGATAATGCTGATAGTGTTGTCAGTGTTGTTAGTTAGTGTTGCTAGTGTTTGTTAGTGTTGTTAGTGTTGTTAGTGCTGTTCGTGTGGTTAGTGTGGTTGGTGTTGTTGGTGTGGTTAGTGTTGCTGGTGTTGCTAGAGTGTTGTTGGTGTTGTTACATCACCATGGTAACAGTAAGACTAGTACGAGCACGTAGGAGAAGTAGTAGGCGTCTGTGTAGGAAGAGGAGCAGGCAGAGGAGATCAGGTCAGTAGTAGCACTATTGCTTAACCCAAAAACCCTCTAACTCCTAGCCCTTCAAACTCCTAACACCTTCAGAGCCTCAACAGCATTTCAACAACACGATACTAAGAACCCTTACCACCCTGAACACCCACCTCTTCCAAACCCTATCAGGCTTCTCAAACCTTTGCACTCGCCCATGAACCCTACAACCTCCTAACTGGTCCTAACTTTGGGCTCCGACCCTACAACCTCCTAACTGGTCCTAACTTTGGGCTCCGAGCTTGAAGTCGATGGGCCAGCATCGGCGTTGGAAGATCACCAGATCGGGGTCCTCGGGTGCTGCTTCGGGGGTTCATGAACGAAGGTCCCCCCCCCCCCCCCGGACCCCCTCCAAACCCCCTCCAAACCCTCAAAGCCCCAACCCCAGAGCTTCAGGGTGTTCAGGGCTTTGGGATGTTAAGGTTGGCTCAGGTTTCAAGGGGCAGGAATGCTTAAGCTTCCGGCCGTGCCCTGGCAGAAGGCCAACAGCTGCCGCTGCGATTGCAAATCCTGTCCAGGTCTTCGGTCTTGTGTGTTTTGGGGCTTCGGGCTTCGAGGTGGAGCTATAGTTTTGCGACTCGCTCGCGAAACGTTACGTTCTGGAACCTCGGAGTCTGAAGCCCAAGATATCCAAAATCACGGAATCCCGTGAATCTTTCACGGCTAGAACATGAAATCACAGTGTGTCCGTCCCAGGCAGCATGCTGCTTCCTTTCCAGGTCCAGGCCAATGCCGCTACCAGGAAGACGGCACATATCCGTGAGAAGAACCGATAAGTCTCTTTGAAGCCCCTTTCACCCTGAACCTAAACTCCCTAAACCCTAAACTCCCTAAACTCCCCAAACTCCCCAAACTCCCTAAACTCCCCAAACTCCCCAAACTCCCCAAACTCCCCAAACTCCCCAAACTCCCCAAACAGCCAAGAGCCACCGAAAGGAAAAGCCTCGAGAACCAGGGAGGTGCTAAACTCGAGGCCATGGTCAAGGTCCGTGGAAAGCGGGTCCGAGGAGACCTTTGAGAAGGCTTTTGAGGGTTCTTGTGGGGTTTGGGGTGTAAGCAGGTGTTGGGCTTACGGTTTGCAGGATTGCTTGAGGCTCACTGTTGAAGACTTTGCAAGCCCGGGGGGTGAGCTCTAACGTAACCTAAACAGCTACTTTGGCCACCCAACCCCCAGCTGCGTGGGGCGGTGTTTACTCGTCGCTTATTGTTAGATCAGGAATTCGACTGGTTCGATATCAAACTCATGGGAAGGAATGCCTGTTCTCTCCATCTTGTCAGGCTAAGGCCCGCCAAGGTCGAGGCCCGAATTCCCCAAGTCACGACAAGGTCCACGGCACCTGGCGGCAAGACATGTCCTACAGATCTCCTCGTGAAATTGCACGCCTGCAGGCGAGCATCATGCTCATCAGCCAGGCTGTTGTGGGCTGGAGCCTGCTACCACATTTGCCCGGATGGAGTAGCATCATGACATCAGGAAGCCCTAAGCGCTGCACTCGGCACCCTATAAACTTCGAAATCCCGAACCTTCAGCCCCATTAAACCCCTTCAGCCCCATTGAACCCCTTAAAAACCCCTTGAACCCCCTTTAAACCCCTTAAGACCCCAAGACGCAGAGATCGCAAAAAATCGCCCCCCCGGCCTCTTCGGGAGCTGTTTGCGCTCGGGGGGCCCGTTGGCCTCCAATTGGAGCTTCAGGGGGGTGGCCCCCCCCCGGCTTCTGAAGGACTCGAGAGGGTTGTGCCATTTCTTAACCCCAAAGCGCCGAAAGCCCCTAATTGACCCGTAAACGCAAACCTTAAACCTGCGAACCTTAAAATTTCAACCCCAAACCCCTAAACTGCTCAAGCAATGGTATTTGGGGGGCCGGGGGGCGGGCGCTTTCGGCCTTAATCCCTTCTAGTAGCCGTTTCTACAGGGGACTATATTGGGTTTGGGGTTTGGGTTGGGGTTTGGGGTTTGGGGTTGGGGTTTAGGGTTTAGGGTGCGCATCTGTGGACGAGCATGCAGCGGGGTTGAATTGTCCCGACACATGAGTGAGCACCCATGTGTGTACATATGCAGGCTGCTTGCTGCGGCCCTTCCATTGCTGAAGACGCTGTGGGCTTTCTGGAAGCATTTAGAAATTGGGACATGTTGGGTGAGAGTGGCCGTTGAGGCGAGGAACCGCAGCCATTCGCTGGCGGATGTAGGATGTGGAGGCCACTGGCGGATGTAGGAGGTAGAGGGCCGCAGCCCACAGTCGCAGGGGATTTCTTAAGTGTAGGAGCTACGTCCCAAGGTAGACAGCATCGCCAAAGCGGGTCCCGCAGGGGTTGGCCTGTCTCTCGGCAGGGTGATGGAGTTTGGAGTTTAGGATTTAGGATACTACTCGGCATTCAGAGTTGCGGACTCAAGGCTTAGGTCAGAGATCACTAAACCCTGAAAGCCCCTTGCCCATCGCAACCACCTGGGAGATACTCTAAATAGGGGAGAAAATCTATCTTGTGTGGGCTTTCTGGCACTTTACATACAACAAGCTCAACCCGAAAGCAACCCCCCATCAAAACACCTCTGTTCCCTTTAGACGCCGCCCCCAACCCTAAAACCTTGAAAAAACAACAAGCCCTACAACTGCCTATAAACCATAGAAGTTGAAACCCCTAACACTTCGATACCTCCCCCCAGCAAAGCCAGGTTCCCAAGGACCAGGCTCGAGGGCGAATTGTGTGGCGTTCAGGCTTCCCAGGGCCTGGGGTAGGCGGGGCAATGGTGGTTTCTTTTTGAGGGGGGTTCGGGCTGAACTTGACCCTAAGGACTTTAGGAAGGGCACACTGGAACGAAGAAGGGCTTAGGCTTCAGACTCAGGGCCTTTCCCCAAAGGTCGCCAGGATTGCCCCTAAACAGCTCGTCCCCTCCATGCGCCGCAAGCCCAAACCCCAAGCCCCCAACTGAACATACCCTAGAACAAACATGACAGCAGCTCACAACGGAGCTGCGGTGCCCAAGGGCCGCTCCAAGGCTCCAAGGGGCGAGCCCCAGGCGTCCCTGGCGGCGTTCATTGGCTCCAAGAAGAAAAGTTTTGGAAGCTGGAGTTTAGCATTTGGGGGGCTTGGGGGGGTTTAGGGCCAGTTTAGGGTTGGCATCGGCTTTGGGGAAGCCAGACCCCCGACCAAACAAGTCAAAACCCTCTAGCCTATGTAAGGGCTTAAAGGTTCGGGGCTTGGATGCTTGGCTTCAAGCACAACTTCCCGGGTTTGGGGTCCAGGGCTTTAACCCCTAACCCCCTTCCCCCCTCCTCTCACAGAAAAACCACCAAGGCAACCTTTGGGCTGCATTTTGGGCGTTCAATCTTTGAGGTTTGGCTTCAGGGCTGAAAAACAGCTTAGGCTGCGTGCTTGGGCCTGCATTGCAGCTTGCCGCAGTAGCAAAGGACTTGCCGACAGGCCGTGTCCCAGGCAGCCTCTGCTCAGCTTGGGAATTCATGCGAGATTCGGGAACCTTCTTGGTACTTCTGCGTCAAGCTTCTAAGCCTTAATGGGCAAACCCTGGAACTTGACGCCCACGCAAAGCCCTAACACCCATCTAAGACCCAAATCCAAAGCCTTGCATGACACGAGAAGCCCGTGCCAAATATGCCAACACTCAACCCAAAGAAAAACAAAAAACATCCAGGCAAACCCCACAACTGTCAGTCATGCGTGGCAGATACAATGGCCCATGCAGGCGTCCTTTCCCCCGAAGCCCCTCAACCCTAAGCTCTAAACCTTAACACCGCTGCATACCGCTACCCTGGGCCCCCCACGCCATCGACCTCGCTGTGCACCCCAGCATCGAGCTGCCGCCCACCCGTCATCCAGACCTCCAGCAAGTGAGGGTTTGGAGTTTAGGGGTTTGGCTTAGGGCCTTGAGGGTCTGGCGCTTGGGGATGTTTGGGGATGTTTAGGGTCTGGGGCTTCGGGAGGATTGAGGTTTCGGGGACCCTCATCTCCAAGACTCCAAAACCCGGCACCTCCCCTACATCAACGAAAGCCTCCAGCTCCAGGAACGACCTCTTCGTGGCCGTGGCATCGTCCGAGAAGTTGCTGCCAGTCCTTGCAGGCTAAGAGGATCCTTGGTGTTGGGGGGGGGGGGGGGGGTTGTAGGGTTGGTGGATGTTGGTAGGGTTCATGAGCAGCTTTTGGCGGATAAGCTTAGGCCTCTGAGCCCTACATGCCCCGAAAGCATCCTTCTTGTTGTTGGGCCTATTGGGCTCCGATGACCTGGGCCAACTCCAATAAGCTCAGACCAGGCAAAATGCAGCTCAGCCACTTGCTAGACTACCAGGCTACTGCTGCGCCCTGAACCTGAACACTTCTGCGGGCTTAAAGTGAGCGAATGCCGGCCTCTCGCCCACCCAAGTCCAGAAGATGCCACTCCGAAGCAGGGCTTGTACCTGGAGCTTCGGCTTCGGAGGAGGGGATATGTTGGGGTCATGCCAGGATTTGTTGGCGTGCTTTTTACTGTAGGGTTTGTTGTCGGCTTTAATTCAAGGCAACTTTTGGATCAGTGGTTGTTTTTACGGTTTGTGCGGCTCAAGGGGTTTTTCGTTTTAGGTTCAAATTTCGTTTAAAATTTTGGGTTTCAAGGTCTTGGTGGCTAAAGAGGCTCATGGATGCAAGGGACGACACACCCGCACCTGTCCCAAAACGAACTGAACTCCGATGATTGAAGCCCTTAAACCCGTAAACCCTTGAACCCTTTTACGCCTAGACCCTATGAACCCTTATCCTCAATTACCTTAGACCCTCCAAACCTGGACCCGAAAACCGGTTTAGCCCCGGACTCTATGAACCCTTAGGCCATTGAGCCGACCGTTTGTACCTCTCACACCCTATGAGCTCAACCCTCCAACCCTAAAATCCGGCTCCTTTAAGCCCTCAAAGCCTTTACCCTGCAATCCTGAACCCTAGAAGACCTAAACCTAAACCCTACAACCCTTTACACCCATGTACCTTTGACCCCTAAACCCTAAAACGCATAAACCCTCAAGCCGTTAGGCCCTGCCAACGCTACGCGCGCAGGACCTTCGAGGCACCATGGAAGCATCCTCTTGCTATTTAGTTCCCAGGGCGTTTTTCTTTTGGCATTGCTTGCTAGATTCTTCTCTTTACTCTTTGTTTTCCTTTTTGAGCATCCTGGACCCGGGACACGTGGGGCCTTGAAGTATTCGAAAGTTTGCAGGGCTCCTTTTGGCCAACACGCGGAAGCTCAAACATGTTCATTCTTGCCCAACTCTTTAGGTCCTTCAACTTCATGGGCCGGGAAATACCCACAATGTTGAACGATAAAAAACTTTTTATGATGTTGAACAACCTGAAGCTTCAAAGGCCACTTGTGAAAATTGAGACATTAAGATTGTTTATCCACATTGAAGGCACCGTCTGGCAGAGAAAAAATAAACATGTTCATGCAACCTTACGCAGGTCTTTCGTTCTCTCTTTCAAGACTTGACTTGAGCCTGACCCCGTGATGTGGTGTGTTTGCAACACTGGCAAGTCATGAAGTGCACAAATAACCCACAAAAGCGTACGTCAAAGAACTTGTTGAACAGTGCAAAATGTTTGAAGCATTCTTCGTACCAACATAAAATCTTCCAACACAAATTCTGAGTGCAGGTCACGTTTTGTTGTGCAGCCTGCTGCGCAGATGCCACCGCAGATGCTCAGAGCGGCAATGCTATGGTGAATTTGTTGTGACCCCCAATCCTACACGGGGGTGCGTCTTTCAAAGCGGACACATCCAATGGTTCCGAGAACAGGATGTACTTCACAACTGGCCAGCCAAAGAGTCATTTAGTCTTCGAGGACTCGAGGAGGTCCTCGGCCACAGACTCCTCTAATAGATGGGCCGATTTCCGTGTTGCAAAACTGTCCACGGCGCCAAATTTAAGCGCAGTAGCAAAGATGGTTACACCCAAAATCTTGCTGATGATGGGCGTGCAATTTCCATGAAGGATGTCCTGTCGCATTAGCACACCCCTCGGGTCTTCTTGGCTGGTGTTTCTAGGGGTAGTACGTACTCATGTCTATCGTTTAAGCCCTAAGTCAACCCTGTAAACCCTTGAGCAATAAACCCAGCCAGCTGCTTCCCACCTCTGAGGTGTTTGGGCCGAAGAGGCGCGCGGCAGTGCCATTGCAGTCTGCAGGCCCCTTGTGGGTGCAGGGTTTAGTGTTTGTAGGGTTTAAGGTGCAACCGGAGGATTTTCATGGTGATTCAGGGCTTAAATGGTTAGGCTGCAGTTTGGGGATGTCTTTTAACGATTCTGCGGCCGTGCGCTTGAAGGTTGTAGGCTCCTGGGGGGCTTAGGGGTTTAGGGTGATGAGATTTTGGGGTTTGGGGTTTCGGTTTAGGGCTTAGGGTAGTTTGCGGGGCTTTGGGGCTTTGGGGTTTAGGTCTGCATTGAAGGACATGGAGCTCATTTCCGACAGCTGCGCAGCGCATGTGAACCCAAACCTTGAAAGCCAAAGCATCCTGCGCATCCACGCCCTGCACCACAAGCCCTCAGAATTGCTTTGGGAGCCATGCGCCTGCTTCTGGTAGCAGGTGCACTGATCAATCTCCTGGCCAAGCACTACTGCAAGCCCAGCCGCCGCTACAGCACCCTCCGCACAACGATCTGAAAGTGCGTTGGCAATGGCCTAGTTCCTGGTTGCATGTGAAACATGACCTCGCCCCCCCCCGCACCATCTCTTGTGATTTCGATTTTTGGCTTTAGGGCTGATCATGAGGCTAGATGCATATTGCAGGTCCACACTCATCAGACTTTGCGAACCAATTTTAAGGTGTACCATGCTTTGATCTAGGACACCTGCAGGCTCGTCAACAAGACGATCTGTGGTTCGGGTAGGGTGCTTGGTAAACCCTCTAAATCGCCCCAACTCCTGAATTCTCGAAAACAACGTGGGGCCAGGAGTGCCGTAACCATTGAAAACAGAAGCAGGGCCTGACCGTCTGCTGCAGCTATCTCTCCTGGCAAGATCTTGGGGTGTCGTGGTTGAGGGTTAAGTTTCTCCTCCGACAGAATGAACCATCGGGTCCCCAGTGTCAATGGCACAGGGCCTAATATCCATGTTTCGCAGAAGCATACAGAGTTTGATGTCCAGGGAGCCTGAGGGTAAGGGCCAAGGATAAGGAAATCAGCATCTTTCGCGCACAGTACAAGCCCAACCAGGCTGTCTTGGAGTGGTTCTGGGAGCCGTAGGACTTTGGGGGTCCATCTTCTGTCTCGGTCTCTTCCATTTCCACAAGCAGTTACCTGTCACTGAAATCCTCATATTCCCAAAACGAGTAAGACCCGGAAGTCCACGACCTTGTGCAGAACCGGTGGGCAGGCCTGCTTCGCACTGATACCAGGTGCACTCAGCCGCGGTGGAGGCCCATGGAAAGCACCGCCTTCTTAGACATCTGTCAGGTCTCATCCGTTCGCATGTACGGGGCCTCCTGAAAAGTTGACATGCTCAAAGACTATGAGAAACAAAGAAACCAACCATAACCATCTTTAGATTCATTAGTGCGTTACCCCCAAGTAGACTATTGGTGTGAATGGGGGCCACAGGGGCCTTGAGGGGTTCTGAGTAGAGGGCCTGAGGGAACAATTCAACTGGTCCTTCCTGGACAAAAAAAATGCTGCCAAGCCCTCATGCCCTGACCTTTGAACCCTTAGCCTCGGGCCCTTAACCCTAGAACTTGAATCCCTAGCGTCGCTGCAACCCTAAACCCTAAACCCTAAACCCTAAACCCTAAACCCTAAACCCTAAACCCTAAACCCTAAACCCTAAACCCTAAACCCTAAACCCTAAACCCTAAACCCTAAACCCTAAACCCTAAACCCTAAACCCTAAACCCTAAACCCAATCAAACGGAGCTGCTGCCTCGCCAGCCTCGGCACATCCCGCAGCGGCGTCTCGTACTCGCCCCTCGTGCGCGTGCTCGCGATTGTCGTTTAGGGTTTGGGGCTTGGAGTTCAGGGTTTGGGGTTTAGGGTTTTGGGTTTAAGGTTTCGGGTTTAAGGTTGAGGGACCTTGGATGGTGCGGATGAACAGCGCTCACATGCCCCCTCAACCCCACAGCCTCACCCCTCTGCAAACCCTGAAACTTTCACCCTCTTTGCCCTCTGGAGCCCCTGATGCCGTTGCAACTTTGGTCGGGCGCCGCACGGGAAGTCGAAACGTTCGAGAATGGCGGCCTTCTCGTGAAGCCGATGCCCGACCTTGGGGCTTAGGGTTCTTAAGGTCCTTAAGGTTCAGGGCGACATGTTTGGCTCAGCAGTGGATTCGGAAACTGGAAGACGAGCGGATTCGGAAAGCGCGACTTCGGGAAACTGGAAACCACGGACTCGGGAAACCCTCGGATTCGGGAAAACTGTCTGAGAGCATCCCCCAACTCCCCCCACCCAGTTTCCTGAATCGTTTGGTTTCCTGAATCACGGTTTCCTGAATTGCGCACAGCCAGCTTCCGAACAGCGTAGTTTCCTCAATCGCCGAGTTTCCTGAACCGCAGCTTCCGGAATCGTCTTGACTCTCGTCCAGCTGCTGTATCGAGCGTTGTTCAGGTTTGTTGGGTCTCGGATTTCAACGGCGGAAGGTCCAAGAGGCAAACGGGTTCAAAAAAGCACCATCGGGCTTCGAGAAGGCTCAGGATTTGTGGCGAGCTTGATTCCTGGGTTGAAAAGCTTGTGGCTTGTTAGTTTTCTGAAACAGGGCTCCAGACATCGTCGAAAGTACGGGGAGAGAAAGAGAGAGAAAGAGAGAGAGAGAGAGAGAGCGAGCGAGCGAGCGAGCGAGAGAGAGAGAGAGAGACAGAGAGAGGAGAGAGAGCGAGAGAGAGGAGAGAGAGAGAGAGGGAGAGAGAGAGAGAGGGGAGAGAGAAAAGAGAAAGGACAGAGAGAGAGGAAGAGAAAGAGAGAGAACCCAACGCGCCCAACGCAACTCCCACCCAAAACCCTGAACCCCAAACCCTAAACTTTAAACCCACCTATGCGGGGCCGCCTCGAACAGCTGCGGGGTCTGTGCTGTGAAGAGGGCATCGTCTTGAAGGAAGGACTGGCCGTGACCGATTGCGGGAAGCACATGTAAGCAAAAGCAGGCAGCAAACTCAAAGTCTGAAACTGCAAAAGAAAACAGCAGAGCGCCACATAGAGCTGCAACGCGCAGCTGAATTGTTTCTCCGGCATGATGTTGCGATCCATGATACAGCTTCGAGCGGGAAATTGTTTCGCAGGCCCAATGCGGTTGCGGCCAGCGCTTTACCTGCAGGCGGCGTCGCGTTCGACACCTCACTTGGCCATCATCATCTTCACGAACTCCTCGTAGTTGATCTGGCCATCGCCTTTTTTGGGTGCAGGACACACGTGAATCACAAGGACGAGGTGACAGCTGTCGTAGAAGGCGCCAACGGACACGACAGTGTGACATGAGACACATTGCGTCACTCGGGTGACTCAGGTCCGGACCGTCCACATCGGCCTCGCGGATCATCTCGTCGACCTCTTCGTCCGTGAGCTTCTCACCTGGGGGTGTCCAATTCTCTGTCGCTCACATACACATCATGCGAACATCATGCGAACGTCATGCGAACATCATGCGAACATCATGCGAACATCATGGCTCATCCACCCACTCCAGAACCACTCAGGCAGGCGCCCAGGTTGGTCATCACGTGACGCAGTTCCGCCGCGCTGATGAAACCGTTGCCATCGCGGTCGAAGACCTTGAATGCCTCGATGAGCTCTTCCTCCGTGTCGGTGTCCTGCGCACACGCTGAAAAATGTTCAACAGTCTCGACTCGGGACTGGAGCTTTTCAAACCGAAACTTTCACAACTCCAGTGCCTTCATCTTGCGAGCCATCAAGGACAGGAACTCGGGGAAGTCGATGGTTCCGTTGCCATCGGCATCCACCTGCGGCACCCTGCTTTATTATGTAGCTTGCACGGCTTGCACCCAGTCACCCAGTCAACCGTGAGCGAGAACTGTGAACCTTTACTGCGCAAAGCTCAGAGCGCACCTCGTTGATCATGTCCTGCAGCTCGGCCTCCGTGGGGGTTCTGGCCCAGCGAGCGCATCACAGTGCCCAGCTCCTTTTTGGATTCCAAATCAACTGCGTTCACACCATGTCACACTGCAACTCTGAATCGGCAATCCCGGGTCTCTCTCACTCTAGCATTTGCCACCCCACCCCAGCATCAAAGCAGCACGCCCATCCTTGGTGGTGATGGTTCCGTCGCCATCCTTGTCGAAGAGGGAGAAGGCCTCCTTGAACTCGGCGATCTGCTCCTCATGCAACTGCGATCTTGGACAGGTTCCAGGCTCGGTACTCACGAACTTCTGCATCCTTCCATGCAGAAGCTTTAAAAACCCCTACCGTGTTCTACAATTTTTTAGAGTTACACGCGGCTCCTCAGTCAGCTGGTCCGCCATGGCGAGAAATGTAGCGAATGCTTCGACTACACGGCCTGCAAGCCTCTCGAGCTGGTGCTGAGCAAAGCAGCGGGCGGTCGCCTTTTCTTCGGCAACTGTCAAATCCGGGATTGGAATGGCTTCCAAGATATCTGCCGACGCACAGGAAACATCAGCATGCATTAGCCTACCTCGTGCGGCTGGCTCACTGTTTCCACTGCACAGTTGCGATCCATGATACAGCTTCGAGCGGGAAATCGCTTCGCAGGCCCAATGCTACGGCCAGCGCTTTACCTGCAGGCGGCGTCGCGTTCGACACCTCACTTGGCCATCATCATCTTCACGAACTCCTCGTAGTTGATCTGGCCATCGCCTTTTTTTGGTCGCAGGACACACGTGAATCACAAGGACGAGGTGACAGCTGTCGTAGCAGGCGCCAACAGACACGACAGTGTGACATGTGTCACATTGCGTCACTCGGGTGACTCAGGTCCGGACCGTCCACATCGGCCTCGCGGATCATCTCGTCGACCTCTTCGTCCGTGAGCTTCTCGCCTGGGGATGTTCAAGTCTCTATCGCTCACATAAACATCATGCGAACATCATGCGAACATCATGCGAACGTCATGGCTCATCCACCCACACCAGCACCCCCCGCGCCCCCTCCAGAACCACTCAGGCAGGCGCCCAGGTTGGTCATCACGTGACGCAGTTCCGCCGCGCTGATGAAACCGTTGCCATCGCGGTCGAAGACCTTGAATGCCTCGATGAGCTCTTCCTCCGTGTCGGTGTCCTGCGCACACGCTGAAAGATGTTCAACAGTCTCGACTCGGGACTGGAGCTTTTCAAACCGAAACTTTCACAACTCCAGCGCCTTCATCTTGCGAGCCATCAAGGACAGGAACTCGGGGAAGTCGATGGTTCCGTTGCCATCGGCATCCACCTGCGGCACCCTGCTTTATTATGTAGCTTGCACGGCTTGCACCCAGTCACCCAGTCAACCGTGAGCGAGAACTGTGAACCTTTACTGCGCAAAGCTCAGAGCGCACCTCGTTGATCATGTCCTGCAGCTCGGCCTCCGTGGGGTTCTGGCCCAGCGAGCGCATCACAGTGCCCAGCTCCTTTTTGGATTCCAAATCAACTGCGTTCACACCATGTCACACTGCAACTCTGAATCGGCAATCCCGGGTCTCTCTCACTCTAGCATTTGCCACCCCACCCCAGCATCAAAGCAGCACGCCCATCCTTGGTGGTGATGGTTCCGTCGCCATCCTTGTCGAAGAGGGAGAAGGCCTCCTTGAACTCGGCGATCTGCTCCTCATGCAACTGCGATCTTGGACAGGTTCCAGGCTCGGTACTCACGAACTTCTGCATCCTTCACGCAGAAGCTTTAAAAACCCCTACCGTGTTCTACAATTTTTTAGAGTTACACGCGGCTCCTCAGTCAGCTGGTCCGCCATGGCGAGAAATGTAGCGAATGCTTCGACTACACGGCCTGCAAACCTCTCGAGCTGGTGCTGAGCAAAGCAGCGGGCGGTCGCCTTTTCTTCGGCAACTGTCAAATCCGGGATTGGAATGGCTTCCAAGATATCTGCCGACGCACAGGAATCATCAGCATGCATTAGCCTACCTCGTGCAGCTGGCTCACTGTTTCCACTGCACAGTTGCGATCCATGATACAGCTTCGAGCGGGAAATCGCTTCGCAGGCCCAATGCTACGGCCAGCGCTTTACCTGCAGGCGGCGTCGCGTTCGACACCTCACTTGGCCATCATCATCTTCACGAACTCCTCGTAGTTGATCTGGCCATCGCCTTTTTTTGGCGCAGGACACACGTGAATCACAAGGACGAGGTGACAGCTGTCGTAGAAGGCGCCAACAGACACGACAGTGTGACATGTGTCACATTGCGTCACTCGGGTGACTCAGGTCCGGACCGTCCACATCGGCCTCGCGGATCATCTCGTCGACCTCTTCGTCCGTGAGCTTCTCGCCTGGGGATGTTCAAGTCTCTATCGCTCACATAAACATCATGCGAACATCATGCGAACATCATGCGAACGTCATGGCTCATCCACCCACACCAGCACCCCCCGCGCCCCCTCCAGAACCACTCAGGCAGGCGCCCAGGTTGGTCATCACGTGACGCAGTTCCGCCGCGCTGATGAAACCGTTGCCATCGCGGTCGAAGACCTTGAATGCCTCGATGAGCTCTTCCTCCGTGTCGGTGTCCTGCGCACACGCTGAAAGATGTTCAACAGTCTCGACTCGGGACTGGAGCTTCTCAAACCGAAACTTTCACAACTCCAGCGCCTTCATCTTGCGAGCCATCAAGGACAGGAACTCGGGGAAGTCGATGGTTCCGTTGCCATCGGCATCCACCTGCGGCACCCTGCTTTATTATGTAGCTTGCACGGCTTGCACCCAGTCACCCAGTCAACCGTGAGCGAGAACTGTGAACCTTTACTGCGCAAAGCTCAGAGCGCACCTCGTTGATCATGTCCTGCAGCTCGGCCTCCGTGGGGTTCTGGCCCAGCGAGCGCATCACAGTGCCCAGCTCCTTTTTGGATTCCAAATCAACTGCGTTCACACCATGTCACACTGCAACTCTGAATCGGCAATCCCGGGTCTCTCTCACTCTAGCATTTGCCACCCCACCCCAGCATCAAAGCAGCACGCCCATCCTTGGTGGTGATGGTTCCGTCGCCATCCTTGTCGAAGAGGGAGAAGGCCTCCTTGAACTCGGCGATCTGCTCCTCATGCAACTGCGATCTTGGACAGGTTCCAGGCTCGGTACTCACGAACTTTTGCATCCTTCACGCAGAAGCTTTAAAAACCCCTACCGTGTTCTACAATTTTTAGAGTTACACGCTCCTCAGTCAGCTGGTCCGCCATGGCGAGAAATGTAGCGAATGCTTCGACTACACGGCCTGCAAGCCTCTCGAGCTGGTGCTGAGCAAAGCAGCGGGCGGTCGCCTTTTCTTCGGCAACTGTCAAATCCGGGATTGGAATGGCTTCCAAGATATCTGCCGACGCACAGGAAACATCAGCATGCATTAGCCTACCTCGTGCAGCTGGCTCACTGTTTCCACTGCACAGTTGCGATCCATGATACAGCTTCGAGCGGGAAATCGCTTCGCAGGCCCAATGCGGTTACGGCCAACGCTTTACCTGCAGGCGGCGTCGCGTTCGACACCTCACTTGGCCATCATCATCTTCACGAACTCCTCGTAGTTGATCTGGCCATCGCCTTTTTTTGGGTCGCAGGACACACGTGAATCACAAGGACGAGGTGACAGCTGTCGTAGAAGGCGCCAACAGACACGACAGTGTGACATGAGTCACATTGTGTCACTCGGGTGACTCAGGTCCGGACCGTCCACATCGGCCTCGCGGATCATCTCGTCGACCTCTTCGTCCGTGAGCTTCTCGCCTGGGGATGTTCAAGTCTCTATCGCTCACATAAACATCATGCGAACATCATGCGAACATCATGCGAACGTCATGGCTCATCCACCCACACCAGCACCCCCCGCGCCCCCTCCAGAACCACTCAGGCAGGCGCCCAGGTTGGTCATCACGTGACGCAGTTCCGCCGCGCTGATGAAACCGTTGCCATCGCGGTCGAAGACCTTGAATGCCTCGATGAGCTCTTCCTCCGTGTCGGTGTCCTGCGCACACGCTGAAAGATGTTCAACAGTCTCGACTCGGGACTGGAGCTTCTCAAACCGAAACTTTCACAACTCCAGCGCCTTCATCTTGCGAGCCATCAAGGACAGGAACTCGGGGAAGTCGATGGTTCCGTTGCCATCGGCATCCACCTGCGGCACCCTGCTTTATTATGTAGCTTGCACGGCTTGCACCCAGTCACCCAGTCAACCGTGAGCGAGAACTGTGAACCTTTACTGCGCAAAGCTCAGAGCGCACCTCGTTGATCATGTCCTGCAGCTCGGCCTCCGTGGGGTTCTGGCCCAGCGAGCGCATCACAGTGCCCAGCTCCTTTTTGGATTCCAAATCAACTGCGTTCACACCATGTCACACTGCAACTCTGAATCGGCAATCCCGGGTCTCTCTCACTCTAGCATTTGCCACCCCACCCCAGCATCAAAGCAGCACGCCCATCCTTGGTGGTGATGGTTCCGTCGCCATCCTTGTCGAAGAGGGAGAAGGCCTCCTTGAACTCGGCGATCTGCTCCTCATGCAACTGCGATCTTGGACAGGTTCCAGGCTCGGTACTCACGAACTTCTGCATCCTTCACGCAGAAGCTTTAAAAACCCCTACCGTGTTCTACAATTTTTTAGAGTTACACGCGGCTCCTCAGTCAGCTGGTCCGCCATGGCGAGAAATGTAGCGAATGCTTCGACTACACGGCCTGCAAACCTCTCGAGCTGGTGCTGAGCAAAGCAGCGGGCGGTCGCCTTTTCTTCGGCAACTGTCAAATCCGGGATTGGAATGGCTTCCAAGATATCTGCCGACGCACAGGAAACATCAGCATGCATTAGCCTACCTCGTGCAGCTGGCTCACTGTTTCCACTGCACAGTTGCGATCCATGATACAGCTTCGAGCGGGAAATCGCTTCGCAGGCCCAATGCTACGGCCAGCGCTTTACCTGCAGGCGGCGTCGCGTTCGACACCTCACTTGGCCATCATCATCTTCACGAACTCCTCGTAGTTGATCTGGCCATCGCCTTTTTTTGGTCGCAGGACACACGTGAATCACAAGGACGAGGTGACAGCTGTCGTAGAAGGCGCCAACAGACACGACAGTGTGACATGAGTCACATTGCGTCACTCGGGTGACTCAGGTCCGGACCGTCCACATCGGCCTCGCGGATCATCTCGTCGACCTCTTCGTCCGTGAGCTTCTCACCTGGGGGTGTCCAATTCTCTGTCGCTCACATACACATCATGCGAACATCATGCGAACGTCATGCGAACATCATGCGAACATCATGCGAACATCATGGCTCATCCACCCACTCCAGAACCACTCAGGCAGGCGCCCAGGTTGGTCATCACGTGACGCAGTTCCGCCGCGCTGATGAAACCGTTGCCATCGCGGTCGAAGACCTTGAATGCCTCGATGAGCTCTTCCTCCGTGTCGGTGTCCTGCGCACACGCTGAAAAATGTTCAACAGTCTCGACTCGGGACTGGAGCTTCTCAAACCGAAACTTTCACAACTCCAGCGCCTTCATCTTGCGAGCCATCAAGGACAGGAACTCGGGGAAGTCGATGGTTCCGTTGCCATCGGCATCCACCTGCGGCACCCTGCTTTATTATGTAGCTTGCACGGCTTGCACCCAGTCACCCAGTCAACCGTGAGCGAGAACTGTGAACCTTTACTGCGCAAAGCTCAGAGCGCACCTCGTTGATCATGTCCTGCAGCTCGGCCTCCGTGGGGTTCTGGCCCAGCGAGCGCATCACAGTGCCCAGCTCCTTTTTGGATTCCAAATCAACTGCGTTCACACCATGTCACACTGCAACTCTGAATCGGCAATCCCGGGTCTCTCTCACTCTAGCATTTGCCACCCCACCCCAGCATCAAAGCAGCACGCCCATCCTTGGTGGTGATGGTTCCGTCGCCATCCTTGTCGAAGAGGGAGAAGGCCTCCTTGAACTCGGCGATCTGCTCCTCATGCAACTGCGATCTTGGACAGGTTCCAGGCTCGGTACTCACGAACTTCTGCATCCTTCACGCAGAAGCTTTAAAAACCCCTACCGTGTTCTACAATTTTTTAGAGTTACACGCGGCTCCTCAGTCAGCTGGTCCGCCATGGCGAGAAATGTAGCGAATGCTTCGACTACACGGCCTGCAAACCTCTCGAGCTGGTGCTGAGCAAAGCAGCGGGCGGTCGCCTTTTCTTCGGCAACTGTCAAATCCGGGATTGGAATGGCTTCCAAGATATCTGCCGACGCACAGGAAACATCAGCATGCATTAGCCTACCTCGTGCAGCTGGCTCACTGTTTCCACTGCACAGTTGCGATCCATGATACAGCTTCGAGCGGGAAATCGCTTCGCAGGCCCAATGCTACGGCCAGCGCTTTACCTGCAGGCGGCGTCGCGTTCGACACCTCACTTGGCCATCATCATCTTCACGAACTCCTCGTAGTTGATCTGGCCATCGCCTTTTTTTGGTCGCAGGACACACGTGAATCACAAGGACGAGGTGACAGCTGTCGTAGAAGGCGCCAACAGACACGACAGTGTGACATGAGTCACATTGCGTCACTCGGGTGACTCAGGTCCGGACCGTCCACATCGGCCTCGCGGATCATCTCGTCGACCTCTTCGTCCGTGAGCTTCTCACCTGGGGGTGTCCAATTCTCTGTCGCTCACATACACATCATGCGAACATCATGCGAACGTCATGCGAACATCATGCGAACATCATGCGAACATCATGGCTCATCCACCCACTCCAGAACCACTCAGGCAGGCGCCCAGGTTGGTCATCACGTGACGCAGTTCCGCCGCGCTGATGAAACCGTTGCCATCGCGGTCGAAGACCTTGAATGCCTCGATGAGCTCTTCCTCCGTGTCGGTGTCCTGCGCACACGCTGAAAAATGTTCAACAGTCTCGACTCGGGACTGGAGCTTTTCAAACCGAAACTTTCACAACTCCAGTGCCTTCATCTTGCGAGCCATCAAGGACAGGAACTCGGGGAAGTCGATGGTTCCGTTGCCATCGGCATCCACCTGCGGCACCCTGCTTTATTATGTAGCTTGCACGGCTTGCACCCAGTCACCCAGTCAACCGTGAGCGAGAACTGTGAACCTTTACTGCGCAAAGCTCAGAGCGCACCTCGTTGATCATGTCCTGCAGCTCGGCCTCCGTGGGGTTCTGGCCCAGCGAGCGCATCACAGTGCCCAGCTCCTTTTTGGATTCCAAATCAACTGCGTTCACACCATGTCACACTGCAACTCTGAATCGGCAATCCCGGGTCTCTCTCACTCTAGCATTTGCCACCCCACCCCAGCATCAAAGCAGCACGCCCATCCTTGGTGGTGATGGTTCCGTCGCCATCCTTGTCGAAGAGGGAGAAGGCCTCCTTGAACTCGGCGATCTGCTCCTCATGCAACTGCGATCTTGGACAGGTTCCAGGCTCGGTACTCACGAACTTCTGCATCCTTCACGCAGAAGCTTTAAAAACCCCTACCGTGTTCTACAATTTTTTAGAGTTACACGCGGCTCCTCAGTCAGCTGGTCCGCCATGGCGAGAAATGTAGCGAATGCTTCGACTACACGGCCTGCAAACCTCTCGAGCTGGTGCTGAGCAAAGCAGCGGGCGGTCGCCTTTTCTTCGGCAACTGTCAAATCCGGGATTGGAATGGCTTCCAAGATATCTGCAGACGCACAGGAATCATCAGCATGCATTAGCCTACCTCGTGCAGCTGGCTCACTGTTTCCACTGCACAGTTGCGATCCATGATACAGCTTCGAGCGGGAAATCGCTTCGCAGGCCCAATGCTACGGCCAGCGCTTTACCTGCAGGCGGCGTCGCGTTCGACACCTCACTTGGCCATCATCATCTTCACGAACTCCTCGTAGTTGATCTGGCCATCGCCTTTTTTGAGCGCAGGACACACATGAATCACAAGGACGAGGTGACAGCTGTCGTAGAAGGCGCCAACGGACACGACAGTGTGACATGTGTCACATTGCGTCACTCGGGTGACTCAGGTCCGGACCGTCCACATCGGCCTCGCGGATCATCTCGTCGACCTCTTCGTCCGTGAGCTTCTCGCCTGGGGATGTTCAAGTCTCTATCGCTCAAATAAACATCATGCGAACATCATGCGAACGTCATGGCTCATCCACCCACACCAGCACCCCCCGCGCCCCCTCCAGAACCACTCAGGCAGTCGCCCAGGTTGGTCATCACGTGACGCAGTTCCGCCGCGCTGATGAAACCGTTGCCATCGCGGTCGAAGACCTTGAATGCCTCGATGAGCTCTTCCTCCGTGTCGGTGTCCTGCGCACACGCTGAAAGATGTTCAACAGTCTCGACTCGGGACTGGAGCTTCTCAAACCGAAACTTTCACAACTCCAGCGCCTTCATCTTGCGAGCCATCAAGGACAGGAACTCGGGGAAGTCGATGGTTCCGTTGCCATCGGCATCCACCTGCGGCACCCTGCTTTATTATGTAGCTTGCACGGCTTGCACCCAGTCACCCAGTCAACCGTGAGCGAGAACTGTGAACCTTTACTGCGCAAAGCTCAGAGCGCACCTCGTTGATCATGTCCTGCAGCTCGGCCTCCGTGGGGTTCTGGCCCAGCGAGCGCATCACAGTGCCCAGCTCCTTTTTGGATTCCAAATCAACTGCGTTCACACCATGTCACACTGCAACTCTGAATCGGCAATCCCGGGTCTCTCTCACTCTAGCATTTGCCACCCCACCCCAGCATCAAAGCAGCACGCCCATCCTTGGTGGTGATGGTTCCGTCGCCATCCTTGTCGAAGAGGGAGAAGGCCTCCTTGAACTCGGCGATCTGCTCCTCATGCAACTGCGATCTTGGACAGGTTCCAGGCTCGGTACTCACGAACTTTTGCATCCTTCACGCAGAAGCTTTAAAAACCCCTACCGTGTTCTACAATTTTTAGAGTTACACGCTCCTCAGTCAGCTGGTCCGCCATGGCGAGAAATGTAGCGAATGCTTCGACTACACGGCCTGCAAGCCTCTCGAGCTGGTGCTGAGCAAAGCAGCGGGCGGTCGCCTTTTCTTCGGCAACTGTCAAATCCGGGATTGGAATGGCTTCCAAGATATCTGCCGACGCACAGGAATCATCAGCATGCATTAGCCTACCTCGTGCAGCTGGCTCACTGTTTCCACTGCACAGTTGCGATCCATGATACAGCTTCGAGCGGGAAATCGCTTCGCAGGCCCAATGCGGTTACGGCCAGCGCTTTACCTGCAGGCGGCGTCGCGTTCGACACCTCACTTGGCCATCATCATCTTCACGAACTCCTCGTAGTTGATCTGGCCATCGCCTTTTTTTGGTCGCAGGACACACGTGAATCACAAGGACGAGGTGACAGCTGTCGTAGAAGGCGCCAACAGACACGACAGTGTGACATGAGTCACATTGCGTCACTCGGGTGACTCAGGTCCGGACCGTCCACATCGGCCTCGCGGATCATCTCGTCGACCTCTTCGTCCGTGAGCTTCTCGCCTGGGGATGTTCAAGTCTCTATCGCTCACATAAACATCATGCGAACATCATGCGAACATCATGCGAACGTCATGGCTCATCCACCCACACCAGCACCCCCCGCGCCCCCTCCAGAACCACTCAGGCAGGCGCCCAGGTTGGTCATCACGTGACGCAGTTCCGCCGCGCTGATGAAACCGTTGCCATCGCGGTCGAAGACCTTGAATGCCTCGATGAGCTCTTCCTCCGTGTCGGTGTCCTGCGCACACGCTGAAAGATGTTCAACAGTCTCGACTCGGGACTGGAGCTTCTCAAACCGAAACTTTCACAACTCCAGCGCCTTCATCTTGCGAGCCATCAAGGACAGGAACTCGGGGAAGTCGATGGTTCCGTTGCCATCGGCATCCACCTGCGGCACCCTGCTTTATTATGTAGCTTGCACGGCTTGCACCCAGTCACCCAGTCAACCGTGAGCGAGAACTGTGAACCTTTACTGCGCAAAGCTCAGAGCGCACCTCGTTGATCATGTCCTGCAGCTCGGCCTCCGTGGGGGTTCTGGCCCAGCGAGCGCATCACAGTGCCCAGCTCCTTTTTGGATTCCAAATCAACTGCGTTCACACCATGTCACACTGCAACTCTGAATCGGCAATCCCGGGTCTCTCTCACTCTAGCATTTGCCACCCCACCCCAGCATCAAAGCAGCACGCCCATCCTTGGTGGTGATGGTTCCGTCGCCATCCTTGTCGAAGAGGGAGAAGGCCTCCTTGAACTCGGCGATCTGCTCCTCATGCAACTGCGATCTTGGACAGGTTCCAGGCTCGGTACTCACGAACTTTTGCATCCTTCACGCAGAAGCTTTAAAAACCCCTACCGTGTTCTACAATTTTTAGAGTTACACGCTCCTCAGTCAGCTGGTCCGCCATGGCGAGAAATGTAGCGAATGCTTCGACTACACGGCCTGCAAACCTCTCGAGCTGGTGCTGAGCAAAGCAGCGGCGAGGCGCAGCGGCTGCACTTGTCTTGCCGAGCTACCGTTGCTAGAAACTTGTAATGCAAGTATCACGCCGCTATGTAACAAATCGTCCATGCAGGTTGACTTCCTACATGAACCAGCTGCCACCATCGGCAGTCCAACCAGGCAGGATGACCATCACAACATAGACCAGAAGCAATCCTGGCGAAGTAGATGTGTAACTGGCAGCAGTCGGCAAGGATCTGGGCGGGGGGTTTTGAGCTTAGAACCTAGAGGTAGTTAAGTCAAGGGATTGCGATGTCCACGATGAAAACAGGTAGGATTGGCCTGCAATGACGAGCGTCACCCCGATTATGCTCCACCTGCACGGACATTTATTCTTGTCATTTTCCTTCCGCTAATTCTAAGCATCAGGTCTGCGGCAACACAAAGCATAGCAACATGTTTGGGCGTGTAACCGACATCGAACATGGCATCTGAATGACTCGAACAAATTTTCGAGTTCCACGTGCTGAGGGTGAAGACCTCACGCGCAGGAAGTCCCGCATTCGCTTCCGCATCTGGCAGGTTCACAGCTACATGAAAGCGCTTGCATGATGCTGTCAGTTGTCACTCCAGCCACGCGAGCTGCGAACAGAGGAAAAGGAACCACCAAGCCCCTGAACCGATGCCAGAACAGCTCGAAACAAACTCGAACGTGGAATCTTAGCAAGCCAAGGCAGCAACATGCACCCAAGAAACCTGCCCATCGCCAGCATCATCCAGCATGGTATCAAGAATAGGAGTTCTAACATGTAAAGTAAGTGGGGCTGGACCAGCTAGTACGCGCGGCCCGCGCGGCCGGCGCGCCTGCTGCACACCATGGGCTTTTCTCGAGGCCTGCTGGGCATTTTGGAAAGCGCACTCTTACCTGGCAAAGGGAGTGGCCGCGCTCGCCATCCTGGAAACTGTCCTCGCTCTTGGACTTCGGGGTTCACGAACTGCCATCGCCGCTTGTGGACGTCTGGGCCCACACGGTCTCTCACTGCTTGGGGTCTACGATGGTCTACGTTGGAATAACCTACAAAGAACAAAAAGGAGTCAAAAGCCCACAAACCCTGAGCACGAGACCTAAACCCCCCCAACCCCTACAACCCCCCAAAGCCTTCAGCTTCAGGTCCATGGCCAAGTCCTGCTTGGCCCCGAACCTTACGCTTCCCAAGGAAATGCCAAGGGCTCTTTCGGGCCCAAGGGCCGCCCACGGTGTAGGGTTCTTAGAGTTCTTGGAGTTAAGTAAGAGGTCAAGTCACCCCAAACCTTTCAAGCAAGCTACCGGTAGTCCAGTTCAGACTGGACATGGCAGCTAAAGAAACTCCGAACAGCAGAACGCAGCTTCTTGAGACTCAACTTAAGGGTTTCGGGCTCTCTTGAGGTTTACGTCAAGGAGGAAAGCAGGACAAACAGGCAGAGGAAAGCAACGCAACCGAGCCCGTGTATAGGTCCTGAGACATTTCTATCGGAACTCTATGCCTCAAGGTGCAAAGCTCAGATTCCAGCTCAAACGGGAACGTGTTGTCGAAGATTGCCTGCAAAGCCTTTGATGGCTGGCAGCTTTGGAAAACCAGTTGGTGGCGTCAGAAGGTTTGTAAAGGCAGAAGGTCATGAGATGCAGAGGCCCTTGAGGACTTCCCAGGATCTACAGATTTCAAGTGGATGTGCAGTGCGCTGCACATGCCACTCAAACGTATGCCGTGGCATGCATAACGTGCCGTGTGGCTGAGCCCACATGCAGCTGTGGTAGGGAGTTGGGTGCCGAATTGAAATAGGAAAAAGGAGCTGGCCCCCAAGCTCGTCAGAACATCAGAACACTGCTGACACCTATTCCTGCGGAGGACACATGCGACAAGTTCCACATACTCGGATACTCTTCCGGTAGCCTACATTTCGAAGTTCTGGTAAAGAAAACGTTTCCAAGCTCCCATGTCCACTCGAAAAGTGGCCCTAAAATCCCCTAAATCTTACACCCTCAAGTCTCTGCATGAAATCAGAGGATGATCAGAATGCGTTTAACACCCGTGCCTCGGAAAGCTCCATGTCGCAGGCCTCACGCCAGGCCTGAACACGCGCAGCCTCAGGAGCTTCGGGCTTTTGGCTTTTGCGGCGCCATTCTTGTCAGCTGTAGGGTTTGGGCTTTAGGTTGCACGGCTTTGGAGTTGCTTTGGAGTTGTAGGGTTCTAGGGTTGTAGGTTCAGGCAGACAGCCAGGACAGCATGCCACGGCTTGGAATACTTGAGATCTGGGGTCGAGCTTCCAGAAAAGGCGCGGCACGGAGCAGCTTGGCCGGTGGCCAACAAGAACGCTTGCAACTAGTGCTGGCGAAGACCCCAAACAGTACGGACGTCAAGTTATGGGAGCTTCTGTTTCGGTGTCCTTGCCAATGGATGAACTTACAATCCTCCTGGGTGGGGAGGGGGAGAGGGAGAGGGCGAGGGAGAGGGAGAGGGAGGGAGCGAGGGAGAGCGCGCGAGCCGGCACACGACATGACCAAAAAATGTGTTTCGGAGAAGCTCCCACTTTAGCAGCCAGTTTGTCGTGACACATCTGCGGAAGATGCGGAAGGTGCTCCAGAGGTTCTTGGGACCCTCTTGCCTTCACGGCGTCCAAAAAAAAGAAGCTAGCGGCCTAGCAATTGGTCCGGGTCTCACCAACCCACGCGTGGCATCCGACCTTCGTCACCGCAGTGCCAAATTCACAGGGACGCCGATCGCCTGGCGATCGGGGCCATTGGTCCATGAAAGCCTAGCGGCGAGGGATGATAGCGACTCGCGGGCGAATCGCCCACTGCGCTACGGGCCCTGGTGCGTGCGGCCCCACAGCAATTCCAAACGCAAGTCTTTCCACAAACTGCGAAGAAAGATTGCTTCAGACGAAACAATGCGAAGGTTCTTTGCCATTTCAAGCAGGCGCCGGGACCTGGCACCCATCACTCACCCATCCAAACCCGTGGGCCCAGAGCTTGCGCGCACCCAATCTCCGAACCCGCATCCCGAGCTGCATTCAACCGATCCATCCAGCGTGTTCTGCTTTTCTGCAGAGGACCCCAACGCTCCTGTTTGTGCAATACGAGTAGCAAAAACAACGACAATGACAATGGCAATTGCAATGACATGACGGTGACAATGACATTAAGAATTCATGATCCCAAGGCCCTTAATACGCCTTAGTACGAGAGGAACAAGGGCCTTGCACAAAGTAGGAGCGGGGCAATTGCGTCTCCGGCTTCGACTGCTGGAGGCACCATCAGAGCCTCCAAGTTTGGGTTTAGGGCTGCAGATTGGGAGTCAGAGTTTAGGGCTTCAAGGGCCTGATGTTTGTGGTTCTGGGAGGGATGTGCACCCTGCGCCGACGTTGCTCACGGCCGTGCATGGCAACATCAGGAGAACACCTGTGAAAGAGCCAACGATGGCTGCACTCGACCCTAAACCCTCACAGCCCTAAACCTTGCATCCTCGTCCTACTTGCACCCCCTCGCCCCCCAATACCCTTAAACCACACGTCCATGTGGCTTGAGGTTGATGATTCACTAAGGGTTGAAGTGCAACCCCTTCAAGCAGCTTAACCTCAGTCTCCAAAACTCTGAACCATGCTGCTCCAAGATCAAGAACCCCAACGACACAAGCACGGAAGCTCTTGCCAAAAGCCCTAGCAAAGCCCAAAAATCTGAACAACCAGCAGCTTCCGGCCGTCAGAGGTGCGCAAAGCAGGAGGCCCATTCCCGCGTGGACGCCGAAATTCGCCACCTCGGGAACCCCAACTAAAAGGGGGGGTATTGGGGTGGAGTTCAGGCCTCGGACACCGATGGCATCCCCACAGCTTTCGACCTGTCCTAGCTCCCTCAAACGCACGACTTTCTGACAGCCGAAGCCCTGGTGCCAAGCAAGGACCCTCCCCCCTCCCCGCCCCCTCCCAGCGAGGTGCAGACCAACTCTAGGTCGGCCTGTGCCGAGAGGAGCAGCAGCATCAAGCCTCATTGATTTGCGACTTTAAGAGTGATTGGGGAATTTTGGACGCGCTTTAGGGATCTGGAGCCTTCGGGGAGTTAACGGCTTCTAGGAATTGAGGGGTTTTGGGCTTTTCGGGGTTTAGGGGTGGAGGGGTTGAGGGGTTCCCGTTTCTGAGTTCAGTCCTTGTTCAAGGCCTTTCGGCCTTCTCCCCGACCTCTTAAACAAGTCTGACATGATCGATTGCTGGCGTAAATCATCAGGTCTGAAGCCCTTCTCCAGTGAGCCGAGCCCGGTTCCCACTGCAGCTGTAGGCAGGAGTGCCTTGAAGCGGGCTCTGTGAACGTTTGAGGCATCTTGGCACAAGACGAAGAATCCTGCAGAACCAAGGAGACGCCCTCCAAGGGCCTCAGCACCCCCAGCCCGCCTCGACGGCAAAGCGGGACATCTTTAGCAGCATTCCCCGGTGCCCTTGCAACTCCTCCGAGCAGTGTTGACAGCCGTGAGTGCTTTGAGGGCTCGATACTAGTCCATTGGGATTCTCAATGCACTCTTCAACTGCCCCAAGACTTTTCCAAAGAAGTGACCCCAGTTTGGCCCGCACCTCTCCGGCCACGTAGAGTAGGACCTGAGGTCAAGCACAGTGGGACACCACTGTAGAGGGCTGAGTCTATGCGTCAGTCCCCCTGCATGCCGGCAAAATGCGTTGCAGAGCTTGATGTCTGGCTCCCTTGGGGTGTTCTTACAGGTATCGCACATCTTGCAGGGCTTGTGGGAGGGGTATCAATGACACCAGGGCTTCGGATCCCGCCTGGCGCAAGGGGCTAACAGTCTCTGACTGAGACGTCTGAGAGAGCAGTCCTCAGTTCGAACTGGCTCGCTGGTGCCGTTCAGGGTTAGGGTTTCGGGTGGCAACACTCCCCCTACTCTAAACCGACACTTTCGGTGCGAGGGTCGAGGGCAGGGGGATTCGTAAAGCCCGAAATCCAAAAGACTGCCAAGAATTGGAACCTACACGCACGTGATCCTTCCCGATCCCAGCCCTGCTACCCAAAATGCAGCCTAAAGTAGGTTGAACATGCAGTTACGGATGGAGCTGTGACCCTACGTACAGGTAAACCCCGAAGCTTCGGGTTTAGGGTCCACGGTTTAGGGCTTAGGGTTCAGCATCTCAAGTTCAAGCGTTCACCGCTCAATCAGCCCTAAACCCCAAAGCCTAAGGCTCCAGTAGAAAGCCCAAGGCCCAATAGGCCCCAGACCCCAAAGCCAAATTATCCCTAAACCCAAAGCCCAAGGTGCAATAGGCCCGAAACCCTAAAGCCCAAGGCCCAGTGCCCCCAAACCCTAAAGCACAAGGCTGATAGGCCCTAAACCCTAAAGCCCCGGGCCCCATAGTAGGCTCTAAACCCTGAAGTCCAAGGCGGGCCCAAGGGCGTTCGTGTGTCCATATATATGAGAGGCTTAGGGTTTAGGCTTTAGGCTTTGGTTTTCGGGTTTGGGGATCTCCGAGGCCCAGGCCAACGAGCAACCACTGGGGCGCCATGAGCCGATGACTCTCGCGTCGCTCCTGGCCCAGGTGCAGTTTAGCAGGGTTTGGGTTTGCGGTTTAGGGTTGAATGTCTCATGGTTTTGGCTTCGAGGTTTAGAGTTTAGAGGATTTGAGGGCTTGGGGCTCCGGGCTTAGATCATCAAAGCCTTCTAAAACTCATGAAGTCGCCATTAACCCTTTATTCTGGGAGGATCTTCCCTGCAGTTGGGCCCCAAAAGAACACCACATACTTGAGCAAAGCTCTGCCTTAAACAGCCTGCGAGCCCGAAGCTCACCGAAAAAGCACAGTTGCCCTAAAAACCTGACCCCCTCGCCCAAGAGGCCCTAATCCTACGGCCCTAAAGGTCCTAACACCCTTCATCATAAACCCGCCCGAAAGCCCCGAAATTAAGCCCTAAAACCACAAAGCCTCTAAGCAAACCCACGAAACTCCTCCATGGCGTGGGCGCAGGCGGCGCTGAGGTCCGCCACGCCTCTGGCAGCCGGGGCGTCTTTTGGGTTCTTGCTATAGAAGAGGGATTTGGGGAGCAGCCCTCCATCATGTCTTTTTGCTTTCTTCATGTCATTCTTTCTTTCCGAAGGTCCGGGCTTGGCTTTTCAGCAGCAACGTCTGCTTTTGGACACAAAACACTCGGGAGGTACGCACTCGAAATCGCACTTCAAGTCACTCGCCAGGGCAAGAGAATGCTCCTGCGGATGACTTTGTACGCTTTGGCAAACCGGCCAGCCAAACATCCGGAAAGGACAAGGCCGCTTACGGGGGGCTTAAAGCTGAGGGTTGTGAGGGTCAGGGATGGTTTATGCGGTTTTTGGGACTTAAGGGGTTTGGGCGTTGTGTCAAGGCTTCCGGGTCTGGGGAAGCCTTCAGGACAAGAATATTTTTCGATTTACGGCTCAGTATCTTGGGCTGAGGGTAAAACCTACAACCCGCCCAAATCGTTCATTTTCACTTTTGCGCCTGCTGCGACCAGGAACCAGGCTGCTGCCGCGACAATCCTGACCTGGCAGCGCCCAAGCACTTCCGGGTCCCTGCGGCCCGTCACTGCCCTGTGCCAACCAACAGACAAGACAAGAAACATCATCAGCATCAGCCGGCCCTCAAACCGAGCATCATCAGCATCAGCCGGCCCCTGCACCACACTGAGCAGGCCAAGAAACACAGCATCACCAGCATCAGCCGGCCATCGCCCGCGCTGGACAAGCCAAGAAACACAGCATCATCAGCATCAGCCGGCCCCCAAACCGAGCATCATCAGCATCAGCCGGCCCCTGCACCGCACTGAGCAGGCCAAGAAACAAAGCATCACCAGCATCAGCCGGCCATTCCCTGCGCTGGACAAGCCAAGAAACACAAACCGAGCATCACCAGCATCAGCCGGCCCCTGCACCACACTGAGCAGGCCAAGAAACACAGCATCACCAGCATCAGCCGACCATTCCCCGCGCTGGACAAGCCAAGAAAAACAGCATCATCAGCATCAGCCGGCCCTCAAACCGAGCATCATCAGCATCAGCCGGCCCCTGCACCACACTGAGCAGGCCAAGAAACACAGCATCACCAGCATCAGCCGACCATTCCCCGCGCTGGACAAGCCAAGAAAAACAGCATCATCAGCATCAGCCGGCCCCCAAACCAAGCATCATCAGCATCAGCCGGCCCCTGCACCGCATTGAGCAGGCCAAGAAACAAAGCATCACCAGCATCAGCCGGCCATTCCCCGCGCTGGACAAGCCAAGAAACACAGCATCATCAGCATCAGCCGGCCCTCAAACCGAGCATCATCAGCAGCGCTGAGCAGGAAACAAAGCATCACCAGCATCAGCCTGCGATTCCCCGCGCTGGACAAACCAAGAAACAAAGCATCATCAGCATCAGCCGGCCCTCAAACCGAGCATCATCAGCATCAGCGCTGAGCAGGCCAAGAAACAAAGCATCACCAGCATCAGCCGGCCATTCCCCGCGCTGGACAAGCCAAGAAACAAAGCATCATCGGCATCAGCCGGCCTCAAACCGAGCATCAGCATCAGCGCTGAGCAGGCCAAGAACAAAGCATCATCAGCATCAGCCGGCCCTCAACCGAGCATCATCAGCATCAGCGCTGAGCAGGCCAAGAAACAAAGCATCACCAGCATCAGCCTGCGATTCCCCGCGTTGGACAAGCCAAGAAACAAAGCATCATCAGCGCCGGCCCTTCACCACGCTGGGCAGGCCAAGAAACAGAACATCATCAGCATGAGAGCTCACATGTGTACATGTTGAAGCCACCTCCAGTTTTGCTCCACTGACCCTCCGACTCAAGCAGACCCAAGTGCGAACCCTCACACCCCCAGGCGGCCTCCACGCCCCCAAGCAGCTCGTCGCTGCCTCCCAAAAGCCCCATCGAAGCAATCACGGGCACAGCAAAGGCCAGCACCTGGCGAGGCCCCCCCGAACCTCTAGTCTCCGGGAACCCCACTCCGCAGGGTTTTTGAAAAAAGAGACCTAAGTTAAGGAATGTCACTTTGGGGAGAGGTTTGGCCATTGTGATGCTTCAAGGGTCTCGTGCTTCGAGCCCTAAGCCCCTAAAACGGTCCGACGAAACGCTGCTTTGGCTCATGGGTACGTTTTGCTCGGACAACTTTTTCTTGCCTTTGCAAAAGCACACATGAGCCCCCCGATTGGGACCTGACCCCCGAACTCCAAAAACCCAAATAGCCGAAGCCCTTACTTAAACCAGCACAAACGAACCTCTGAGAGCAAACCCCTCCCCCCCCCCACCCCCACCAAAAAAAAAAAGAGAAAACCCAAAGAGGAAACCCCTCCAAAAACTGAGAAGCTGGGGCCAGGCGCCGCTGCAGTGAGCGCCACCAGAAGTCGGCCGCGGAGCCTGGGCTCCAGGGGGTTCCAGGGGTTCACAAGGTTCTCAGGGTTTTCAGGGGGCTGAAAAGGTTGCTATTGGGGATGGTCGGCCTTTGGCTCAGGATTCGGGGCTAAGGGTGTGTTTGTTAGAATAGAGAGCAGATGGGCTGCGGCAGTTCAGCTGATGGGTCTCCCGGCAACCACAGCTTTCACGACTTCTCTCGGCCCAGCGGCAAAGTGGCCACGAAGGCGCTCACTGGGCCAAAGACGAGAAGGGGTAGGTCCTCCAAAGGGCTTCAGGTTTGCGGCTTCAGAGGCTTAGGATGGGGGGGGCTTGGGCTCAAGCTGTGAAGTTAGGGTGGGTGGGGTTCACTCTCTTAAAGTTTTGCAGAGGGTCACAGCTGTGCATGCAAGATTGGTTTCAGATATGGGTGATATGGGGATATCAGTGTCTACAAAATTGCACGCCATTTCTCACTTCATGCAGGCTGGCGAATGTCCGAGCGAAACTTGGGCTTGCGATGGAATCATACGTCCTTTCACTCAACCTCAACCCGACAACCCATCCGAAAAACGCGAGGAAACCTAAAACCCCGTAAAGCCCCGTAAAGCCCCGTAAAGCCCCGTAAAGCCCCGTAAAGCCCCGTAAAGCCCCGTAAAGCCCCGTAAAGCCGCAAATCCTCGTTCATGCTCCGCCGCAGCTCGTTGGCTTGGAGCTGGGGCAGGTTGTCGGCCTCTGCCACGGTCCACAAACTGAGCCCCTAACTAAACTACGTTCTTGAAAAGAAGTTTAAGTTAAGGCCCGGATTCCGGACTAAAACCCTGACCATCCAGTGATCAGGGTTGGAGTGTCAGGCTGCTTTCCCACACAGCACCTGCAGGTAGACTCGGAAGTCGTTCTGCTCCTCCCTCGCCGCACCTGGCAGCTTGGGTTCAGGAATGTTCAGGATGAAGGGGCTGCCTTGGAGAGTGAAAAGCAGAGTTCGCTTGCTCCAACTTAGGGGGGCCTTGTATGTAAGGGTTTCCACTACTATCACAAGCTGCTTCTAATGCTTCTAAGGGTTTGAGAGTTTAGGGTCTTTATACTCGGGCTAGTTGGGTTCAATCAAGTTTTCACAGGCGGCCCCACTGAGCTCAGGGCTCATCATGCCCAGTTCCACCAGCCTTGGCTCGACCTGGCCAGGTTTGGGTTTGAGGGATCTTGGAGGGTTGCGACATTTTTGTTTCAGGTCGCGGGTTTTCGGGAAGAAGGGTTTGAGGAGGAGCCTCGACTTCAAGCGAGTGGCGCGCCCAAGGACTTCTTGAGGTAGTTGGCTTGAGCAAGCTCACATTCCCATGCAACGCCTCGTTGCATCGATGACCCTAATCGGAACCCTAAACCCTAAACCCTGAAACCCTAAATCCAGACCCCCGAAGGTTTCTTGGCCCGAAGCTAGGCCCACTTCCTGCCTCTTCGAGGATGAGCTCTGCCCAGCTGGCGGCTGCCGTGTCCAAGCGAAGCGCGAAAACAAAGTTGGAGCCTTGGACTTCAGGGCTTCAGGGGCTCTAGGGGAGCAAGGGGTTTTTGGGGCTTAGGCGGCTTTGAGTTTGCATTTAATTTTATTCGGGGGGCGTTTCAGGGTGCAGGGTAGGTGGCTCAGGGTTTCAGCGAATGTCCCGGGGCTCTGGCAGCAGTTCGACACGACCTATGGACCTATGGTTCAAGCTGCGAGGCGGCGGTCGCGGCCCCAACGAGCCTCGCCACGACCTTACCCCTGACATCCTCAACCCAAACAAAACTCCAAAATCCTACGTATGGGTAGGTGACCTGAAAACTTTGCCCTGAAGCCAGAAAACCACCGGAACGAACCCTGAGGCGTGCAGAGCCAGGGGCGAAAAGCGAAGAAGCTGTGGGCCCCAGACTCATCCTCACGAGCACCGTGGGGTTCACGATTTAGGGTTTAGTGCTTTCGGGCTTTCGGGTTCATATTTGGGGTAGAACCCCCTGGACCCCCCCCTCCCCCCCCGCGTAAAACTGCGTGGCCGGCTTTGGCTCATCCAGCCTTTACAAGAACGCAAAGACCCCGCTTTTTCTGGAACTTAGACCCGGAGCACCCCCAAAACCCAAAACCCGCACCGCCCTCAACCCTCAACCCCAAACCCTCATCAACAAGCTCTAAGCCCAGGGTCCTGCTCTTCCCCCCCCCCCTCCCCCCCATCAAAGGCCCACACCTTCGGCAGCCACCGGTCCAAGGTGCCAGGGGCCTCCTCCTTCCACTTCGAGGGTTTGGGGTCTTAGTCTTGGGGTTTTAGGGTTCTTGGGTCCTAGGGCTCTAAAGTTTTGGGGTTTAGGGTTGTGGTCAAGGCTTTTGGGTTGAGGCCTTAACCTCAAACTCCAGGGCCCTCAGTTTGAGGATTGAATGCTGTGTGGGTCCCACAGTTCAGCTCACCCGTGTACCAAAGCTATCAAACCCGGTCTAAAAACTACTAAAAAGCCACAGAGAACGAGCCGAAGCAAGACCGGACCTCCATGATCCGGGACAGCGTTTCTGTGCCAATCAGCACCTGCTTTCAGCTTCGCTGGCTGTGGTTTCGGGGTTTAAGAAACTACCAGGCTGTGCACGTTAGGGTCAAGGGCGGGAGTGGCTCCAAAAGAAGCAGCACCCCCAAGAAGCCCTGCTCTCGGGCTTAATCTGACCTGAATCGTGTGTAGAGTTGCGAACGCTATGCGAATGGCCACAACTGGTGTGATGATAAGTCCCGGAAAAGGGGCAGGCATGGATTGACTTACTTGTACCCCTACTTTTTAGCACATATGCACCTCCAAGCCATGTATGAGCACCTTGTGAATCCAGTTGACCTAGCTGAGAGATCGTCTTCGTCTCTGTTGCCATGAAGCGTGTTGACAGGTGAGGACAAGCTCCAAAGAGGCCGAAGTCACAAAGCACTCGCAAAGGCGAAGCACCAGAAAACACATTCGAAGGCTCCTGCAAAAAGCTTCAAAACCCGCAAAGACAGCCCCTGCCTCGGTGCCGTTCCCGTCCAGGCCCAGCTCTGCCGAGACCCCCATGGCCGCCAGCGAGGCGCTGACCTAGCAGATGTGGGGTTTAAGGCTTTCCTTACAGGAGCTTGGGGCCTGGGTGAAACACTTTTGTGATTGTGGGATCTGGGTGTGAATACATACAGCTGTCTTTTGCAAAGTGGCCAACGCCCTCACACGAAAACCCACACAGTCTCTGGAGCGTAAGCTTTGCGCCTGCCGACTTGTGGCATGGGAAGCAGAGACCATCGAATCTCCTGGTAGGAAGGGCAAGCTAAAGAACAAGTACAGCCAAACCGGCGCTATGGGATCATTCTTTCGTGCTGTGGCGGCCACTTAGCGACGCAACTTGATTTTTTGATGGTCTTAGGGCTTACAGCACACAACTGGTGATGCCAGCGTCCTTCCCGGCACAAGCCTTGATAACCTCGGAACGAAGGTTGCCACATTGCAGCTGGTGCCAGGCGCTCCGTCCCAAAAAAGGCCCCCCCTCTCAAATGCATCCAGGCCACTTGGTGGCATCTCACCACAAAGCCTCTGCCAGCCTTGCAATGCACAGTAATTCGCCTCGTCCTTCCCCCCATACCAGAAACTTTCTGTTCGCCCCCCCCCCCTCGGCCAAACCGCCTTGAGCGCCTGTTGAAGGAGGGACAGCACAGCTCAGAAATTGAGAGTCTTGAATCTTTTGTTTCAGGGGTGAAGCTCCCAACTTAAGAACTTGAGGGCTAAACTCCTTGAATGAAACCCCTAACAAGACCAAAAGAAGCCTTAATCCTACGAGGCCCCGTGCCGTGGTAAGCCTGTGCCCACAGCCCCACCAACCCTCTGCCCGTGAAGCCAGGTGGAGGCGGGCCGATGCACAGTGTTCACAAGTGCGATAAGGATTTCTATACTAGAAGTTACCTTCAAGACCCTGTCTGGAAAAAAAAACCGCATCCCGAGAGCTGGCCTGGAAGCGATCTGATGGAATCTTCCACCACCTGCAGGCACTGAGATTTGCTGGTGCAAGATATGCTGGTGCAAGGTGGAGGCAGCGCAAAGCTTTGTCTGATTCGCGATTTTGCACTTTTGCAGGCCTGCAACTCGACCCCAAGGCACATGCAGAGCTTACCCTCACCCGAACGCCTGAACAAAACACTTGTGCCCCAACCCCCCAACTCCCCTACCCCCGAAGCCCCCTCAAAGCAACCAGATCTTGAAGAACCAGCCTTTGCTCGCTGCAAGCCGATCGAGGAGACTGCGTCCGTCCCGGGCATCTGATAAACCAGCGCCTGAGCGCGGAGAACTGCAGAAATGGACTTTCGAATTTGGCCGTAGGGAGGAGAAGTTCGGAGTTGTGGGGTGAGTTTTTGCTTTCCTTGAGGTTTCGATTTGTGTAGGGTTTAGGAACATTTGGCTTTGGCATTCTTGAGATCTGAGTCCATGGCATCGACGTAACCTCAGCAAACCTGTTCCCGTAGTTAGCAAGTTACGCCTGTGGACAGTTGCCCAGCAGGCTTACCCTGAACCCTACACCCTAGACTAGGCCCTCCACTAAGCAAACCCAGAAATGCTCAGCTGCCCGCCACCCGACGCCAGGTGACGTTGTCGGCCATGCTGTCAACCCCGCCTGCAAAGCGTCATCGCCCCGTCAAGGATGGAAGTGCCAAACCTGTAAAGCGTTACAACGACGGGCGAGTTCACAAACGCAACGCAACCTAACCTCACAATCTCACTCCCACAGCTCTAGATTCCGGAACCTAGACCCTCCCCGAAACTTCGAACCCTGCAAGCCCTGATCCCTTCCATCTTCCAAGCGGCCTTATGGAACCCTATGCAAAAAGACTGGAAGAATACAAGAAAAGAATGGGAAATTTTGAACGAACTACTGCCACTGCAAGGGCATCATACACTGCCTGCCGGCACGCCCAAGCCCACGTCGTGCTCCGCCAGGCGAGCGGCACGCTGCCAGCGCCGGAGCTGCGACGTGGCAGGGTCGCTCACCTCTGGATGGGCTTCGGGGCTTCAGTCAGTTTTTTGGCTTCTCTTGACCCTTGGCTCTTCGGCAAAGAATGCTCAGCCCCCGTGCCCGGCCTGGGTGTTGTAGCCGAAGGACCCCTCCGTGAGGATAAAGCCCCTGACTGAGTACAATGGCACCGTGGCACCTGTCGGAAGCCAAAAACGCGGATTTCGCGGGTCGAGTTTTTCTGTTGGCTCGGTTTGGACTCTGCAGCTGAAGGCCGGGCTCCCCGATTCTTTAGGGCATGGCCATGGCTCTGATTCATGTGACTCTTATATTGAGCAGAAACACATCAAGACCTCTCATGCTTAGCCAGCCACATCCACGGACGCCTGATTACAAAAACACCTGCGTGTCTTTTGCACAGATTGAGAATCCGAAAATAGCTGAGCCGTCCATTTTCACAAACTTCAGTTCAATAAAATTTTGTGATTACGCGCCAGACCCCAATTCAAAAAACTCGATGTTTTTGGACTTTTCGCGTCCGCGTGCCAAAGGGTGGTATTGGCTCGGCAACGCAGTTATCCCACTCAAGCCAGCATTTCAGCCGATGCCGTGTGCAGGGTGCGAAGTAAGAGGCACGGCATCGAGCCTATACATGTCTACATGTACACAGACGACGCGTGTACGCGTCATTGGCTTGCTCTCCAAACACAAACGTGAGACTTTAAACGGGTTTGGCTGAGACATTTATGGGCAACTACGATGTATCAGGGGAAGGTTGTGATCTTCAAGGAGGGATGTGACTGTGCTGTGCCTGCAGTTGCCAAGATGGAGATGAGCCAGAGCGCGAATGGCTTGCAGATCTCGCAGCAATTCCTGGGACACCAGGTGCATGCGTTTGAGGCATTTTGAGGCTTTCAGGCTGAATTCTAGCATCGAGGAGACCCCAAACGAAATCATGCTAAATCCAAAGAATCTCCATCCTCTGGAGCCCCCAGGCCCTGAACCCTGAACCCCCAGCCCTATAGGATCCTCTAGGATCCATACCCCAAACCGCCGAGCCACCTCTCCGATTCCGGCGTCGGCCGATATGTCTCGAAGATCGAGGCCGAAGAGAAGGCGGAGCCCAGGGATGTGCGCTCCGCCTGAACAGTTCAGAGGGACTTGGGCTGTTTTCACTCACTAGGGCTCGGGGTTGTCAGGGTTGAGTAGGGTTGGGAGGTGTTTCAGGGGTTTCGGGCTTTTTGGGGCTTCTGGACTTCTATGACAGATCTTCGTGGCAAAGGGTTGGGGCTTACAAGGGCATAAGCGTCTGTAGGATTATAGGGGTTTTCGGGGTCAGAAGTTTTCAGGCATCAGGGCTTTAGGGCTTCAGGGTTTCGAGGATTCCGGAGCTTAGGGTTTAATGAGCTTGTGGCATAGCTCAGGGGCTGATCGTCTTCGGCTCTTGGAGGTTCAGGGCTTAAGCTTGAAAAAACTTCGGATGCTGGTGGAAACTTGTGGCGAGGAGCGAACTTCTGCCGCGCTTGCTCTCCACTTGGAGACTCCTGGTCGGGTTGTGTGGGGCTCCAGACAACCACCGTTTGGACCTTTGGGTTTAGGCATGGCTGGAATTTGCAGCTGATGCGACTGTCTGTATATTATTGTTCAAGGATGCTAAGGACGCATTGAAAGCATCCCCCAAGCTTGCCGCAAAAACGCGTAGCTACAGTTGACGTGGCATCTGCCACACAAAATCACAGGCCGAAACCCTCAAATGATTTCCTGCACGCCTGAAGCCGACAGCCAAGAAGCCAACATTGGACTCATGGGACACCCGAGCGGTCCTTCGAGCCTCGCGAAGTCTGAGAACGCCTCAGGCCGCAACCCAAACCCCCTCACATCATCCACATCGTTCCCATAAACGATAGAAGGCCCAAACATGAAGAACTTCCTGAAACACTGAAACCCGAGCTTGAGCAGCCGCAACCCAAGAATGCGGGGCTTCTGCTGGCCCAGTTTGTTGAAGCGGGTCAAGGGTCCAGGGTTGAGAAGCCCCACTTGTTTCCCAACTCCAACTTTGAAACTTAAAAGCTAAACCGGGTAAACCGGCTAAACAGGCTGAACCGGCATAAGCTCTGACTTCCTGACCTCAAGACTCTTAAGGTCTAAACCTGAGGCGAAGCCCTGCCTTGACTGCCGCGAGCTTCGAGAGGACCGACGGGAGCTCTGCGAGTGCCTGTAGCGGGCACAAGTTTTCAAGAGCACGCCTTGGATCTCGGTTTTCAGTTCAGGTTACAGGTTTGGGGTGCAGCCTTAGGCTGCGAAAAGTCTGGCCCGACCCCTACTGATGCAGACCCGGCCCCGATGTTGAGGCTTGTTGTGAGAACTGGCTCGCGAGAAGTGGCGGCTCCGACACTCTGAAGGACCGCTTTGTGGTTCTTACCGATAAGAAACCGAACACCCCTTGTCTGTTCCTAAACCCCCGAAGTGAAGCAAGCGGCCCAGACTTGCCCTCTCTACGAGCGGCCTTCTCTGCCGAGGTTGCGGGGAGAACTGCTCGAACTCTTCCCTGGGCACCCAGGGGTTAGGGTATTCTAGCGTGCTCCGTCGTTTCAGGAAACACTTCCTTCCTAGACGGGCTGTGAAGGTGGGTGGGTACAGAGGGCTTGAGGGTCTGGGGCAGGAAGCTGGGCCAAGCACAGACCTTCCATGAGCAGCGACAATGCATCAAGAAGAACATGAGGCAGGGGTCGCTGGCGAAAAACCGTCGTCAGCAGCGTCCTCGCGCGCCTGCCGAAGCAAGAGAATGTGTGCTTGGCCTCAAAAGCTGTTGTGGGGCAACAATATCACAGCTGTTCGTGGGCATGCAAGTACGCACGTCCTGAGGGTCGGTTCGACCCTGACATGCACCTTCTTGGTTTATCCATGAAACAGCAGATCAGATTGCTTCCCGAAGATTCCGCGGAGATTGATCTGCAAGCCATGCAGAAGGTCAAGAGCTCATGCTGTCGTTCGGGAATCAACAGAACAACATCCACATGCTTCACACGTTGAAACCCGGCAACCCCGGTTCAAGTTCCACAAAGCAAAAAACATCCATATACATCCCAAATACACTCGTAGTGCGGCGGGCACTTTCCAGTTCTTCCCCTCCTCACCGCTCAGCATCGAAGTCGAAACACCCCGAGCCCAAACCCTGATAACCCCCAGTCCGGACAACTGGAACATCGTGGAACCCTACTTCAAGAAGGCTCATGGGCAAGTGATGTCATCAACTTGCCACAGCGATCCGTCCTCATCACTGTCGGGGCCATCTTCAGCCCAGCCGAACATGCCAATTCCGAATTCACAGCTGCCAGTGCTTTCGCCAGGCTAGGCATTTATGTTGTGGGCTGTGGCTGTGGGTTTGAGGCTTTGGCTTCAAAAGCCACAGACCAGAATGCGATCTGAAATCATCTGCCTTCATGAACCATGCTCTGCTGATCTATCTATGGAAGAACGTGGCAATGCTGGTGCAGCCGCTGCCTATCTAGCTTCTGCCCCCACATGGTCATGTGACCTTCTACTACGTGTGAGCGCGGCGGGCATCGCACGTAACTCTCAGCGAAAAGGGGCACTGTACAGCCGCAACGATCCCTAAGAATCGAACCCTGTGGCAGCACAGCTTTTCCGAAATACTACATGAGGGCCTGTGACAACATCCACATGGCTGATACCTTCCAGCAAAGTCTCCTAACCCTGCGATCCCTACTGCTTTCTGAAGAAAATCAGTTCTTGTGTCCCATATTCCTAAGCACTGCGGGGTGGCACCGTTGCCCGGAAGGTGCCGGAAAGAAAATTGAATGACCTCAGCATCGGGGCAAGGGGTTAATCAGGAGGTAGGGTTGACAAAAAGTTGCAGCTTTCGATAGCGCCTTCCTGATTCGGCAGTTGTGCGGCTTCGGAGCGGACAGAGGCAAAAAGCTTAACGATGCACAGGCAAACTGGGAGGAAGGTTTGGGCTAGGAGTCTTTTGGAAGCTTCGAAGCCAAGGTTCGGCGCGACGAGCGCGACCAAGGCAACTATGAGCAGGACACCTGGGCGTATGGGGCAGTGAGGAAGGCTGAAAGCAAAGGAGCCTGAAACATGAAATGCTAATGACACCACATGCAAAGACCTCATGACCTCCCCTCCATGACATGCCCCTTCCTGTCAGGCGGCCCTTTGAACTTCAACAAAGGCTCGACGTGGGAGACGAAACCCAAAGTTGAAGCGCGCCAACTAGCACACCTGAACCGCCCTGCTGCCGCATCACAAGCACAGGCCATGAATGAATCCTGAAACCCATTTGTCTGCACCGCTGCGGCCCGTGCCAACTGAAGCAGCCCGCATATTTAGTGAAGCCTGCACATGCCACGCCAAAGAACTGTCATGACACAATACAAACAACCTTACACACACAAACTTGTTTTGTCTGCGACCCGGCCTGCAGAACCAAAGGCTATGCAGTCCCACTGTTACCAGACCGCAGCCAAAACAGCACAAAAGACATGCATGTTTAGGGTGGTAGGATGTGCCATGTAGCAAATCTTGGTTTTTCCACGTTCTTCCCATCGTTATCTTCGTATTTCGAACATGCCCGTTAACACTGAAAAGGAACATCAAAGCAACTTCCATGTGCACATGGCGATTTTTCGGCCTGTCACCTAGTTAAGTAAAGCAACATTCAACCGAGTTGGGCACCGCCCTCAGCAAAGAGCATGGCAAACACAGTTTCGTCTACGTTTTGTGCACCTGGTGACCACCTCTTGAACTTCTCGCACTCGTACCTCGTACAATCATGTGCGTCTCATGAACCCCAAATGGCAGAATGCATCACAAGCAAAAAAGGGGCCTGTTTTGGGCCCGGATTTTTGCCAAAAGGTGTCCAAAGAATGCCCCCATTCTTGGGCCCGTTTTGTGGATACTTTCGCGAATGCCGTATGCCTCGCGGGTGTTCCAGACAATTGCACGGACGGCTCATGGTTTGTCGGCCGCGTGCTCCTGCTGCCGAGAGCAGGCCGATCACCATGCCGCCCAGACGGCCTCGGCCGTGTCCTGTTCGAGCTCATGGCTCACATCTGGGCTATGCAGCTCCAGCTAGGTGCTAGAGTTCCATCTGTCGGTGCCGCCCGCCAGGCAGACAACGCCGCACATCGCCGTCAACATCCTGCTGGTTACCTTTGCCCGCGCTAGCCTGGGTGTCCAAACTGGAAGCTGCAGGCTCAAACCCAACACATAAGGTGTTGTCGCGTTACGGCGCGAACGAAAGCAAAGACAAACACGGAGGACTGCAGCTTTCGACACTTTCTGACAATTAAACGAGACACACCGAGGCTTTGCAGCTCTCTGGAAAATTGACGGACTTGAAGGTCTGCATCTCTCTCTTGCGCGCAGAGCTTATGCATGTGGCCCCCAAGGCCCAAACATTCAAAAGCGACGAAAATTCTTTAAAAACCTCCAGCTGTTCACCATGATCGTGCTTCGAACAGTTCAAAATCACCACAGAACGGTGCACCCACCATTACTTCGCACAGCGTCATTCCTGCTAGGGACTTGTAGGAACGATTCAGCAACAACGCTGAAAGCCGTACGACATAGACGGCCAAGAATGCTCATGGATCAAGGTCAACCATGTTCTCTGAGCTCATCGAGCAACGTGCTTCCATGTCTTCATTTGCAAATTTGTCACCTGGGACACTTAGACACTTGGGACACTTCAACACTTGGGATACTTGGGACACTTTGAAGCACGTGGAGCACTTGAGACAATTGGACACTTGTGAGACATTTCTGGAACACGTGAGTCTGCTGACTTATTTCTCTTCTCTGCCGCTTCTTCATCGTTCTCGTCAAGCTGTTCTTCGCTGAGCTGCATGCAAGGAACCAGCTAATGATGCGGAGGCACATGTGGCTTGGGTCTGGCAGGCAGTGCGGGAAGTGGAGCCATCACACCCTGACTGGGCAGAGGGGACACATTGGCCCAATCTGTCCAGCCAGAGCGCAGGCCACAGTGAGTACGGGTGTGCGGCATGGAAGACGGAAGGAGGAGGGGAGGCGGCGGTAAAGTTTCTCTTCGCGAGTAACGGACTAGCACAAGCAGCAGTACCGCCCTGCGAGCCAAGACTGCGGGCGGGCAGACTCGCAGGCGTACGTGCTATGCCGTTGCGTGCAGGCAGCAAACACCACTGTACAAGTACATACACGTTCACTGCAAGCACTCGTCCGTTACGAATGTACGTGAACAGCAACAAAAGAAGCACCAGCTGAACGCTCCCTTCTTTTGACTTGTTGGTGCAGATGCGGATGCAGATCCGCAAAGTCCGAAGAGACCGGCAGGTCGGCGGGCAACCCAAGAATGCTGGACGGATTCTCCAATGGTTTCAGGCTTCGGCTTGACCCGACAGGGGTACAGCAGGCCAGCATTCTTCAAGCGGGAGCCAAATAGGCGGAAAGGTCCTTTTCCAGCGGGTATGTGCAGGTGCAGAACGAGGATGGAAAGGCTGCCCAGGGCACATCGCAACGCTCGGAGGGCTGGAAACCAAGCAAAGAAGGATCATAACCTCGGCTGAAGCCGTCCGCACAATGTGGACAGAAATAAACTGGCATTCTTGCAACAAGAAGAAGGCCCGCAGCAAGGAGCTGAGGCCGCGCGCCAGCGAGAGGCCTTTCCAGGCGGCCGAGTCAGCGGCAGAGTGGAGGGTGACCAGTCGGAAGCAAACAGGACAACAGGTGCAGGAGACCACACTGGGCGAGCAACTCCCAGGCAGCTATGTAGTGCTGAGAAGGCTCATCTGCAGGACCACGGAAAGAGTGCGTTCAGTTGCGACTGCGTGAAGGTGTACTGAAAGAACAAGCACGCGCCAGATCGCACAAAGCCACCAAGATCTGCGGAGGAAGAAGACGCGCAGGCATCCGCGAAGGCTTTGCATTGAAAATGTGGGACCAGAAGCAGAGTGCGAAAGTCAGTACCGGACTTGCAGATGTCCAGCCAGAGAGACATAGCGCAGAAGTCGAACTGCCAACCGATCCAAACCACGGACGCAGAGAGTTTAGCTTTGTGCCAGCTCATGGGCACGTTCAGAACCTGCAGGAGAACGACCAGCACGGAAGCCAGCAACGGGGCGGAGCTCTTTTCCAGCAGGCGCAACAGATCATCATCGTTGATGCGCTGAGTGGCTCACCCGCCAGACTCGGTGAATGAGACGTACAAGGAGTCCGGCTCGCGAGACCAGTCAAACCAGATGCACGAGCACCGAAGTTAAGTGTCAGGCACTGGTACAGTCGGCCGCCATGGCGCAAACAGAGCAGACCTTGGTCAGCAGGCAAAATCTTGAGGCGGCGATGAGCCTTGCTGACGTCCAGGACTGCATAGTGGTGGTTAGAGGACCGGTTAGAAAGGCGGGTATTGGCGGTGACACCTGAGATGGAGCTGTCGACCACGAGACGCGGTGGACGAGATTCGGAAAGGGCAAGACCGAGTTTCCCAAGGCGGAGTGGCGGAAACGGGTCTTGAGCTCCGCATCCCCACCCTGAACTTCACAGATCCAACCTTGCGCCAGCTCTCCTTAAGAAGGTCATCAACAATCTCGAATGATCCAGAGCGGACTTCTTCCAAGCGGACTCACAATGGCAAAGTTCTGGAGCAGGGGTGGTCGGTTGAACAGGGCACGGCGGGATCGGGTGAGCGAAACCCAACGGAACACCATTGTGCAAGTGAGAGAACAGGTCCACATCAGGATCTTCAAATAACAAAGACAGAGCGTGCCAAAGGGACAGGCGGAAAGGCTGTCTGGTGACTCGGCATGCAGAAACTAGCGAAGGTCATCGAAGAAGGGTGTTGGCTGTTCTTGCGACAGCGGAGGAGCGTTGGCGCGGACACAATCTTGCAAACAAGTCCGGAGTTGACAAGACGCTGCAGCGTGCACCAAGAACCGTCCGGCTGACGGGCGTTTTCGGAGGAACTTGTGGAATCCAGGCAAGTGGTGGACGCCAGAGCTGCCAGCGCTTGTCGGCATCCAGGCCGTGGCGGCAAGCTGCAACGAGGCACCACGGCGCGAAGGCACGGATCCAAGCCATGACCACAAAAGACTCGATACGGGACTTTCAAGGAAAATGAGGCCACCACGACTGGCAACCCAAAAGCAAGTAGCGGGCGCGTTTCTGTGAACAGCTGGAGTCTTGCAGTTCCATTCGTTGGCGCTTGCTGAGGTCGTGAAAAACCGAAGGTCCCTCTGGTACCTTTTCCCTTGAAAGCACGAACCCAAACCTATCTCAACCAAGTGCGGACACGTCTTTTTCACTCGCAGGCCTTGAGCCAAAAGTCACGAAGTGCGCAAACTAAACGAATTCACATGTGAGCTTAAACTCAGCTTCAGAACAAAGTTCCTACACACTGCATACTCACTCAAAGTAGCGTATTGGGCAAAAACATACTCGTATGATTTCCTAGGGAAATCATCGAGGCAAAAACCATCGAGGATGAGATCATAAAGATTCCCAATCACTCCGAAGCAAAACAACTCTATACAAGCTGATCCAAAACATGACAAAACCGTATCTTCCACCCCCCGCATTTTGCTGAGGGTTCATGCCAAAGATCCAAAGTCCAAGCAGAGCTCGGCACTTCAACACGAAGGGGATGCCCTGGCCACATTCCCTTGGTGCGTACTTGCCACCAAAGCGAAACAAACGACACACCAGCCGATCTCTGACATAAAAAAAAACTTAAACTCATGCAAGATCCCACCAGAAGGCAGGTTGTCCTGGGTCCAACTGGCACCCAAGAGTTCGTTGTCCAAACTCGTGACAAACTAATTCAACTTGCATCATCCTGCACTAGACAGGGTTGTCTTGGAAGGTCTCCAAGAGTTCGTGGTGACAAACACGTTAAAACAAATTAATGCAAGTCTCAGGCTCACCCACTCTCAGTAAACGACCTCGACGTAGTCATAGCCTTCAATCTCGCAACCTCCAGGAAAGAACCAAAAACCGTTGGCCAGTCGTCGCATCACCAACGTAGCGGCAGGCAGGTTCCCATAAACCAAACCAAGACAAGCTTGCAGCAATCAGACGAATCTTGCTGCCTCCATCCAGCGAAAACACATGCACTGACTCAGGCTTCTCGGAAACCAATGGGAAAAGCGCGGGCGGGCCATGGCGGCTCGGATGCCACGGCGTCCCTCAAACGGCTGCGGGGCATCTTCTTCACCCCTTGAGGTCAGCAAGCACCTCAATCCATGTCCTCGCCGTCCACATCATCTTTCTTCTCTTCCTCAACTTTCTCCTTCGCGGCATCTTCCTTTTCCACATCAGCATTGAACACCTTCGATCGGCGCTCCTTTGCCGCATCTCTTATCTCCTTCAACTCACTCATCCGCTCACCCATCATCACATCCTGCGATGACCGGCTAGGCTCGGATGTTTTCTCTTCTTGCAACATCCTTTCCAGGTCCGCGATGCTCAGATTCGCACGCACTTGCTCGGCGATTTGCGCGATCATGGCAGCGTCCATTGACTGGCGAGGCCACTGACACGGGAGATCCTCTTGAGTCTTCCCGCTCCATTCGGGCCTTCTTCCTTTTCACCGCTTCAGCCTCCGCTTCCTCGAGCTCAGCAATTCCTTTTCGCTTTCTCTCAGGTTCTTCGTCTCGATCCTGCTGATCCACAGCTTTCTTTACCATCTCTCTCAGCGCTTTTTCCTCAGTCTCAAAGTCGTCAATTCCTTCGCACAGTATCTGCCACACCTGCTGCCACATATCCGATGGCATCATCAGATTGAATCTCTCCACGTAATCCGTTGGGAGATGCCACTTGCAGTTGCATTCCCAATTGACCATGCTCCTGATCTCGTGCTCGGTCACCTTTTGCCAACCATTGGTCTTGTTCTTTTCTTCATCCTCAGTGAATCCAACCAACGACCCCAACACCATCTTGTAGTTGCCATAAGCATGAAAGGCCCAACGCGGCACCGGTCGGTTCTCTTTGGCCAAGTTCGGGTCGTGGATCAACATCGTGTTGCACGAAAGCAACGATATCATCCGCACCCCATTCAACATAACCCTGAACCCTAAACCCTAAACCCTAAACCCTAAACCCTAAACCCTAAACCCTAAACCCTAAACCCATTCTTCGCATGGTCTTTCCAGCGGGTGATCCACGGTGGATGCGCGGCGCATTCCATCTCGTCCTTCAAGCACCGTTCCCCGCAAGGATGGGCAGTGCAAACAACATATCTACCAACCTCAAGATCCCAAGGTCTTGGATTTCCCCCAAAAGGAGCACAGGGGTGATTCCCTTGCCCCTGAGGTATCGCACGAAACTGATCACACTCAGAGCAAACGTGGCTTGTGGCACCTCGAGGTATAGCACACCTTCAGTCACCGCTGTCTCGTTGATCAGGGCCTTGCCACCGATCTGTCCACGGAGATCGATGACCCCCAACAGCTTCACAGGCTTCGGGTTCACCTCGGCAATCTCTTGCGCCGGCTGCACCAGCTTATCAAAGCTGTTTTGGTACTTCACCGTGTCACTTTCTGACAGCTCAGTGACGTACTTCGACACATCCAGATCTTCGATTGTCGTTCCACGACGACAGATCGCCCACCATGCATCGTTGTACCACGTTGGCGGTTCCTGCGCAGCCAGGTCTGGGACCATGCGCTCCAAGGGCTTGGGCATACTCTTTGGTTTCGGGGGTTGCTGGCCGGAGCCTTGAGCAACTCTTCTCCCCTCACCCTTCTCACCTTTCTTTCCTGCAGCCCTTCTCTCTCTGTCTCTCTCTCGGAGGTGGAACGCGTGCGACGCGTTCGTCCCCCAAACTGTCACAACCGTCTGGCACTTCAAGCACTGGGGCTTTCCTTCATTTGTCCAGCCAAAGCCCGGATGCCCGGTCACTTCTGAAGAGCCATTTGCATGGCTTACACCAAAACGGGGCTTCCATTTCGGCGCCCTTCACCGTTTTCTCGGAGCTTCCTTCAGTACCCATTCGGTCGTCCTCACCTTCAGGCACGACTTCCAGGCTGGAGCTAGCTTCGGTTGTGCTTGAGCCAGAGTTCCTGCAGGTTGACCACAAATCCATACTTCGTGTACAACATGGGGGGCTTTCACTTAGATCACTGGGGCTATCAGAAATTTCACTTTCCTTGATGCAATTTTCAAAAACATCATCACACCGTTGTTCAGCCGCCTCGGACTCCACAACTCGATGTCCAGTTGCTCCAGCATACTGGGACATCCCGGTCGGCCATCCAATGTGGCGTCGCAAACCACAGATCCTCCAGACCTGTTGCACATTCTCATCAGGGAAAATCCCTAGTGCCCGCTGGTGTTGAGTGAAGGTCATTTGACTCAAACACTTTGTCATGACATCAGCCACCATCGCTGAAGTCGGACACCACAACACCTTGAGGGTTTGGGCCTCTTGGATCCTCTCCTGGAGATAGCACACAGCGATGTCTAGGTGACGCACTCGTCTACTCAGACCTCTGTTCAACAACACTGCTTTTGCTGAAGAACTATCGGTGTGCAACCGGATCGTGATCTCTGACTCGGCCAATTGACCGATCAGTGTCGCCAGTCCCTCGCTCTCCTGCACCGCAGTCAAGATTGCTCTCAACTCAGCCTCACACGAACTCAACGACACACACCCTTGAACTCTGGAGATTCCCTTGGTCAGGCATCCTCTGTAAAAGATGGCTATGCCCGACACAGATCTTCGTCCCAGCGAAGCTTGGGGTGCCCAACTGGCATCCGCGTACACTTCTAGCTGCGCCGGCCCACTATCTGGCACGTCACCATCAGGACCATAGTACTGCCAAGCATGGTATTGTTCCTTGAGGAACCTAATCACTTGTCGCAATGCTTGTTCAAAGCATGCTGTTGGCTTGGACTGTCCCTGCGCAAGAATGGACATCCAGCGACTCAGGTCAGGCCTTGACTGACCCCACCATGCAATCCGGCCCAGTACTGCTCGGTATCTAGCAGCTGCAGCGTCACTCAGCTCTGGATCCGAACCACTTGCTCTCCCTTTTTCCACCGTTTTCACGATGTCTGGAGGGGCAGTAACCACCTTCAAGTCCTTACAGAACTCGGTCTCAAACAACGCATCCATGTACGCCGGGGGCACTCTCATCCTGAGATGACTCCCTTGTCTCTCAATCTCTCGCCCCAGAAAGGTGATTTTTCCTCCAGTGGAAGTGATTCGACCCGTTTCCTTGATTTTCAGCTCCCCATTCAGGGTGTTTGTGACCAACTGAATGGCCTCCTTGGTTCCACATAGAATCAAATCAGCCACATAGCATAACATGAGGAATCTTTTTCCTCTCACAGTACCTTCGAAGACGGAAGGCTCAGTTGGGCATTGCCTCAACCCAACTTTCTTCACCACAGTTGCCAGTTGCCAGCTTTAGGTTCCACGCCTTGGCTGCAACCCTCAAACCATTCATGGCTTGATCCAGGATCATGTACGCCGGGACATAATAGTCCTTGCAGGCAGTCGACACATCCGTTGGCAATTGGATAATCGCCTTCGATCCTTCCGGAAGAGGTGAATGCAAAAAGGCAGTGGATACATCCAAAGTCGCAATATCCATGCCATCCACAGCGGCAATGGCCAACAGCGTCCTCAACGCTCAAGCGAGGGGGGTCGTAGCACTCAGTCCCAATGACGATGCAGTGCTCCCCTTTGCGATATCCTGTACGACACACCTTGCTCGCACAGCTTCCTTCCCATTCACCATCTTCGGACCGATGACCCATCGAGTTGGGATGATCTTGACTCCGTGCTCACGGGCAAACTTATGAGCCTCGTCTGCTCCAACCACCTTCCCCGCTTTGTGAGCAGTCATGCTCTGCAGCTCAATTCGTCGGCCTTCCATAGTCCTATCCACATCCAATGGACATCCGTCTATCTCAGACAGAACGCTCGTGGGTCTTGCCAGCCAAACTTGAGATCCACACAACTTCATGGACTCCTGGAAGGCGCTATTCTTGTTGAGCAGAATCGAATTGGTCACATGCACCAACTTCGGACTCTCTTCACTACTCACCATTTTAGTAGGACCTTGAGGCGCATCGAGTCTTGAGTCCAAAAAAATACGATTGATCAGCCGGGGAACTCGATTGGACTCATCTGGAACTGAGTTCACATCTGATGTCAAACTCTCTAAACGCCGGGGAACTCGATTGGACTCATTTGGAACTGTTCAGACAACGCCCACTGCAAGACCTAACCCTAGTTGGGGAGAGAGCGGGTAGTGCGAGCCCTCTAGATCCCAAAGACCCTACGGGAGGGGGACTAGGGGCAACAACGTCCTACCCTGCACACGCCGGCCTTTTTCACGGGTGCTGCTCTGGGCGAGTTTGGCAATCAGGCCGGGAGGCCCCTCAGGCGAGAGGCGCCGGTCCTGATATGCGGCATACCCCCTAAGCGCGGGCTACTCCTCTTTGGGAGGCAGTAGTGCGGCAGTGTGTTGGGCTACTCCACTTTGGGAGGCAAAAGGCTCTTGGCTATTGTGGAGAGTGCATAGAGTTTGGCGTTGAGTGAGCAGGGGCGAAAAAATGCTCACACACTATGCACGGCCCCAACTCGGGTTAGGTCAGGGCCAGCTGAGCCAGGAGTCAGCTGGGCATGGGCATACATGGGCGGTCATGATTCGTGCGTGTCAAAACACCTGGGAACAAAAAACCCCAGTGCGTTCAGACAACGCCCACTGCAAGACCTAACCCTAGTTGGGGAGAGAGCGGGTAGTGCGAGCCCTCTAGATCCCAAAGACCCTACGGGAGGGGGACTAGGGGCAACAACGTCCTACCCTGCACACGCCGGCCTTTTTCACGGGTGCTGCTCTGGGCGAGTTTGGCAATCAGGCCGGGAGGCCCCTCAGGCGAGAGGCGCCGGTCCTGATATGCGGCATACCCCCACTTCAGCGGCCCGGGGCAGACCAGTGAAAGTAAGGCCAGGCAATCCCCACCGCGTGTGGTCTGCTAGGCTTGCGCAGGGGACGCTATGTCCAGGAGGCCTTGGCTCCAGGGCACTTCGGCCGAGGCTAGGGTGACCTCGTGGGCCGACTTGTGCAGGTGCGAAAGGTGCACCGCGAATCTGCGAGCGTGGCCAGAGCGTGAGAACTTCTGCAGGCGATTGCGGCTGAGATCATCCGCATCGGTGTTCTTGGCTCCAGGGATATGGCCGATTTCCAATTCTAGGCCGCACGCGTGGGCCCAGGAGGCCACTTTTTCCAGAAAGAAGCTGAGCGGGAAGGCCGTTGTGAACAGTTTGTTGATGGAGGCTTGAGTAGGGCTGTTGTCGCTTCGTGAGGCGACGCAGAACCTGAGGTTGGAGCAACCGGTGGCTTCGTAGGCCATCTGTAGCAGAACCCACTGTGCCACAGTTTCAAAGCAGGCGATGTATCTTTGGGCGTCTTTGGTGAGGAAAGGCCATGCAGTGCGAAGCTCTTGGATGTCCCATTGCTGGGCAAACCACCAGGTGGCGGAAGACGTGGCGAGCCAGCCACCGATTCCGACTGTGGTTCCATCCGCCACGGCGTCTGCGGCGGATAGGCAAGGCAGCAGGGGCTGTCGGGCCAAGGGCATTGTGAACTCGCAGACGAAGCATTGGGCGAGCCAATGTATGGCGGCTTTGCTTTCATTGCGCAATGTGATTTCGGAGGCCGAGGGGTCTGCGATGCGGACTCAGATCGTCTTGTCGGCGGCTGGTATGGGCCATATGTCTGTTTTGGCCCGGACCGGCTTCCCCCGGACCTCAATGACTCGGGCTTGCAGCGGGAGTTGGAGGTATGAGGCATCTCGGACGATTTTGCAGGAGGAGTCGAGGCACCACAGGAACTGTGACCAGCTTCTGGGGGGCACCGGGTAGCATGTGCCAGGCGGGCTGCGCAGGTCCGAGTATATCGGGGCCGTGAAGCAGCGGAGGTGCGAGCTAATGCTCGTTGCCCACATCAGTAGGCCTAGGCAGGCCTCGACTTCCTTGCGAGGGACTCGTTTGTGTTGCAGCAAGTGCAACAGCTGTGCGCGGAGTTTGTCTAACTTGGGCTGGGCGAGGCAGACGGTTTCGGTGCGGAAGCAGAACTGCCAACCGCACCAAGTGATGCTGGGCCCAAAGGCGGCCTTCTTCCAGCTGATGGGCGCCCCGACGAGCGAAAGGTAGGCCACGACGAGGGCCAGTTGCTGGGGGGCGCGGCTGTGAAGTAGCGAGAGCAGAAGGTCGTCCACGTAGAGCCACGCCTTATGCGGCTCGGAGGCCATGAGGCGGCGCAGCAGTCTGAGGAGCAAGGCTCCTACGCGCTGCCACCAGTAGGCCGAAAAGCGTGCTCCAAAATGGCAAACCACGTAGGCGTATAGGCGGCCGGAGTTTCTGAACAGCAGAAGGCCTTGGTCTGATTGGCGTACCTTGACGAGCTTGTGGGCGGCTTTGAAATCGAGCGCTGCGCCCTGCGAGGCATTTGGGGGGTCCAGGGGCTTGAAGGTGGTGCGAACATCGGCAGATGTAGGCAGGCAAACCCGTTCGGGCAAGGTGCAGCGCGGATTCACATTGCACACTGAGCTATCGAGGACCATCCGTGGATCTTTGCCTTCGGCCTGGACCGCGTTAAGCTTGCCTATGGCGATGCCTTTGGGCCACTGGGCGCGGGCTTCTTGTTCGCCCCCGGGGATTTCGATGACCCAGCCCTGGGCCATTTCTTCCTCGATGAGGCGTTGAAGGAGTTCGGGCTGGGCCTCGGCGTTCTTCCAATTGCTGTCGAACTCCTTGAGGCAAGTGTCCAGTGGGTGCTGGGCGTGTTGGGCTTCGACCGCGGGCCACTGGTGGCCCGATCCATGGGGCCCCTTGCTGCACCACCGGTGGCCTGCCTCCACCGTCTTGCGGCAAGCGTTTCCGCATGGATTTGCCGTCTGCCCGGCCTAAGCCTGTCCCTGCCCCCCGTCCTCCTCCCCTAAGTGCCTCCCTTAATAAGCCCTCCCCTCTGCCCCAGCCCACGCCCTGCGCATGCCCACGCCTTTGCATCCCCGAGCCTCCTGATCGGCGCTATCGCGGATGCACCATCGTGCCTAGTGTCTGCCTTCCAGACACCTTCCGCCTCGCCCAGGAGGACACCCGCCTCTTTTACATGGACCACAGCCAACGCCTACGCTGTGCCCGGCCCTGTAGCACACAGCCTTTTTGCCCATTCGGCCTAGTGTGCGCCCAGAACACTGACGAGCCTGATTCCGATGGGCACGACCGCCATCAATGCAGCCGCTGTCACGAATTCGATCGGAACAGAGAATCGCCTTGAGGGCACTTTGCCAAGCCTTAGTTGCCCAAGCTGGCTTGCCCCTTTTTTTTCGCACCTGGATTCCAGGCACAAGCCGGCAACTGCCCAGATTGCCTAGTTGCCCGCGATTTGCAAAAGAACCTCCTCTGCCAGGGTTGCTTTAGTCACGCCCCCCCCCTCTGCCCAACCTTCTTCACGCAGTTGCACACACATGCCCTGCTGTTCGACCGCCGCAGCCGTTTTTTCCCGCCAGCTCGGAGCCATTTTCTCTCGACATGTCAGATGCTCTCTTTAAGCCCCACGCCTCTTGGATGAGAGCAAACGAGCCAGACGCATGCCCAGCCCAGATCTGAGCCCGCCGGCCTCGCCTCAGCTGCACAGCCTGGACTCCGATGCTGCACTCGGGCCGCCTACCTCCAAGATGATGCCTTGTCCCTCTATGAGGACCACACGTCCGAGGGGTGCCCACCCAGCCCCGGATCGGATCAGCACAAACTCCGGCTCCTGGGATCTGATTGGCCTGCCGCCGACAGGCCTCTCCTTCACGCCGACCAGTCACCCTGCAGGCTCAGTCAGCACAACCAAGCTAGCCTCGCCTCTAATGCCGCCCAAGGCGCGCGCCCGCGCCCCCGTGCAAGCTCCTCATCACATATCACAGTTGCTTCGGCCACGAAATGCCTGGCCCACCAGGGAAGAATTGCCTCCGCGCTCGGGCTGCTGGCAATGGGCTCGAAGACGCCAGTGGGCACCCCTTGGGCTAGGATGTCTGGTAGGCCCTTATCTATGTCTTGCGTGAGGCAGGCTAGGCGTGAGAGGAGCTTGAGGCGGAAAGGTTGGCCGTCTTCCACCGCGGCGGCGGAGTGTTGAGGAAGATTTAGGCAGGCTGCTGCCATTTCCAGCAGCGACTGTTGCTCTTCTTCCGACAGGGGGTGCTCCGGCTTGCTTTGGGCAATGTGTGCAGCTATGCGCTTGTAGCGGTCGGCCTGCAGGCACCAAGTTTGCATTTGGTCGATGAGCGATGAAAGGCTGGCATTGAGGTTGGGCAGGCTTTGAGCAGTCGGCTGTGCTTTGGAGGCCGGCGCCGTCGCATGCGGGCGCACGCGGACCAGGCCCGCCATGTGCTCGGGCGTTGTCGGCTCTGTGGGCAAGGGGATGGCAGGCAAGGGAGGCGAGGTCGGCCACAGGTGTCGGAAGGCTGTTAGGATGTTGCAGGCTAGCTCGGCCGGGTATTCGGCGGTGCTGGAGCTGATGTAGCTGCCCGATTTGTCTCTCTTGTTGCGCAGAGAGGGGTGCTTGAAGGCGTGGGTGCAGTCTTGCTGCACCCCTCTGATGTGAGGGCTGTTGGACGCGAATGCCCAGGATTTGGACCAAGTCACTCCATAAGCGCAGGCAGCGACGTGGGCCGCTGAGGCACGCAGCAGCTGTTGACATGAGGGCTCCATCCAGGCCATGCTTGAGGGGGGGTTTTCCAGGACCCAAGTGCCCCCCGAGGCTGCCACTGCTCGGCAGAGCTGGTGGCATCTTTCGTGTATGCGGCGGCTCTCCGCGGCGAGGGTGGGGCCATCCGAGGGCAGACCATTGAGGTGTTCGGGTGTGCGGCATGGAGGCGCCCCAGGTGCAAGTTTGAGAATGGAGTAGTCGCGGCAGGGCGGGGCCGCCACCAAGAGGGCTATGCGCCCCAGACCAGGCTAGGCGGAGTAGGCGTGTGAAGAAAGAATCCGAGAGTATGTCGTGGGCCTCGTTGATGGCGATATCTACGGGCTCCCAGTGCGGTATGCCCTGTTTTGAGGCTGCGGCTGCAACTGGAGAGTGTTTGCGCGCGAAAAGGTCCAGGAGTAGGCGGCGCTGCGGGCTGTGCAGGGCCTGGTTCGGGGGCCGGTGAGGCGTCCTCTCGTCTCCATGCAATGTTGCGAAAGGGCGGGTGGTTGGGCGTGTCTTGCTGTGCAGCCCCAGAGGACGATCCTGAAGGTGCCCTATGATCCAGGGCGCCGGCTGAGGAGAAGGCCGTCAGAGGCCTATTACCCAACTGCGTGCTAGGCTGGTCGGCTGGGGCCTTTGGAGGCTAGGCTGTGGCGGGTCGGGGCGCGGGTTCGGCTGGGGGCCAAGGCGTTGCTGCGCAGGCTCCGGTCGCGCTTTGTCCGGGCCTGGGTCACCAGAGAAAGCCGTGAGGGGCTTCTGCCGGCCCGGCTGCGGCCTGGCGTCAGGTGCAGAGAAAGCCGTGGCGGGATTTCCCTGTAATGCACGTGGCCGGGCCGGGGGGCTGTAGCGGCGGTCGTTGCCCAGGCAGGCGTGCCCGTCCGGAACTGTCCCTGGGCGGACAGGATCCGGACTGTTTCAGGTGCGGGCATTGCCGTGTTTGGCGGCGGGGTGCTTTTGGGCGCATCCGCGCACTGCACAGACGTGGGCGAACTTGCATTCCGGCAGCTTGCACTGGCCGGTTTGGTAGCGGCGACAAATGGGCTGCCCTTTGTGCACGCCGACCCAGTTGGCCGGAAGATTCGTGATCTTGCCTTGGCCTTTGCCGCGGCCTTTCTTTGGCGGGCGCTCGTCGGAGCGGTCAGGCCTGGGCGGAGGGGGCGGCACTTGAGGGGCTCTGCGTTTGGCGGGGCTGTTGTCGCCGCGGCCCGGGCCTTTAGGCGAGCCTTTGTCCGCGGCGGCCCTGGGCCGAAGCTGGAGTAGGAGCTCGTGCAGGGCGTCGTCCAGGGACCAGGACTGGGCCACTAGGTCAGAGATGGCTGCCCAGATTTTTCGGTCGGCGGCGATGGGTTCGCCAGTGGTGGGCGTACGTAGGCCGAGCTGGGCGTCAGGCTGTTGTAGGCACAATTCTCGGACTTTCTTGTCCAGGGCCTTGAGATTCTGAAGGTGCGCCGCCCCGCAGAGGGCCCAGGCGTTGCGAAAAACGGTCTGGATGCGCTCCAACCAGGCGGCTGCGAGGCGCATGTGCTCCACGGGCACCTCGGGCGTCTCATCGAAGAAGGCAGAGGCGATGATCTGGGCTTCTGCGCGGATGGGCTTGGCAGTTTTGGCCTCCATGTGCTCTTGGTATTGTTTCGCAGAAAGGCGAAACTGCCAGGGGATCCAGCGGAGCTTTTCCCCGGGCTTCAGGCTGTGGTGCACAAGGCTGAGGAGGCGTATGCTGGGCATGGAGTCCTGGTCGAGGAGCTCCCCAGGACAATTGGCCTTGAGTTTGTCAATCATATCTTGCACTGCTTCTTGCGTGAGGCGTGGGGGCAGGTGCTCCATCCATTGGGAGGGCTGGGAGGGCAGAGTGGAGGCTGGGGTTTGTGCGCCAGCGGGCAAGGCCGAGGCGGCTTCAGGCGTTTGGGTCTTTTTGTGGCATTGGTCCAAGGCTTTGCGTAGGCGGGCTATCTCGACGGATGAGTCAAGGTCCCCCGTCGTGAGGCTTTGGGCAGTGGCTTCGGGCAGTGAGTTTATGAAGGCGGATAGGCGGTCGACACTGGGGAAGGCCCAGGCAAAGTCGGAGATGCTTTGGTAGCCTTGATCTGACAGGGCTGTGCACAGAAGGTCGTGCGCACGGCACTCAATCCATGGCTCGGCGAGAGGAGTGAGGAGGGAAGCGAGATCACGTTGAGGTTGGAGATGGCTGCGGCGGGTACCTGACAGGCAGGGGGGTGCAGATCAGGCGGGGTCGGGACGGGGGGTTAACCGGCCCCCGATAGCGGTCCAGCTTATTTTCAGGCTGCGCGAAGTTCAGCTAGGCGTGGTCGGAAGGCATTCCCATGCGAGGCGGCAGGCTTTGTGGCGGCACATGCGGCTTGGAGCGTGCTCAGTGAGCTCCATTCCGGCTGGACCGATCAAGATCCCGCAGGCTGTGCGCCATTGGGCTGCGGAGACTGCGTGGGCCATTCCGGGCTTGTGTGCGGGAGGGGCTTCAGTAGGGCTCACCTCCTCTCCCCGGAGGCGAGGCTGTAGGTGGGTGAAGGCCAGGCTGCTCGGGGCGGCGTCGCGGGGCACCGAGAAAGGCGGCTCGGTGGTAGGCGCTTGCCCGCCGCGAGCGATGGGGCGAGAGGGGCGCCAGCCTTCCGCCACCTTTTGGGCCACGGTGGTTTGCACCCAGAGGCTGTCAATTGTGTCGTCCCTGCCGTAAAGTTCGGCGCTGCTTTTGTGGTGGCCGGTGGTGCGGCGGGCGTCCTCGGGCAGGCGCTGTTGTTTAGCTGCGCTCAGAAGGCCAACTTTGAGGCTATGGATTGTGAAAGCCTGGGCTTCTTCTTGGCTGGCGGAATTTGGGGCTTTAGGGCTGCTAAGCTGCATGCAGGCCCGCAAGGCAGGCAAGGCTTGAGAATAAGACATGGGCGACTTGAAGGCGAAGTCCGTCGTCGCCTTGGAGGCCCAGTCAGGCAAAATGGGCAGTAGGAAGTCTGGCTAGACGTCTGATCGCCAGAAGGCCTCTGTTGCGAGCCAGCATCTGTGCAGGCACAGGAGGTTGTTTAGGCACCAAGAACTGACGGCGCAGCGGCCTGACAGGCCTGTCAAGGTCACAGCGAAAGGCTGGCCTGTGCAGGATGTTTTTGTGGACCAGCATATCCCTCGGAGGGATTGGGCGGTGAGGCTAAGGCTGGACAGGCGGATCCTTTGCAGGTCCCCAAACCGCAAGCAGGCGTGATAGGCCAGCAGGAAGGCCCCCAGGAGCAAGACCAGTTGAGTGCCGGAGGCCGGGTTACACACGAGCTCTTCCCAGGCTACGACGCAGGCCATGGGCAGGGGCAAGGCTTCTTTGCGGTCTGTGGGCTGGAGGCTCCCGCTCCAGCCAAAGGCCTGTATGATGGCGTTTGACACCATGTTAAGGAGTGCCTCCATCCGGGCGGTTCGGGCGAGCCAAGAGAGGGCGCGCAGCATGGACTTGGGCGAGATGCGACAGACGTCGCGATCTTGTGCCCTTGACTCGAGGGTGGCGTCAAGAAAGTCGGCGAGACGGGCGAGTGTTAGCTTGTCTAGGCTGATATCTTGGGCTTGGAGGAAGGCTACAAATTGTGTGCATGCCGAGAGGTAGGCTTCCAGGCTGGAGGGTGCGTATCTGGCAATCGCTCTAAGGCGGTGCTTGTCTGGAGAGAGCGACAGGGATGTCTCTGCCCAAAGCTGGCTGAAGTGTCCTATGAAGGCCAGCAGCTGGAGCCAAGTTCGGCCACAGTTGGCCTGTCGCTCGGTGTCCTGAAGGCGCCTGGTAAGGAGGCCGGGCCGGGCAGGTATGCGCTGTGCTGGGGTGCTCGGCCGGCCTTGCTGAAGGCGGGGCTGAAGGTATCGGCTTCTGAAGCCACGGGCAGCCTGTCTGCGGAAGGCAGTGCCCCAAAAGAGAAGGGCCTGTGGGCAGGGTCACGGTGAGCAGGTTTGCGAGGCTCCTGGGCGTCTCCTCTATCGGAGTGGAGGCCGAGGAGGTCGGTGTCACCGTCAGGCAGGCTATCCTCCACGGAGTGCGGGTCGTTGGAGGGCTCCGGGCGGCTCGGCGGGTTGGAAAAGGGGTATGGGTCTGAGAAAACTGAGAAGGCCTCCTGATCCAGCATGAATCTGGACCCAATGATGCCCCGGGCTGCTTGGGACCTGATCTGGTCGTAGTCGAGGCGGTGGATCATGATGGCCTTGTTGGCGTCCCTGACTATGCATTCTCGGCAGGCCTCAAAGCATGACATGGGCAGGGGCGGCTGCTGCACAGGCAGGTCGGCCGGGTCTGCCTCTGCAGGCTGAGGCAGTGAGGGGTCCTTGGGCGGGGGGCCCTCGTACGTGAACCAGAATGTGCACCAGTCCACCTCTCGGGCGCCACGCAGTGGCTGTCCGAGACCGTAGAAATGGTACCACGTACGGCCTTCGAACTCCATCTTGGGCAGATGGTAGGCTTGGTGGGGCCCAGGCTGCGAGGGCTCCGTGGGCTTGGCCTTGACGGGCACCTCTTTGGGCTGGGCGGGAGGCTGGCTCCGTCTGGGTCAGGTCAATGGGCTTCTCGACTTCTTCGTGCTCTTCCAGGTCCGGATCCGGTAAGGTGCTAGGTCCGGCGTAGTAGGCGGCGCAGGCATCCGAGGCTTCTTCGACCAAGTCGACCCAAGCCTTCCTTTCTAAAACCGAGGCGTCGGCAGGCAGCTGGCCCCCTGGCGCCCTAGGCAAAGGAGGCAAGTCTGGGCCCGTGGCAGGCGTATGAGGCACGGACTGTGCGACGTGCTGGAGCGTGCGATGTGCTCGAGCAGCTCCTTGGCACGGGGGCCTGGTCACGGCGGAATTGTAGCTTGGGCAGGGGGCGTCCGTCGGCAAAGGCTTTGCGGACGTGATTGGCAGTCCATAGGCAGGACGCGGCGGGCGGCACGGCAGGCGTGGGCTGGCCGGCAGGCGTAGCTTGTGCGGCTAGCCCATCCAGGAGGCTTTGTCTGGCACTCTCATCCAGCTGAGCCCAGAGTGCTGCAAACTGGGCAAGGGCAAATTCCGGCGCGTTGGCCATGGCGACTGGGGGGCACAACTGAAAAGGCTGAAGGCTTGAGGGGATCGCTGACAAGGCGAAGAAGGAAGAGTCTCCCAACGGCATGTGGCATGCAAAGGCAGCGAACTAACTTGTGCAGCACTCAGACAGAAAGCGGGCCTCGGAAAAGGCGCGGGCTAGGTTGGCGGTCATGTACCTGGACAAGCAGGGACACGGGGCATGACGCATACATGCGGATGTTGGTGGGCACGAGGGCTTGTAGGCTGGGAGGCAGCCTGTCCAAACGATACTTGGGCAATCTAATCCAGGGTGACTATAAGCTCCGAGCCCAAGAGACCACGTCCTGGTAGGCGAGGTAGACCACGTACCTGGCAGAGAGGGGTTTGGGCAGGCTTAAGGGTTCAACAGGGAGGGCAAAAAGAGGGCTGGGGCACCGATCTGTCTGAGGCGGCCTGTGCAGTCCGGCGGCTGCAAGCTAGGCTAGCAATCCGAGGCGGATGTGCTGGAGCCAATTGCGGGCTCTGAAGAGGAGCGGCTGGGCGGCATGGGGGGCGAGCAAGGTACCACCTGCAGTACGAGGCAGACCACCAGTCAATGGCTTGCAAGTGGTGCTGTGAGGCAGGGAAAAAGGCAGGCCCAGATGTTTGAGAGGATATGGCTGAGGGAGGCCGGGTTGCAGGCTGAGACCAGGCGTAGAGACGATCCCTTAATCGGGTCTGGGCTAAGGGGCACGGGTAGGGCATTAGGGGTTAAACCCGGCTGCAGAGTGCACGTGGCAGGCTGGGCCTGAGACGCTCGGCGTGGCTGCCAGAGCACGGCTGGGCACAGCTGTCACCAAAAGCGCTGCATCAAGCGAAGGTGTGGGCGTAGAGCAAGTTGGGCATCCAGTGGGAGCATGCTCAGTAAGAGCCCCTGTGAGGTGGGGACATTCCCCAGAAGACGGCTCGTGGGCCGTGAGCAGGGCTGTCGGCGTGCTCTGTAAGAGTCCCTATGCTGTGGGGACAGTCCAAAGAAGACGGCTCGTGGGCCGTGGGCAGGGCTGTCACCGTCACCGTAGGCGTCTTCTTTTTTTTTTTTTTGAAGCATAGGCATGCTGCCTGTGAGTCTGCAAGGCACGGCGCAAGGCTTGAAGATGTTCGCCGCGAAGAAGTCGGGCATCCAGTGGGAGCACAAACTGTAGGGCCGCGACGGGCCGTGTTGAGCGGCAGTGCCATCGTAGGGCGAGGCGCTTTGATGTCTTTAGGCCGGCCAGGGCCGAAGATGGCACCAAAGGCACTATGAGCTGTCCATATAGGCATGGGACGGTTCGAGGCCATGGCGCGAGCGACTCTCTGGGCAAGGCAGAGAGGAAACACCGGCTCTACAGGGGGCTGGAACTTCTAGAAAGAAGTTAAAGGCGTAGAGGCCTCGAAAAAATGCTCACACACTATGCACGGCCCCAACTCGGGTTAGGTCAGGGCCAGCTGAGCCAGGAGTCAGCTGGGCATGGGCATACATGGGCGGTCATGATTCGTGCGTGTCAAAACACCTGGGAACAAAAAACCCCAATGCGAATCCACATCCATCTGAGGTCTGTCCTCTTCCATTGGTACGTCCTCATCCCCACCAGGAGTTTCTTCTCCTTCAAAGTATCCAGGTTCCATTGCCTCATCCGGAATCCCACCGTATGGTAAACTCGGATCTTCAAACTCATCCATATCAACGTCCACACTCTCTTCACACTGGATTTCTCGTTGACTCTCAGGGGTGATTTTAGGACGTTTCAGGAGTGAAGGCTCGCTTCCAGATTCCATCACCCCCGCATCCTTGGAGCTTCTTGTACTCGTATCCAGAACTTCAGTGGTCGGCTCTGCTCTTTCCAACCTCTGTCGCTGATTCTTCAACCAGTCGTCATACCGCTTTCGGCATTCAGCATTGTGATTCGCCTTACCTCTTTTCGGTCCACACGCTGGACAATTCACCGTTCCTCCATGCTCTTTCACCCATGCTGCTGGTGGTCCCACTTTGCTCATGTCTGTTGGACAATCAGACACTCTGCCCTCAAAGGCCTTGTCCGGTTCACCGTCAATCTGATCAGGCACACCATCCTCTTTCTCCTTCAGAATGGGAGGAGCCAATGCATCCGAAAGATCATGCTCCTTGAGCAAATGTTGACAAGCTCCAACCCAATTTTGAAAGGAATTATGTGCTTGATTGACTTTGCTCGAAAGTGCTTGGGACATCCATCTACCATAGCACTCACCACATGAATCAAACCACCAACTTCAGGATACACATAGGCCGCTTCCACAAACCGCGATAGCGCTGTTGTCTTCATCGAATCCGGCAGCTTGGCTAGAACTGTGGTCCCTATTAACGAAGAGCCACACTCATGGAGGGGTCTCTGTAGCACCAACTCCTGGGGTGCGGGATGGACAGGAAATTGCGACTGTCTGTGACCAAGAGGAGGACGTGGGCACCCGCGTGTGTTCAGCGTCCCGAAGCTGCGGAAGCAGGCAGTTGAGCAACGCTAGGTAATCGACCGCTGGGCGCCACCCCTGCAGGTCCGGCGGCTCGCCAGTGACCGTACCCACGGCCGCCCGCAGAGGGTTCCATCAAAGTTCTGATCAGTCTCCAAAGCCTGCGTAATGTCAGAGGCGTTTCTGCGCTGGCGGTCGGTCCGCATTCCGTGAAGCTGCCGTATAGCATCCCTAGCGGTCTCAGCAAGCGCATGTGGGCAGGTTCTCTTGTGTTTCGGGCGGTTTGGCAGGCGTCGAAGGTGGAAGCGCTGAGAAAAAGAGGGGATCCGCTCCCCTGCTTCCATCACTTGATCTATGCCACCGCAGAGAGGAACGGGGGGAGCACGAGGGCGGGGGACACCCGGCACAAAAGCCCTGGGCTGACTTGGCATCAGAGTCTGAAAGGGCGAGAGAGGTAGGGCTGCCTCCTACCCGCTCCGTGTCCGGCAACTGCGCAAGACCAGAGGGGAGTAACCGCGCCGGCAGGCGGTGCACACACAGGTGCAGCTAGCACACCTGTAAGGCACTGCGATGCGGCATGTTGCCTATGCCTGGCCGCCCTGTATGCAAGAGAAAACAGCGAACTGCGGCTTGCTGCGCAAAGCATATCGAATTGCTGTCCCGCAATAAGCATTCCAACCGCAGGAGGTGCACTTCCCTTGGAAGCAGTGGCTCCAGCCCCATTGCATCCGTCTCAGTGGGGAGGATAATTCCTGCTTGCATGGGCTTGGTCATCGCTGTATCGCTAGTCCCTGCAGTGGCAAGCGCGGTGAGTTGGCCCCGCTCAAAGACATGAAGTACATGCGACCCGGCTTGCAGCACATAATGCTGACACGCGTAGGCATCCATGGCTGCGATTACCGAAAACTGCAGAATCCGAAGCAAGATAAAAACAAACAACAGATACACAGGCGCAAATCACCCTACCTTATTTCGATATAAGACTCCAGTTCTTTTCTCCTTGGATGTCATTGATTTGCGCTTGTCTGCACCTGACCTGCATTGCAGCCATAAACAGGCGGCCGCAAAGGTATGCAAGCACCTTGAGATTACTGGCTTGGTGCTTACTTAAACCTCGCGCGGGCTCAAAGTCAGAGGGGGGCATTGATGGTTTGCTTGCAAACATGTTAATGTTTTCTTCTGTTTTGATTGCCGGGCGCGGCGCGTGGAGCGGCGCGGTAACCGCTTGAGAAGTAGCGCCCCTTCGGGGCGCCGCCGCAGGCGGCGCCCCCTGAGGCGCATAGCTCGGCCAGAAACCAACGAAAACGGTCGCCGCTTGAGACGCCGCGGCAATATAGGCGCAGCGCCCGGAGAAGTGCTACCGCTTGAGGCGCCGCGCAAAATAAAGGGATCCGCGTGAGGTCTCCAGAAGCAAGTATAGCAGCACCCTACAGCTTCATTGGTTGCAGAAACCCACCTCGCCAAATACCCCACGTCAACACCGAACCCCGAAACTGAACCCCGAAGCCTCCAAGCTTTAGACTCGCAAGCACACATCGAGACATCATTTCTGCGAGATACCCGGGCGCTTCACTCGTCATCGTCGAACAACAAACTGCACTGGGATTCGCCGGCATCCAGTTCCCTATCACTGTCCGCCAACAATCCCACCCCAGCATCAGGAGCAAGCCGCTTTTTGGGCTGCTCGCACTGCTCTGCGACTTTCAAATATTCGGCTAGCGTTGACCAAGAAGCACGCCCAGGGTCGTCACGCTCCTTCTTTCGAAGTGAGCCGACGACTTGAAACATGTCGCTGCCGGACATCCAAAACTTACACTGAAAGGCACGAACGCGATGATGGAGGCCCTGCTCCAAAGCATCAGCTTGCTTTGGAGTGGGTCCAGTAGTGTTGAAGGGCTGCCGCCCCACGTCTCGGCGGAAGCTGGCAAAAAAGCCATCCAGCTTCTGCGTGCCGCCGATGCGCGTCTCAACCTCCCAATCGTCATCAAGACCCTGCCACACAGGCACGTCAAACGGCTTGGTAAACTCCGGTTTTGGAGGTTTGTGCTTGACATTGGTGTGGGCAAGCTTCAGACCCTTGAGCTCCTTCGCGTTGCAGAAGGAGCCATCGAAAAGGGGGCCATCCTCGACACCCAGCTGCTTGTACGCACGGGCCGAATCCGTGTGGCAAACACTACCAGCGCCAAGTCGAAAAGAACCATCATCACGACGCAAGACCGATGCCAGCTCCTGCAGGGCATACGATAAAGAAGGTTTGATGTGTACCTCACATTGAATGCTCCCAAAAGAAAAATCCTTGCTAACGCATCCCTAAACTCTTCAAAGTACAGTCCTGCACACTGATGGGACCACCACCACCTTGGCCAGCTTTAGTGATGCGATACGGGAGTCGCGCAAGAAAAACTTTGGAACTTCCTCTGCGTACCATGGCGAAGTAGCGCACCCAGAGCACACAGTTGTCCAACGTTTTGGATCGGAAACAGATCTCATCCATTTCCACATCCTGGTCTTGCCCTCCGATCAGCAACTCGTCGTTGAGCTGGTCCACCAATGGTGAAAGCCATGATCGGAATTGGTCAAACAAGTCCCGCATGACTCGGTTGTCCACTCCAAGAACCAAGCCTCTCTTATCTGGCGAAACATTTAGTGGAGAACACCAAAGCCACAAAGCACCAAAAAGGGAGCGAAGGGGGAGCTTCTGGGAGAAGATATCACGATCACGCGCCACCACACTTTCTGTCTTGCGACAGCTGCAACGATACTGGCAATGGTTGTTCCTGGCCTCGATCTTCCACTTCTGTCTCTTGTCTTTCATTTGTGAGGATTCCTGTCTCCAAACCGCGTCAAAGCTGCTGTTCGACCACTTTTGACCAGGACTGCGATCACGTGGCTGCGTAAAAGGTCGTTTGCAACTTGAACACGTTCTTTCTTCGCCTTGTTCTGAAAATGAAGGTTTCGAACTCTTCTGTCGCGTCCTGCTGTTCCCATTGTCACACGCCCGCCGAACCATCTTGCTGCCATTGCAGCAGTTCGTGTCATCTTCAGAAACAAAGAAAAACACTGAAATTTAAGCAAAATGCTGCAAAGCATGTGCAAGCATAGAATCCAATGCAACTTGTGCACGAGACAGTTTATAATGCATAACTGGCGACAAGAGCCTTATGGAGGCTTGTCAAACCTCCCGCAACTTCCCCCTGAGAGGACGACCCAGCATGTGGGACATGGGAGCATTCAAAAATTTCCTGAGTGCCAACTTTGGACCTTTAAAGCGATACTTTCGCACGAGCGAATCCAGCCTTGCTACGCTCTGCTTGTGACAAAGACACACACGCCAAAGATGGGTCCAGTCGAGCACGTCGTGCAACCTCATCATTCACCCGTAGGCTGGGCCCGTTGATTTTTTACACCACCCTATCCGGATGGAGTTGGCGCCTGTTTTCAAATGGCAACTTGTTCGTCGGCAGGTCTAATTAGCGGCAGGGAATATCTGCGCACACAAGCCAGCTTGTGGAGCATAGATGGCCCTGGCGTCGCTAAAGCCCCCCCACAAACAGGTCTTTCGGAAACAAAGGGTAGCTGACATCGTCGACCCCAGAGTCGGAATCAACCTATTTGCCAAGTCCACACTGGCCACTGCCTGGGTGCTTAAAGCCTTCTAGAAAAATGGACAGGACATCTTGTACCGGAACCTTAAAAATAAGTGCCAAGGGCTTGCCTCTAACTTTTGCTCTGTTCTCTTGGGGCACCGTGCCGGACTTGCAAGCGCAAGGATTCATCACACACCTCTTGGGTGATGCCAAACTGCTGGCTCCACCAAGACGAGGACCTGCGCCGCGGGTCGTGCACAACTGCACACCCCACTACTTCAGCCAGAGCCGGAAATGGGGTGCGCCGGAGCACAAGCAAGCTCCCAAGGCGCGTGGTTCGGTGGCTGCCGTCAACCCACCTCCGCCTCCTGCAAAGAAGGCGACCCGATCGCCGTGTGCAACGCCAAGGTGGCGAAAGCCAACCATGGCTCCAAGCAGGTGCTGGGGCACAGTGCTGGCCCCCAGAGTGGCAATTCAGCCTCACATGGGCCACAATGTCAAGCTTAGAGCAAGCCTGCCAGTTGGAACATAAAAACCAGTCCGTAAGTGGACTCTTATGGCAGGCCCGAGAAATGGACGGCACTTTGGACGGACCGTAAAGTCCAGGCCCCACATAAACCTCCGCGACTCAAACCATTTGACACGCATAAGCTGCAGCTTCTACCGCACCTGTGAGGAGCAAGCTCTTTCACCTGCCGCAAACCTTTCTATGTGAAAAACGCAGAGCTCTTTTTCACTCCACGCTTGAGCCAAAACACCAGAGGTGTTCGGCAAGTCTCTCGCAGAGTCAGCGCAGCTTCACTTTCGTGAATTCCATCTCAACTTTGTTAAACAAAGGAGGAACACATGCAAACGTCCTAATGCTTCTCAGGACTTCAGCGCTTTAGCAAAACAAGCATACAAGTGCACAGCCACTCTGCTCGAACCTCAGTACGACGACACGAGCGAAGCGAGGGTCGGCGGCCAAGGTTTGAAGAGCAAACTCAGAGCAACACGCACTTCTTCAAGGATGCTCCTAAAGCATCTCGAGTGCTTCTCTGCTCATCATGCACACTCCAAGCATCTCACGTCAAGCTCAAAGCAAGAAACACTTTCAAGCCAAGCTCCAAACATGCTATGTCCATGCCTGTTTCTGCTAACACAAAACAAACGGTTCAAGCACAGTTCTCAACTCATGCAATGCAAACTCGTGGTTCATGTCACATGTGCAAGACATCCTGTCAACTGTAAAGGCACTCACAAGGAAGTCAAAAACTTTCACACGAAAGCGGGCTGCGTCGCTAGCCAGGTTAGGCTCTTCGGAACCGAAGTTCCGGAAAACATTAACTATGCACAGAAAAGGAAAAACTCTCGAGGTGTCCTTGGCCTGCTTAACACGGCCGAACTATGTGCAGGGAACACCGAGAGAAAGCATTGAGGGCTTAACCAGTTCCGCGAGAAGCTCGGCGGCCTACGGCTACTCACTGGTTTGGCTCTATACAAAGCCCTAGGCAAATGTTCTGCAGGTTGAACTGCCTGGTCTGTACTGCCTACCCTATAAGCCCTGCCTGTACAGGGGAGAAACTCACCCACATTCGGCTCACTCAGAAAAGGCAGAAGGTCCGGAACCGACACATGGGCAATGCCTGTACAAACTGCAAACAAGTGGATTGGCAAAAGTCGCCAACCTCCGGAACAGGCCTAAGCTTTCTCGCACTTACTAACCTAGGCCCCAGAAACTCATGCCGCAGCAGCACTGAGCTCCTGTTTGCCCCGTATGCTGACCTGGTTTTCTCGCACTTACTCACCAGGGAGGAAGAACCAACTTTCTCGCTCTTACTCACTGATTCAACCTCAGCGGCTCCAGAGGAACCCACACCACTTGCACGCAGGGAGGGCTTGGTTGATTTGGGCATCTCAGCTGGGCAGGCTTTCGGGCACCGAGCCACAGCCTTTAACCTCCGCAATCTGGTGCCTCAGGCTGTCCGTCAGCCTAGGTTTTGGTCCCTAACAAACAACGCCTGCCGCTAGGCTCCTCCTGGCTGGGCACCAGGAGAAAACAACACACCCTGCAGGGACAGCAAAGGAAATACTCAAAGGCCAAACACGGGTAACCCCAAACTGATGCAGGGCATCATGCCCTCGGCCTCAACCTGCCGGTGTACTTGGATCCTCGTCCGTTCCTCAACATCTCAGCGCGCAACCCTCCCCTCATCAACCAGTGAGGATCTACAGGGACCGGTACTGACGTTTTCCGTGCGTGCGCTGCGTTTGCGAGAACCCCGTGTTGGGCCTGAAAGTACCCGCAAGCACCTGAGCCCGAAAACCCGGTCCAGCGGTCTGCTTGACAGACCGAGCAAGGGTGCCGAACCGGTGTCAGGCTGAACACAGGCCGCATCATGGCGGCCAGTCCTGCCGGGTGTCCAACGGAACAACTGCGAACCTATTCCGTTGGATGGAAAAGGGGGTGCCGGGACTGGGCACTGAACTGCTTTCGCTCTAACCTGCTTCCTTATGCAATCATTGCAAGCAGTTTCGCTTTGATTTGTACACCCTTGCTCGAAAAGGAGAGTCTCCTCTATGACATTGGATTCCGGAGGGGAGAGTCTCACCCTTGATTCTGGCAGGGCATAGCTCCTGCAATTTGAGTGGGTTGGGGCCGTATTAGGTCAGACCTCCCAGGGGATGTCTTCCAAGTCTTCAAAGCCACACTCAAGCCATTCACTGCTGCATGCTTCTTCTGGGGAGTCTAGATCCTGAGAACACCCTTCCTCAAGGAAGGTCCAGCCATGTGCGCTGGCTGCAGAAGACAGCGGCGCCAGCGAAGATTCTACGGGCTCCGTACCTTGGTGACCTAACTGACGCAAGTCAGCCAGGGAGGCATCGTCCAGAAACACCTGTCTCCTGACTGCTTGATCGAAGCTCGGCCAGCTCCACGTGCACTCCAGGAAGTTTTCAAGACAAAGGGCACATTGGAGCTCGATGCGTCTTCCATCCTCTCCATACAAGATCGCTGGTTGCCTTTCCCCAGGACCAGGCACGAAGTTGAGGTTATGGGTTGGAATGTTACCACAGCCAGTGCAATTGAAGTTCAAAAGGCGAAGCCACTGCACGGGCGGGTCGCCTCCCGTTCCCCCGTGGAGCTCTGCTGGGTCTTCCATGCATCTCCATTGCCCACAAGGTCCGGCTCGGACTGTTTTGCCGGATTTGCTGGTGCGAACAAAATACACGCTGCTGTCCTCGGAGAGGAGCAGCCACTCTTTCCGGCCCTTGTGATGCCAGCGAAAGCAGAGTGCTTGGTGGAAAGTCCTGCTTTGGCTGGGACCACAATTGGCTCTATGGGCCCAAGTTCGCTCTACACTTGCCAGGTTGCTCGAGCTTCTTACCTGGTCTTCCAAAGCTGGAGAAACTCCACAGCCGGCTGTAAGAGGACTCGCATAAGGGAAGAGTTCCCCAAGCCGGGCTGCTTCGCCCTCCAGTCGGGCCGTGCCTTCCTTCTGGCTCTCTGCATCGCAAGTTGGGTGAGAAGACTCCAACCCGTCACTTGTTGGCAGTGAGGGTCTCGACTGCACAGGTGCTCTGGACATGGCTCAAATGAAGGCTGTGAAAAAGCAGGCCTGGTACCCAAAACAGTTAGGGGACTCGAGGCTGGTTCACACAGCTACCGCTCTGCTACCTGTGCACCCCACCGGGGTTGAGCCGAGACCTTGAGCCAGTCAAAAAAAAAAAAACTTTCACACCCCCTCATGCCTGCAACAGTTGCGTCCTCAAGTCCTGTCTTCTTCCATAGCTCGTCTCGCACCCTTCAGCATTTCTTCTCCTAACAGCTCAGGGTACACACCTGACGCCGGGAGCTGAAGGTGGATGTGTTGGTGGCTCTCATCACAGCGGTTCCTAGCCATACTGTTGATGAAATTCGAAGAGTTACTACAAAACCACCATCTCTTCCAGGCTCTTTCAGAACCCTTCTCGAAGCAACAGCGATCGACGACACATCCCTTCGCAAGACCAAGACGTTGACTTACAGACCTAAAGACTGTTTCCTTCCACAAGTCAGACCTAGCTGGCCACTCGTGAGAAAGAAGAAGACGCGGACAGTTCGCGTACGGACGGAGAAGGTTCCAAATCCTTCGCCAAGACCTCTTGTGGACCAAAAGAGACTCCCGCCATCTAGCATAGGACTGTCCACCTTTTCGAAATCTCAAATGACGAAGTCCGCACCCAGCCGAACACGGCGTAGACAAGTGCGCATACACCTTTACCCCTTCATGAAGTAACACGCTAAAGACTTCTTTGAGAAGCTGGTATCCGTTTTCACTTAACAGATCCACTTGCTTCGTCACTCCAAAATACGCGATACGAGGATTCTTCGAGCAAGCTTTTGACAAAGAGCTTCATTCTTCACAGCAGAGCTCAACCACAACATAAGAAGCCTGGTTCCTTGCTACCTTCTCTGCTGCGGCTCGCCAAGAAACAGGGACGTTCAGTTCGCAGACTTCATCTGCTGGTTTATTGGGCTCTTTAAACGTGACAGAAACGCTGGTTCCGGAATTTTTCTCTTTCCAGGGGACTGGTTCCGGAATGAGGCCACAAGCCTCGCACAAGCTGACCAAACTGTCGTTAGTTGGGCTTTTTGTTAGAGCATCTGCCGGGTTGACAGCACCTGGTATGTGCTCAATCGTGAATCTTCCAAGCTGGACAAGTTCTTGGAGAAAAGCGGCTCTTAACTCAATATGGCGGACTTTCCTCAACAATGTCCCCATTTTGGAAATGGACACGGCGCTTTCAGAGTCCGAATACCCCTTAAGAAGGTAGTACCCCGTTTCCCGGTCCTTCGGGATGCCCTCCAAGATGGTCTCCGTCAAGAGAGCAATGTACAAACCTTCCCTGGCTATCTCAGTAAGCGCCGCAAGCTCACTCTCGGCGCTCGAAAGGGCTGTGGTGGACTGCTTCCTGCTGAACGTCTTTAAACAGCAGTTTTCCCAAGTAATCACACCACCACTAACAGAATTCAGGCTCCAGCTTGCGTCCGTAAAGCACGATACCGCTTGGGGATCCGCATCGTCTTCCAGGATCTCCCGAGTCGACGGAAACACCTGAACCTTATGCGGAAGACCTTTGACCCATTTGAGAACATCCCTCATGCATGTTTCAGCTGCCTCGTCAGGGGCCGACTGATGACGCCCCAAAAATCCGCAGCAGAACTGCAAATCTGGTCTGGAGAGGGCAGCCCATGCTAGACGCCCTAAGGTCCTACGGTACTTCTCGTGAGCAGCTGGACTGATCTTTTCGGTTTGGCCTTTCTTAATGAGGTCAGAGTAGCGCTTCTCCAATGACGGAAGCTTGGGGTTCGGTTTGGTTATCCCATACTCTTCACAGCAGGAATCCAAATACTTAGCGTCCAGTCCAAAATAGACTCGCTTCTCTCCCTTATTCCTGAAGATTCGCCGTCCTAGAAAGGATACTTCTCCCGCACAATTCTCATGAAGCTCACCAGTCAGTTTCAGCTTGTAGCGTTTCTGTAGATCTTCGAAAACCTTCTTCCCTTCGGAGGGGTCCTCAGAGTAGATTAACAAATCGTCAACATAAAAGAGGACCAGCGTCAGACCCTTGGAGGTCTTCCTGCGGTATATCGTCGGGTCCAAGCTTGGACTGAATCCGCTCTGCTCCAAGTGCGAACTCAGCTCCTTATACCAAGAAAGCGGTGCTGATCTCAGTCCGTTCATGGCTTTGTGTAATCGAAGATACACCTTCTTGTTTCCGGCCTTTTGAGGGATTTTAGAGTCCGCAATACTCACGTTACTCGGAAGCTCTACGTACTCAGGCCTTGACACTGCTGCATGCATAAAAGCAACGCTCACGTCACAGCTCAACACTGAACCTCTTCGACAAAGCAGTGCCAACAGAAGCCGCAATCCCTCTAAACTCGTAGTCGGGCTGTAGATACCTTCAGACAAGGTCGTGCCTCCCATCGAAGCATAATCTCTTACTACCAGACGTGACCGGTACAGCCCTTTACGCTTGACCGTGTTGACCCACCGACTGGTAAGTACCCGCCTGCCGCTCTCACGTGCGGACTTCCGGGCCTCATCTTCAGAGATCACCTTTCCTACTCCGAACGACTCGAGTTCCTCTAGTTCCAACTTCATTGAGGCATACAAAAGGCTCGGATCCAACTGTTCTCCGGATGTTTCAGAGACCGCATTTCGTGGTACCTGGCACTTGACCCTACTTCCTCCGAATTTCAAGGTAAACGAGTCAGCCACCTCCTGTGAGGTAGCTCGAAGGTCAGGTCCTCGGTACAAAGACTCCAAGAGGTGATTCGTAAGCCAATCAATCTCCATGTCCTCCATGTTTTCCCCCTCATCAGGCAGGATCCCTGCCTCACCTTCTTCCGCTGGGGCACTTACGGGAGCATAGGTATCGTCAGCAATCATCTCTTCGTCTTCTCCATTTAAAGGACCAACACCACCTTCCATGACTTCATCTTCAGGACCATTACCATCATCAACACCTTCGGGTTCATACAAGATAGGCCGTTCTGGGTCTTTACCATCAAGAACCAAAGACTGCGCAACAGCGAGGCCTTCGACAGTTCCCACCTCGCACGCTCCATCAACGATTCTTCCGGTCGGAAATACGTCAATCTCCGTACTACCAAAAGGGGCCGCGAAGATCCCTCCACCTCGTGCGTTCACGGGTCCTAAGTAAACAGCCTTGACTGTTTTCGCTCCCCGGTATTTAGCAAGATGCGCCTTCGACTTGCTAACTTTTGCCTGAACCACACAACCAAAGGGAAGCGTTCTAGTTCGGTGAACTATTTCCTCGTGCAGCAAATCAATGCTGGTGGTGGAGTCACCGTGGCCCGAGGACCACAGATTGTAACACCTCGACACATAGAACACACAGGCTTGCCACAAGAGACCCCCTAAGGGAAGCTGGTACTTTCCCAGCTCTGCATCTTGACCAGGGAACTTCTTTAGAGCAATTTGGCGCTCCAAGTCCAACCACACAGCCCAGAAGCCTTGGCGTACCGATTCAACTTGTCGTTCTATTGACCCTTTGGCTTGTGGCCTATATCCTGGAACCACATCAACAATAGTTGCGCTGTGGGGGCAGTTTCGGGACCTACTCAGTCTTTCCGCCAAAGCAATGATAGATCCTTCCTGATCCATTCGAAACGTCACGGCTTTGCCTACCAGTCCCATCTCACGCAGCACTCTGTTGATGTTAGCAAGCAATTGTGGATCTTCGAGGTTCGGCGCGGGCAGACTCACAGTATACCTGCAACCCATGTGTGTCATCAACAGGACTCTTAGCTTGCCGAAAAAGAAAAAATCAAGACCAACAGTCTGATTCTCCTTTTGAAGACGGCGACGCAAGCGACGCGCGGGGACACGACCCTTCGACGAACAGCATGAGTCACAGTTGGAATCATAAGGGAAATGGCCTTGAGCACGATGATGATACAAGGCGGTTGAGGACAACGGAATCCTAAAAGATCCTTCTTCTCCACTGTCCGGTGGTTCCGGTGGATTCTCTGGAGGCTTGGGGGGTCTCTCAGAAACCTCAGAAGGCTCATAATCGGGACTTGACGGCGACGGAACTCCTTCGGGGACCCTTGAAGACGAAGACCCGGGCTCCCCACCACGAGGAGCTTCCAAATCAAAGGGCTCAGCTTTAGTCCCTTGTCCCGGCACTGGCAGTCCTCTGTGCATCATCCGCAGATGACACACTAATGGACTGCTCGCCGGCGGGCTCTCATCATTGCCCTCTTCACCAAGATCAAGCACACCAAGCCAAGCACAAACACTCCCAAGCACACTGCAAGCCTTGCAAAACAACATGCTAAACATGCAACGTGTACGTGTTTGGGGTTTTGGGGCCTTCCTCTGCAAGACAAACTGCTTGTAGCTAGGCACTCGGACCCAGTGGTCCCCACAGAAGATCCTAACACTGCAGCCCTTCCTGCGCGGCCTCACTCTAAAGACCTCCCGATCCTTTTCTCCAACGGAACACCTTTTAAACTCGACAAACAAAATGTGGAACCCCCAAAACACTAGACCACCCAAGAGACTGCAGAAGCCCAAGACGGCCACGATGGCCATGACATCCAGTCCTGGCCCAAGACCATTCCTGTATAGGCTGGCGGTGGTTCGGTTGGGGTTGAAGTTAAGGTTTGGGATTTGGTGCGTTTCAAAGGGGTTTCGGGCACAAGCAAGCTCAAGCTCAAGCACTCCAAGCGGCAAAGCAAGCTCAAACAACTCATGCTTCACATGTGTTTCAAGAAAACGAAACCACGCACTCACATCTTTGTTTTCTTCTCGAAAGGAAATTCGGTGCACCGCGTCGGCGTAGTCCAGGACTCCATCCCGAACACAAAAGAAAGCTATGATACATTCCAAGCCGGGCCCACGGCTCCAAATCCCCTTCATCCCTTCCTGATCGTCTCTTTTGCGGCAGCCACCACCGCATCGAAGCTGGGGACATTGGCCGAGCTGCTGGAAGATGGGGCTCCCGATTCGGGAACCGTTGGCATGGAGGGCCCCGGAGCGGGGCGCGGCATCGCCTTTACCGCCGGTGGCGGCGGCGGAAGAACGAACGAGCGCTCCGTGCCCGTCTGTCCAAGACCAAGAAGAAGGCGGCCGATGGAATCCCCAGGTGGGGCTGTTGAAGCCGGAGAAGGTGGCTCCAGGGGCATGTCCCCGTCGTCGTGGTGGCCCGGAGTTGCAGCCGAAGTTCCCGGAACCATTGGTGGAGCTGGAGGATCTCGACCACCCATTCCTGCTTGCTTCACCATCGGTGGTGGTGCCGTCTCTGGCGTAGGGAGGCAAAGGGCCTCTTGGACTGAGATATTGTCCTCCCGGCACTTCAAGCAAAATCTCAGCGCCTCTTCGGGGCCTTCGCCAGGGAGGTCTTCGTCGGCCGAAACGGAGGTGGAGCTCGAATCGTCTGATGTAGACCCACCAGGACCAGCACGGGCCTTCGGCTTCAACCTCCTGCGCGAATCTCGCGCGGCCCTGCGGGCATTGCTGGCCTCCTTCGACCGTAATGCAGCATCCGTTCGAAGCCTCAAACTCGTAGTGAGCTCGCCCCACGCGACACGTTCGTCGCGATACCGCGTAAAGCGCGGTCCCTCGAAGAGACGCGGCTCGTGAAGGGCCAACAACGGGCGTTCCCCCGCCTTTGCATTGATAAAGGCGCGCAAGCAGATGAGGAGCCGCTGAAGATACCCCATTGCGCTTATGGAGCATTCGCGCTCTCGGCGATCGTTGCGCCCTCCAGCGCCCTTGGTAACGACGCCCAGCCTGTCCATTGCTGACAGGACGTCGTGGGGCCTCAGCCCCCATTCGAAGAGGCCTTTGCCTTGGAGAAGAAGATGGAGGCGCTCTTCTGCAGCCAAGTCTTGATCCACAGTGGAGGTGGCCACCTCCCGAAATCTTTTGGGACGGCGACCTTCTTCTTGCACAGGTTCGGGAAGTACCTGTGGTGGATGTGGACCTTCCGGAAACCGCGGAAGCACCGAGTGCCACGGAGTCGGGGCTGCATATTCGCTGGGACGAACCAAAGTTGCAGACCCACCAAAGATCTGGCGAGTAATCGCCGGAGACCCCAGATGCTGCACCACATAGGCCTCGCCTATGGTCCCGGCCATGGCGAGGGAATCGTAAATGGCACTCGGGTCTGCTGGGGGCCCATAATAATGGGAAAGCTGGGGCATTGGTTCCCCAGGCTCGGGGTACAAATGGACCCCAAGTTCGGCAGCCTCGGCAATCCTCCTCCTCATATCGAAAAGCAAAGCATGATGCAAGGCCGTCAGGCGTTGTCCCGGAATGGATGGTGGCTGCGTGGTGTCCACCGGAGTAATCCTCGGCACATCGGAATCTCCAATCTCCACGGGGTCCGCCGCAATGGGGCGCCAATGCCCCCAATTCTCGGAGTCGGTAGGCGAAGGCACCTCCCGATCCGGAGGACGGAAAAGAACTTCCCTCGAGGAAGCCGCTGATGGCACCTCTTTCTCTCCAACTGGCTCCTGGACCGTCACCTCCTCCAGCGACGGGCCCACCATTGGCGAAACACTCGCCTCTCCACCAACTGGTCCTCTATCGCAGGCCCAGAGGTTTGGGAGCCACCCATCATGGAGAGTATTGCTCTCCGAGCAACAAAAGCAAAAGGCTACTAGAACCAAAACACTCAGAGCTCCGGATCTGTTCCTTCGTGCGCCTCCGAAAGGCGCTCCAATCCCTTGCATAAGCGAAAAACACCCCATGAAAAACATGACGCACCCACGCAAAGCAAGCTCCAAAGCATGTATGTTCCCAAGGTTCCAAAGCAACATGCTCAAGCAATTCAATCCAAGCTCAAAAATCAAGCGCAAGTTCAAGCCAAACATGTCATGCTGCTTCCTAATCAAGGTCAAGCCACACATGTCATGCTGCTTCCTAAGATTTTTGTCGAAAACAAGCTCTTCTTGAGGACTTTCTGGACCACTTGAGGGAACTTTGGACTTTCCCAGAGGACTTTCGGGATTGAAGATCTCAGACCTAAACCCTCGAAGGAGAAACGAAAACGGAGTTGAAGACAAAGCGTGTCGGCCACACTGCTCATCATCGAGCTCATCGACCTTATGCAGGCTCTTTCCTCCTTTCTTCAAGATGCTCCTGGGAGCGGTCCGCTGTCCTGAGGGGATAGGAACCTCAGATCCTGGCACAACAGTGTCCTTCAGTGAATCAAGTTCCATGTCTTTAGGCCCCTCCGCCCCTTTCTTGGAGGAGGCTTTAGACTTCTTCCCCCCACTAAACGCCCACCAGGCCCGATTGTGACCAACCAACTTGATACTCTTCTTGTTCCCTTTGTACATTCGGGACCCCGTTTTGGACAGATAGGTCTTCCAACCCAATTCCGCCCCACACCATGGAGAGAGGACGTTAAACCCGACATCAGCCACCAACACCTCCCCGAGTCTCAGAAGAACATCACCGAAGTAGACTTCGATACCGACCACAGACGAAACGTCGATCGAACCTCCAGAGGCGTTGAACAGACTGGCTGCCTTGTCGTGTGTCTTCACCACACGAAATCCTGAGATAAACTGGTTGGAAACTATGTGGCACGTAGCCCCACTATCAACCAACCAAACATCCCTCGGGCTAACCCCTAGGTGCGAGCACATCTGAGAGAGGTTTCCTCTTTGAGAAAACTTCGAGCCTAAGGCTCCCATTGAATCTCCAACTACGGTGCCTACCGGCTTCACCTCTTCAGGCGCGTTCAGAACACGAGGAGGAAGAGAAGGTTCGGCCGAAGCTTCCCGCACTCCAGAAAAACCCAAAGCCATCAAGGTGGCTTCCCCAGAGTCTGCTTCCGATTCGGGCTCACCCAAGTAACGGCCTTTCCCTTTTCCTTTCTTCTTCTTCGACTTCTCCTTGCCCTTTCCGCGCCCTTTGGGGCTCTTGTCCCCGTGCTCGCTCCGAGGAGTTCCACCTCCCCGCGGCGTTCCTCCACCTTTGGGAGTTCCCCCACCTTTGGGATTTCGGTCCCCTTTTCCTTTGTCTTTAGGCTTCTTTTCGATCCTTTCCATGGTCGCCCTTGCCTTTGTCCGGACTGCCACCACCACGGGCCTTCTCATCCCTTTGCTTCTGCCAGCATTTCTCGGCTTGGTGTCCCCGTTTCCCGCAGTAATCACACAAAGTGTCACTGAGGGATCGAGACGTTCCACCTGGAGCCTCACACAGTCGAAGCTGTTCTTCGTAGTACTTCAGACTGCTGCACAATGAGTTCCAGTCATGCAAAACAACGTATTGACGAAGCTCGGTATTCACTGCTTGCAAAAGGATACTGCACCGATCAGCCTCTGACAGAAGAAGCAGGGAAATTCGACAGCTTTGCCTCAGACCGAGAAAAACTTATCTTCAAAGTGCCTAATGAGGTCAGTAGGTCGCCGAATATGTTGGCACGTGTGCTGCAACTTCAAACACACTGGTCACGCACGAAGACGGCTTCCATGCGGGATACTGTGCTGTGCTGCTGTGTGATGGTGCGCATGGCCTCGTACCCACAGGCACTCAAAGCCTGTCGCTTCGAGCAAGAGCGTCGCAACTCCAGACCTCTTTCCCACTTTGCCAGGGCTTGGGTCAGGTAGTAAAACAGCTTATCGCTCCGCGCTGCAACTTCCACACTGAGATCCTTCTGGAGTATCTCGTGTTTCACCTTCTACACTTGAGCTCTTGCGTCAGCAAAGGGCAGGCGACTCAACAGAACCAGCAGTTGATAGCTGCCTCTCATAAGACGCATGGACTAGAGGAGAAACGCCGAAACGAGGCTGAAGAGAAGGCAGCTGAGACTGCTAAGTTGGTTGCTGAAGCTGCAGCTAAAGCCAAGACTGCCGACCCGTTTTCGGGATGCCACAGCAGCGACGGAGTCGTCTTCGTCTACTTCTTTTAGTGGTGGGTCCACTCTTCAGAACCGAGCGGAGAAGTACCTACCGCCTTTGCCATTGCTGGAGCATCAAGGCATGAGCAAAAGACGCATGCGAGAAGTGGAAACGTGGCATGGCTATGTGGAGACTTTGAGCTCGTGGTTGGCTTTGCAAGACGAGTCTTTCGTTCGGAAGCTTCAGCTGTGTGCTGCTGACGTAGCATTTCCAACACGATGGCTTGAAACCCAGTCGGTTCCTCCACCGCTGGCTGTGGGCAAAGTTCCTCTTGCCTGACTGCCCGCTGGTGAAGCCTGCGCTTGAGCAGGAGTTGCCGGAGGGAAATCATTCGGTGCTTTCTGAGGTCGCGAAGTCTGGCCTGCTTGACCAAACAGCAAAGTCTCTTCTTTAGGACTCACGTCCGGGACCGGCACCTAAGAAGGGTCCGGAGCTCAGGCGGCCATGGTCCTACTGGAACGTCCTTAAAAGCTCCGCTACCATGTGAAAAACGCAGAGCTCTTTTTCACTCCACGCTTGAACCAAAACACCAGAGGTGTTCGGCAAGTCTCTCGCAGAGTCAGCGCAGCTTCACTTTCGTGAATTCCATCTCAACTTTGTTAAACAAAGGAGAAACACATGCAAACGTCCTAATGCTTCTTAGGAATTCAGTCGCACTTCTTCAAGGATGCTCCTAAAGCATCTCGGGCAGACCAGCTGCGTGCTAGAATGAAAGTTTTTGACTTTATTGTGAGTGCCTTCACAGGTGACAGAATGTCTTGCACATGTGTGGAAGATTGTGGCTGATCAGTGATGTTTTTGTCAGTTTTGGATCAGCTTGCAGAGGTTTGTTTTGCTTCGGAGTGATTGGGAATCCGTGTGATCCCATCCTCGATGGTTTATGCCTTGTTGATTTCCAAGGAAATTATACGAGTGTGTTTTTGCCCAATACGCTATTTAAAGTGAGTGTGCAGTGTGTAGGAACTTCGTTCTGAAGCTGAGTTTAAGCTCACAAGAGAGAATTCGTTTAGTTTGTGCACTTCGTGACTTTTGCCTCAAGTGGCTCTGACTGTGAAAAAGAGAGAGTTGTCCGCACTTGTGTGAGAGGTCAGAGTTCGTGCTTTCAAGGCAAAAGGTACCAGAGGGACCTTCGGTTTTTCACGTGGTAGCGGAGCTTGTGCCTTGTGGTACGAGCCCGTGTATGGTCTTTGGTTGTCTGTCAGGACTCTGTGAGTGCCGGAGGCAAGTTTGGGTTTGGAGCCCAGACTGCCAGTGGACCGGAACCTCTTGGGACCGTGTAAGTGAGTACCGGGAAGCCTACCCTGTGAGGAGGCGGATTCGGACTCATCAGGCTTGGAAGCAGTTGGTTCAGCGGCTGTTGAGGCACTTTGGAGCCCGGGCAAGGTGGTTTGTCGAACTGGATTGGTTGTGACCGATCTTGGAGGAATACGGTGCTTGGTAGAGTAGAACTAAGGCTCTTCAGGAGCCTGGACCATCTGGTGTTGGTGAGAGAATTTTCGCCAGAAGACGTTGTGGAGAGACTGCAGGCTGGAGCCTGAGTTCAGGAACTATGTTGAATACATCCCCACGACATACCAGTGGAGCTCATGTGAGGAGTCCAAGAGGTGGACGAGAGCGTGGAAGCTCTGTGCCCATCATGGATGCTGAGACAAGGCGAAGGGTAGACCCTTTTCCGGGTTTGGGAAATCCCAACCCACTGTGGGTGCAAGGTTTGGCACAAGGAAGCCAACCTGTGTATGGCCCAGTGCCCAGAGGTCGAACTCCCGCCAGAAGCCCTCATGGGGTAGCTACTGGAGCACCCCAACAGACAATGGGAGGCCCTTCGTTTCCCCCTGGTTTGCCTCAGCAAGCGGTAGGAAGTCCTTCGTTACCACCAGGACTATCCACTGGACCTCCTCAACCTGTGGTGACACCATCACAAACATCACCCGACGTGCAAGGGTTGACGAGACAAGTGCGAGAATTGGAAAGCATGATGCAGCAACTGGTTGTGCAGCAACAGCAGTTTATGCAAACGATGACTTCGTCCATGGTGCAGCAACAGCAGCAGCATCAGCAGTGGATGATACAGCAGCATCAGCAACAGCAGCCACAGCAACAGCAACAGGTGAATCCCCCCTTACCTCAGGATGGTGTTCCTGAGAACATGCCCAGTTCTTCTTCGGGATGTCAAGGTGCATCGCCAGTGGGTACTCCTGCGAAGGGGACCCAGCTTTTTCGGATGGCGAGCCCAAGTCCCCCACTGAGACCTCCACCTCTGGAGCAAGAAAGGGAAAGGGATGTGTTTGCTCGATCGGACAAATGGTTGCCCAGTTTGCCGACCATTGACTTTTCGTCTTGGAAGGATCGCATCTCTGAAGCTCTTGGATTCTTGACCTGGATGGAGAAGCTGACCAGTTGGGTTGGTTTGGGTTCAGAAGTGTTTCCCAATGAGCTCATGCATGCGGTGAAGACTCAAGAAGAGTCTCGGCTGAAACAGGATCGACTTACTGTGGAGCAACAGAAGAGGTCGACGAGGCTGATGCACATCCTGCGACAGACTTTTGCAAATCATGAGAAGAGTTCTCTGATTTTGCAGACATATGTTGAAAGTGAGAGCACTTATCAACAATCTGGTTTTGTGGCTTTGAGATTGCTGGCGAAGGAGTTTTGCCTGAAGTCGCGAGCTGAATGCCTGTTCTTTCGGTCGCAGCTGGTGAATCAAACCGTGAAAGCACCCAGTATTCCGGAGATCATTCGAAAGATTGAGCATGAGTTGAACAAGTACACCAAGCTGCTCAATAGTCTTGATCCCGATGTGCATGCTGGTGGTTTGCAGATCCAAGAAGCGGATTCGGTTATGGTTTTGCTGCGCAGTTTGCCAGATCGGTGTAGAAGCCATTGCTTGTTGCATGGCGATAGTGAATCGTTTGAAGATCTGAAAAGAGTTGCTCTGAAGTTTGAGGTGCAACAAAGGGTGTGGTCAGAAGCCCCTGGCACGAAGCTTCAACCTTTTCGAGATCCCAATGAGGGAAAGGGCAACGAAGGAAAACCAAAAGGCAAAGGAAAGGAACAGAAAGGCAAGCGCGAATCAAGCAAAGGTGCTGGCAAACGAGCTTCAAGCCAGAACAAGAAGGATGTGGAGTGCTATGTGTGTGGTGGAAAGGGACATTATGCCCGCGATTGCTGGTATAAGGAGGGAGATTCAGGCAAGAAGCCCAATTCCCCCAATGCTAAGGCGAAAGCCAAGGCAAAAGGAGATCCCAAGAAGAAGCCCGAAAAGGGAAAGCCCAAAGGAAAAGGCAAAGGAAAGGGGAAGACAGTTGCTGAAGTCTCCCAAGAGGGTGAGTCGAGTGACTACCAGCTAACTGGAGGTGAATGGAATGAACCTGAGTCAGAGGCCCGAGTGGAAGTGGAATGAAGTGAGAAAAGAGTGGATTCCCCGGAGTACTGATGAGATAGATTGGTCATGGGAAGTTGAGACGAGAGTCCGGATTGCCGAGTTGGAGCATCGGATCTCTACCGATTTATCTCAGATGTTGCCATCTAAGTCAGTTCGGTCTTTGATGAAACCTCCGATGAATCAAGTCAAAAGCATGGAAAAGGATGATGCAAGCAAATGGTGGTTGATTGACTCAGGAGCATCGGTGACTGTGATTGCGAAAAGATACTTGGATGAGTTCCAGATCTTGGATCGGAAGGCGTTGGGACCTAATGAGAGGTACTCAGCAGCCAACGATACCCCGGTGAATGTCTTCGAGCGAGTTCGCATCCGAGCCTTGCTGCCTATGTATGAAGGAAAGCAGTATCTTGGTTTGACATCGGTGTGTGTGACTGGAGTTGTAGCAGATGTGGCTCACAACATCTTGAGCACCGAGCAGATGGTGAATACTGGTTGGGAAGTGAAGTTCACTCGAAGAGAGATTTCGCTGCGACACGAGAAGAAAGGAGTCATGGGATATGGAGTATCCTGGGCTGGATGTCCTTGGATCTACCTGCAAGGTGATGCTGGAAAGCGAAAGAAAGTAACCTTTGGAAGAACTGAGGTTCGACCCATGGATGTGGATGATGGCCAACGACCGATGGAGGTTGATCAGATGCAGTCAGTGCAGTCAATGACCAAGAAAAAGCAAGAAGAAATGGAGCTGCATCGGATGCGAGGCCACATTCCTTTTTCGTCCGAATGTCCTCATTGTCGGATGACAAGAGGAACAACCCAGCATCGTCGGACCAAGGATGCTCAAGACCGACCCGTGGCGTTGCAAGCAGATTTCTGCTTCATCAACCTGGTAACTGGTACTTTTGCGAAAGACCAGCCGACGGCTCCCAACATGAAAGTACTGGTCATGACTGAAATGTCAACCAGAATGATTGGATGTCTGTTGGTAGGGACCAATGCTGACAATACCTCCAGCTGGATTCGTTATTGGATGAATGCTTTCGGACTGGACATTGCAGGGTCTGCTGTACTGTTGAGGACAGACAGCGAGACAGCGGTGAGCGCCCTCATCAAGAGAGCCAATCTGGGGATTAGGATTGTGACCCAAAGAGCACCTCCGCAGGGACATGAAGCGGTTGGTGGTGTGGAAAGGGCAGTGAGAACACTCAAGGAGTTGTTCAGCACGGTGAGGTTGGATCTACGAGCGCAGGGCTTTGACTTGAAAAGAAGTCCTCGAGCGTTTGAGTTTGGTCTGATTTACTGTGCTGCAATGCACAATCACCATGCAGCTGCCTTTGATGGGAAGAAATCACCCCAGGAGTTGGTACTACAGAGATCCCTCCATGAGTGTGGATCGTCGTTGATAGGTGCTACAGTTCTGGCTGAGCTACCGGATTCGATGAAAACCACGGCGCTCTCCCGGTTTGTGGAAGCAGCCTATGTGTACCCTGAAGTTGGTGGCTTGACTCATGTTGTGAGTGCCATGGTGGATGGTTGTCCAAAACACTTTCGAGCAAAGTCCATCAAGCACATCGTTCCGTTGAAGATTGGGTTGGAGCATTGTCAACATTTGCTCAAGGAGCATGATCCATCGGATACATTGGCTCCCCCGATTCTGAAGGAGAAAGAGGATGGTGTGCCCGATCGGATTGAAGGTGAAGCGGACAAGGCCTTTGAGGGCCGAGTGTCTGAGGGACCGACCACCGACATGAGCAAAGTTGGACCTCCAGCTGCATGGGTGAAGGAACATGGTGGCACAGCGAACTGTCCTGCGTGTGGTCCAAAAAGAGGAAAAGCCAACCACAATGCTGAATGCCGAAAACGGTATGATGATTGGTTGAAAGCTCAACGACAACGGTTGGAATCGAAAGAACCAACAGAGGAAACTCCAAAAATGGACCAGAGAAGCTCAAAGGATGCGGGGGTGATGGAGTCTGGAAGTGAGCCTTCACTCCTGAAACGCCCGAAGATCACCTATGAGAGTCGACCAGATCCCAAGTTGGAGGAGAAGCAAAGCGTCCCAACACCTGCGACAGAAGTTGTGGATGTTGACATGGAGGATTTTGAGGATCCAAGTTTGCCTTACCAAGGGATTCCAGATGAGGCAATGGAACCTGGATACTTCGAAGGAGAAACTCCCGCTGAGGATGAAGCGATCCCAATGGAGGAAGAAAAACCTCAAATGGATGTGGATTCAGTTCCAAATGAGTCCAGTCGAGTTCCCCGGCGTTTAGAGAGTTTAACTTCAGATGTGAACTCAGTTCCAGATGAGTCCAATCGAGTTCCCCGGCTGATCAATCGTATTTATTTAGACCCAAGACTCGATGTGCCTCAAGGTCCTATTAAAATGGTAAGCAGTGACGAGAGTCCGAAGTTGGTACATGTGACCAATTCGATTCTGCTCAACAAGAATAGCACTTTCCCGGAGTCCATGAAGGTGTGTGGATCCCAAGTTTGGCTGGCAAGACCCACGAGTGTTCTGTCTGAGATAGATGGATGTCCATTAGATGTGGATAAAACAGTGGAAGGCCGGCGAACTGAGCTGCAGAGTATGACTGCTCACAAAGCAGGGAGAGTGGTTGGAGCAGACGAGGCTCAGAAGTTTGCTCGTCAGCATGGGATAAAGATCATCCCAACCCGATGGGTCCTAGGCCCAAAGGTGGTGAATGGCAAGGAAGCTGTGAGAGCTCGGTGTGTGGTGCAAGACATCGCAAAGGGGAGCACAGCATCATCTTTAGGACTGAGTGCTACGACTCCTTCTTTAGAAGCGTTACGGACGCTTTTGGCCATTGCTTCGGTAGATGCTATGGATATCGCAACTTTGGATGTTAGCACTGCATTCTTGCATTCCCCCCTTCCGAAAGGATCGAAGGCGATTATCCAATTGCCCAAGGATGTTTCCGCCTGCAAGGACTATTATGTCCCGGTGTTTATGATTCTGGATCAAGCCATGAATGGTTTGAGAGTTGCCGCCAAAGCTTGGAACTTGAAGCTGGCGACAGTTGTGAAGAAAGTTGGGTTGAAGCAATGCCCAACGGAACCTTCCGTCTTCGAGGGCACTGTGAGAGGGAAAAGATTCCTCATGTTGTGCTATGTGGACGATTTGATTCTGTGTGGCACTAGAGATGCCATTCGGTTGGTGACCGACACCCTGAACGGAGAGTTGAAGATCAAGGAAACGGGTCGAATCACTTCCACTGGTGGAAAGATCACCTTTTTGGGGCGAGAGATTGAGAGACAAGGGAGTCATCTCAGGATGCGAGTGCCCCCGGCATACTTAGATGCCCTGTTCGAGACAGAGTTCTGTAAGGACCTGAAGGTGGTTACTGCTCCTCCGGACATCGTGAAAACGGTCGAGAAGGGCAGAGCAAGTGGTTCGGATCCTGAGTTGAGTGACACTGCAGCTGCGAGGTACAGAGCAGTACTTGGCCGGATTGCATGGTGGGGTCAGTCGAGACCTGACCTGAGTAGGTGGATGTCCATTCTTTCGCAAGGACAGTCCAAGCCAACAGCATGCTTTGAGCAAGCATTGCGACAAGTGATTAGGTTCCTAAAGGGACAATACCATGCATGGCAGTACTTTGGCCCTGATGGGAATGTACCGGACAGTGGGCCGGCGCAGCTGGAAGTGTATGCGGATGCCAGTTGGGCACCCCAAGCGTCGTTAGGACGAAGATCTGTGTCGGGCATAGCCATCTTTTATAGAGGATGCCTGATCAAGGGAATCTCTCGAGTTCAAGGGTGTGTATCGCTGAGTTCTTGTGAAGCCGAGTTGAGAGCCATCTTGACTGCGGTACAGGAGAGTGAGGGACTTGCGACTTTGATCGGTCAGTTGGCCGAGTCAGATGTCACGATCCGATTGCACACTGACAGTTCCTCAGCGAGAGCGGTTTTGCTAAACCGTGGGTTGAGTAGGCGAGTTCGCCACTTAGACATCGCTGTCTGCTATCTTCAGGAGCGGATACAGGAAGCTCAGACCTTGAAGGTCATTTGGTGCCCGACAGCGGGAATGATCGCTGACGTTCTTACAAAGTGCTTGAGTCAAGTGACATTCTGTCAGCACCAGCAAGCTATGGGTATATACCCTGGTGAAGATGTGCAGCAGGTGTGGAGGATCTGTGGAATCCGACCAAGGGTTGGAGTTCAGGCATGCCAGTGTGCCGAGGCAACTGGATGCAGTGTGGAGCAAGTTGGATCGTTGAAAAGTGTGAAAAAGTGTGGCGAAGTTTTTGAAAATTTCCACCTTAGAAGTCCCGAAACCCTTTGTGAAGACTCTTCCCCTGAGGTTCAAGAAATGGATTTATGGTCCAACCGCAAAAGCTTTGGTTCAAGCACCACGGAAGCTAGCCCTAGCCTGGAGCCTGTACCTTTGGTGAAGGACAGGAAAATGGCAGCTGAAGACAGCAGGAAGGGTGAGCAGGGTGCTGAGATGAAAAGCCCCTTTTGGTGTAAGGTTTGCAAATGGTTGTTCAGATCCGAGCATGCTGCCGGGTTGAGCTGGGATGAAAGTGGCAAGCCCAAGTGCGAAAAGTGCAAACAGACTGTGACAGTCTCTGGCACGGATGCAAGCCATGCATTCCATCTCCGAGAGGCAGAGAAGGAGCGCCGAGCTGCTGGAAAAAGGGGTGATAAAGGTGAAAGCCGAGGCTCAGGCCAAGCTGCACCGAAACCCAAGGCCATGCCGAAGGTGATTGAACGGATGGTCGACGTGTTTCCGGAGCTGGCGGATCCAGAGCCGCCGAAGTGGTTCGGTGATGTGTCATGGAGTATCTGCCGGCGCGGAACTCCAGTGGATGAGCTAGAGCTCAAGGACGTGGTAGGCACGCTATCCGACAAGGATATGTTGCGCTATCAAAGCTCATACGAGAATCTGGTGAAGCCCATCCAGGAGGTGTGTGAGCTACAGGAGAAACCCACGAAGATCTTCGGAATCTTGGATGTCCGTGGACAGATTGGTGGCAAGGCCATCATCTGGGAGATGGCAGTGAATGAAGGAGGACTGTACATGGAGGTGCCGCCGGGAACGTGTGGCCTGGCGATGTTGAGCTTCGTGAGGTACTTAAAGAGAAAAGGGATAGTCCCTGTTTTGCTTCTGGGTGAGCACCAGGACCTCGGAGTCTTGCGGATGGTGGATCTGTTGTGCATGCTACCCATTTTGGGAGCAGAGAGGATCATGGAGGATGAAGTTGAGAGCTCGTATTATCCCCCATGGGTGTTGCGCTGGAAGAGAAGTGCAAAGGAAGGATCCTTGGTGTTTAAGGAACTGGTGGAGCGAGTGCGAGTGATTTCGATGTTGTCGTGTGATACACTTCGGATTCACGAGCCGGAGCTGAGGGAGAGACCAGTCCCCAAGTGGTCGTTTGTGGCCTACAGCCACTACAGATCCGTGATGGAGTCTGTTGCAGGATTCTTGGAGGACCTGGAGAAAAAGAAAGAGGAGATCACCGACACGCAGAGGGCGGCAAGCTGGAAGAAGGTGGTTGCGAGTGAGACTCGAAGCGGTGTTGTGTGGATCTGCAAGTGTAAGTGGCACTTGCCGACCGACTATGTGGTGAGGTTCAACTTGACGTTGCCTGCCGACATGTGGCAGCAAGCCTTTGGGATCATGGGTGAGAATGTTGGGAAACTCGAGAAGGAGGAAAAGGACCTGAAGCGGATCCTCAAGGCTGCAGCGGAACAGCAAGACCGAGAGTTCGAGGAAGCTGAGCGAAAGCGCAAGCGCATCGCCGACCTGTCAGCTGCCGAGGAAGAAGCTGCTAAGAGAGCAAAGCTGGAAGGCGAAGCGGTTCGCTCGCCTGTGTCAGTTGTACCATCTGAGTTGGATGCAGCAGCTATCGCGCAGATTGCTGAGCGTGTGAAGGCAAGCTTTAGTGTTGCCGATTTGGAGCTGATGTTGGAAGAAAAGAAGAGAAAGGTTGGAGACCAGCCAACTGAGAGGCCTGCGGAGACGCCAGCTGAGCCTAGCCGATCTTCGCAGAATGTGGTGATGGAAACGAGGACGGCTGAGTTGGCGGAGATGAAGGAAGCCGCCAAGGAGCGCCGCGCCAAGTTGATGGAGTCAACTGGAGCTGGCGAGAAGAAGGGCGAAGAGGATGAAGAATGAACTGAGATGCTAAGTGATCTCAGTGGTTGGGTGGGTGAGTGAAACCCGCAGCCATTTTTTTGGAAGCCATGGCCGCGTTGCCGCCATGGAGCGCCCGCGATTTTTCTGGTTAGTGTGAGCCCTTGTTTCAGTGCATGAGAAGTTTGCAAAGAGGAGGCAAAATGATGATGAAACTCAACGAGGGACTCTATAGCCCCTTCTGCAAGGCGTCTGATTGCCACCTCTGAAGACGTTTTTGGCTGATGGTACGCTGGAAGAAGCGAAACTATGAAGCCAATCTTTTCCTGAAGGATCAGCTAGCCGATGCTAGTTGGTGAGTTTGGTGACCTGGAAGATGCGAGACTGAGGAGGAGTACCACGACAAGGTCGAGTGCTGAGTGGGAAACATCTGAAGCTTGCATTAATTCGTTTTCACGTGTTTGTCACCACGAACTCTTGGATTCGTTCCAAGACAACCCTGCCCCAGTGCAGGTGGATGCAAGTTTAATTCGTTTTTCACGTGTTTGGACAACGAACTCTTGGGTTACCAGTGATGTGGACCCAGGACAACCTGCCTGATGGTGGGATCTTGCATGAGTTTTAAGTTTGATGTCAGAGATCGACTGGTGTGTTGTTTGTTTCGTTTGGTGGCGAGTACGCACCAAGGGAATGTGGCCAGGGCATCCCCTTAGTGTTGAAGTGCCGAGCTGGGCTTGGACTTCAGATCTTTGACATGAACCCTCAGCAAAATGCGGGGGGTGGAAGATTGTGGCTGATCAGTGATGTTTTTGTCATGTTTTGGATCAGCTTGTATAGGTTTGTTTTGCTTCGGAGTGATTGGGAATCCGTGTGATCCCATCCTCGATGGTTTATGCCTCGTTGATTTCCAAGGAAATCATACGAGTGTGTTTTTGCCCAATACGCTATTTAAAGTGAGTGTGCAGTGTGTAGGAACTTCGTTCTGAAGCTGAGTTTAAGCTCACAAGAGAGAATTCGTTTAGTTTGTGCACTTCGTGACTTTTGGCTCAAGTGGCTCAAGTGGCTCAAGTGGCTCTGACTGTGAAAAAGAGAGAGTTGTCCGCACTTGTGTGAGAGGTCAGGGTTCGTGCTTTCAAGGGAAAAGGTACCAGAGGGACCTTCGGTTTTTCACGACATGTGACATGAACCACGAGTTTGCATTGCATGAGTTGAGAACTGTGCTTGAACCGTTTGTTTTGTGTTAGCAGAAACAGGCATGGACATAGTATGTTTGGAGCTTGGCTTGAAAGTGTTTCTTGCTTTGAGCTTGACGTGAGATGCTTGGAGTGTGCATGATGAGCAGAGAAGCACTCATTGTGGGGTTTCCTAAGTCGGAGCAACGTATTGCCAATCTTCAGGTCAACGTGCAGCCACCGTTGCATTGTGGGCGGAACGTGCATATCGAAGCCCATCTGCCCGGCGAACTAGCCTCGAAGCTGCCCGCCATCAATGCTTTTGTAAGAGTCAACCGGAGGAAGCGCATGCGCTGGAGCAGCACCAATTTTGTGTGTTAGTTCCATCTGCTCTTGCGTAAGCATTCTGTCAAACATGGCTTGGCCGTGCTTAGAGCGGAGCTGTCATGTAGTTCTTCGATGCTGTTGCTCACTGGCCCACTGGCTGATCACCATGGAGTGCCCCGGGCTGCACCGACAATTGCTTGCTAGGTTGAAGTCCCCACTGGCTGACCACCATGGAGCACGTTCGGCCACCCTTCCTGCTGGAAGGGTTGCCCCTGTCTCGCAGCTTCTCTTGTGATCTTGCGATGGATGACCCACTGTTGAAGGCGTGGCAATCCGGCATTGCTTGGCTTGGTGGCACCGTTGATTGAGGTTCGCGGATATATGCAGATTGACGTTGAGCAAATGTCTACAAGATGGTGGTTTTGACTTTCTGGCAAACATTCGCATTTTGCGATCCCCCTGCACAGCTTGGTGCGGCATGGATGTGCTCTTGGATTATTTCGACGACGTTGAGTACTGAGCGCGCGGGGAACCTAGTAGTTTGGTCGCTTTGGTTTCTTTTGGTTGTTGCTGCTTGTTCGCTGGGTTGTTTGGTGGTTTGGTTGGTGGTGTTGTTCGTCCTTTTTGTTCTTCCTGCTTCTCACGGCGATCTGTTTCAAACCTAGTTGCGAGACCCACAAGAACGGCCTACTGTGCTACTGATGTAGTAAAGAGGCGTCCGCTTTAAAAAAAGCAGCGGGCTGTGAAAAGCAAATGGTGTTTGTCTCCCTGAGGTGCGTTGCCCATCGTTCATTGAGAAGCCCGTGATAGGCCGAGGGGAAGAGAGCTTCCCAGCCGAATCGAGTCATGTGCAAGTGCAATGCAGCAGGCGGAAGGGCAGTCAAATGGGAGCCCACCTGGATTCTTAAATAGCCACAGGACCTGGAACTCGCGGCATAACCTCAGCATGGGCAAGCAAAAGCGCTACACCTGCTCAGCTCAGTTAGCTCTCCGGAACCAGGGCCGAAGATGAAGCAAGCAGTGCGAACCCCCAGGGAAAGAACCCACCTAGTTCACTACTCTTTACATGTTTGAACCGACGGCTGCGGGCAGAAGTTGTCAACCGTGCGCCAGCCGAGCTTGCGTTCCTGTCGCATGTCACTTAGGTGCATGGAACGCGACAGCCCTTTGCTCCAAGCTCGCAGGACTTCTCTAAATAACAAACTCTTCCTTTGGTGCCGCACTCCCGTAGGAGGCCTCACACTCTGTCAAAAAGACTCCCCGATCAATGCCCGAAGGTCAAGGCAAGCCCATGTGATCAGCGATCAGCCAGTCCGGATCACCAATCAACAGCGGCCACACCATGTGCTCCGGGTTGTAGTTTTGCATTGCGATAACCCTTGCATTTTAACATCATGTGCATATCGTCCCGTTGCATTACCTCGCAAGCCCTCTGCAGTAGAAAATAGAGCGTTCGCTCCTGCATGGCTTAACGGTAGATTACAACTTGGAGTTTCCCTGATAACTATAGGTTATCAGCCGTATAGCCTACAATGCTTGCGGATGCGAACCTGGAGAATGCATCACCTGAACTTGTTCCTGCCGAAGAAGCAGCTACAGAACGTACAGGACTACCTCTGCTGCTCCCGGCAACGGGAAGCCGGGCAGGGGCACGAGAGATGCATCTAGGTCAACAGTCGTACCCTCAAGCAGTTAATTTCGCTAACATGTCCATGCATGACGGTCGGAACTAAGGAGTTGCCAGTTAGGAGGGGGGGGGTAAACCATTTTGGGGGTTTGGCGGGGGTTTGAGCCCAGACCCAGGATTGCATGCTTTTCGGATTGGAAAACAGCAAAACACGTCCGGGCCCAGGATTCGGGTTATTGTGAAACCGCGAAACAACGTTGTGTGGAAACGTATCTGCCTGCAAGCTTTGCGAAATTTGAGACGCATGATTCTTGAAATGCCGGGGTTCGTGCTGTACTTGTTCAGCACCACTCGTGTTGGCAGATCGCACAGAGACGTGCGAATACATGGGGCCATTGTGACAGATGGTTGCGAGTTGCTTTCCGAGGAAGCTTGCCGAAGTGGTGCTTGGCTAGATTCCTGGCTGCAGCACGATTTCAGTGATGCACAGTCGAGTAAGACTCCGCGGCAGAGCAAAACGGAGCATGTGCAGTGGAATGTTTTGTCTGCGTGCACGTACAATGAGCAGTTGACTCTGCTGGTGCAACACTTCAAAGGAAATCAAATTCAGCCCTTTTGTACACTGAGCCTGCTCGGCCAAACGTTGTTCCGTGAAGCCGAGTTGCGTGCTGTGGGAGACAGTGACCAGACACTGTTCACAGCCCAGCTTCGGAAGCAGGGGCGTTTGGTGCGAATGCCTAGGGCTTATTTAACCACGGTCTTTCGCAAAGAAATTGTGAGGCATGTCATCAGTCCTGCTTCCCTGAGCCGTTCTCTGCACGTGGAGCCTGTTGCCCCCCAGGCGGCCGGGCTTGGTCCTGGCGCAGGCCAGGTTCCCGCCCTTGCCGCTGTGGGGGGCCCAGGCGGTGCTGAGCCGGCTGATTCAGCCGAGCCTGGCCCTGAGCCACCTGCGCCCGTAGAGCAAGTTGAGCAACTTCCGGGTAGGACCAGCCTGCAAGAGATCCTGCTTGCTCAGCTGGGGTACAGGCTGTCCAGCACGGAGGACATGGATGAGACCCTCCAATTGACTCGCAGAATTCTGTTCGACATGCTGCGTAGTCTGTCGCAGCGGTTCGTCAACGAGCCAGGGTGTAGCAGTGTGCGGCGTGCCAGGTACCTGTCGGCAGATGCATCGCCGCAGGGAGGGCACGACTACCTGTGCATCCTGGAGGAGATTGCATCGCGCTCCAGCAGCTGGGTGCCGGATGCTGAGGAAGGGCAGTTTAATCCCTTCAAGGGCTTCGATCAATGCGTGCGTGCCTTGCCCTGCCAGACACTGGCACGAGGCCAGACGAAGGTGCCCATGAAAGTGGCCTGCCTGTTGAATTCCATCCTGATGGAACACGGCGTGGACAAGTTGCAGCACTACCGGCAGGAAGTCCGGGGCTGGGTGTCTGACCAAGGCACGGAGCGGGCCATCTCCAAGTATCCCCTAAGAGATGGCCTTGCTGTGCTCGGGAAGCCGCTGCGCCTGGACATGGAAGGACATGACTTGCCCGCAGACGTTGTGGGTCGCGGGGGTGAGGCCTCGCGGCCCTTCTTTCACTCGTCCCTGGACGTTTCTGGCCTGATGCACGTAGTCTACAATGCCCTGGAGGCAGCTGTGACCGGACAGAGGCACTGGCCAAAGTTCCAGAAACAGTTGCGGGCAATTTGCAAGCTGTGCGGAGAAAAGAGCTACCAAGAGGTGGTGGCCAACCAAATGCTCCGCGCAGCAGGTGCATCGGCCCTTGACATCCAGATGTTGTGTGCCTTCAATGCCAAGCATCTGGACTGGCACTGGGAGACCTTGGAGACAGTTTTGGCTCAGTGGTCCCCTCTGAGACCGGTGCTGCAGCAGTATTTCAAGGCGGACATGCTTGAGGCCACAGATTCCGGCTTGGCGCTTTTGGTGTCCCAAGCTCTGCAGAGCCCGTGGCACGGACTCATGCTTGAATGGTTGCGTGGCCTGACAGAGGCAGTGGGCAAGGAAACACGATGGATGGAAGGCTGCTACTGCCACGAGGCCGTGCTCGTCGGCACCGGGAGCAGGTGGAAGCGTAGACACCAGATGCTTGGAGCAACTGGTGCGGTCACCTGCCCTTGGAAAGGCAAGTGGTTGCCATCCTTTGCTTTGGGCCACCGTGAAGCCATGACGCGTTCTCTGGACCTCGCCGGCAGCAGTGAGTACCACAGAGCGTTGCTGAATGGAAGATGCGGCGGCAATTGCAGACATGGATGTGGTGGTTAAACGGGCACTCGCCCACGCCCTCCACGACAAGCTTGCTTATTTGGAGGCCTTGCCTTACAAGCTCGCGGGTGCTTTTGGTGAGTACTGTGGCTCTTGCTTGCAGAGAGCCAAGAAGTGTGTGCGGGAATGTTTGCAAGAGTTCGAAGAGGCTGGCCGGGCAGAACTGCACCCCACCACATTGGAGTTGTTGACGGGAAGAAGCCCAGTGGGGCAACAGCTACGTGCTTTTGCTAAGGACCCCGAGCGGTCACTCCACAAGTACCCCCCGATGCCTTTGTGGCCATCCAGGAATTGAGCCTGGTGCCACTGGTCGAGCGACGAATCGAGGGGGAGCACGCGCAGGTTAAGCTTGCGGCCCAGCGTGGCTTCAGATGGGCCGGGCCGGCCATGGTTTGTGCGCGGAAGCGCAGACATCAGGTGCTGGCTATGCTGGAGAATCCCTCGCTGCTGCAATGGGTCTGTCAAAACTGGAGGGCCCGGGACATTTTCCAGAGAGTTCTGGCCCACAAGTGCCTGCCGACAACGGTCAATCTCATGGGCCGGTCCGAGAGATATGCTCGCGTGTATGGGTACGCGGTGGATGACCACTTCAGAGATGTTGAGAAGATGCAGCAGGCAGCCCGCGGCCGGGCTGCCGAGCTGAAGGCTTTACACCCTCCTCCGCAAGCAGCCTCCCACGACAGCAAGCAGATTGTAGGGTTCTTCAAGGCGCATCTGCGCCCAGGCAGCATCTGCAGCATGCCTGCAGCCATGGTGCGAGCATGTGACCCTGGCCGTGGCCCTCACCCACAGCTCTGCGCGCTTAGCACAGCAGACATCGCCCGAGCCTTCTGTGCCAGCTCTCGGTCCGTGATTGCCGGGATCATTTGTTCTTCTCTGTCGTGGACCCGAGACCAGAGGACAAATTTCAGATGCAGGCCTCAGCCACAGCGAGTCGGCCCAGGACACAGTTGAGTGTTGACATGCTGCCGTGGACCGAGTGGGCCTCTGACAATTCCATGTGTGCTTCCACTCGCACCGCTCGCGCTGAACCGAAGACATTGGACGCGGCTGCGTTCTGCACTCCGGATTCCTTCGTGGACGTGGCGAACCAATGTTTGGTGTGGCAGTGTCTGCCAGTGGGTCTGCATGTGGAGCTTCCTGCTCTGGAAGCTGCAGTAACAGATGCCCCACTTCCACTTCCCTTCTTCGTGGACGACGAGGACATGTTGCAGGGTCTGCTGAATGCGGAGAGTGGTGGAAAATGGGTGTGTGTGTTTTGGGGCTTTTTTAGGGCGTTAGGGGAAAAAAGTTGGGTGTTTGCGGGACTGGGATTTTCGGGTTTAGACCCCCAAAGAGTAGGCTTTCCCTGAAGTACCCACGGACATGTTGTTTGTGCAAGAGTGTTTTGCTGTGACGGCGCATGTTGTTTTTGTGATTGGCCGCAGCAAGCCAGTAGTCAGCGTAGCATGCCATGGCGGGAAACTTGGCACTTTGCACGCCGGGACATCGGAGACCGCTGAGAAGAGATCGGCGATGTATTGGGCTGGTCAGAAACCCATATCCGATGATGGATTCCTGTAGGTTGGTCACTGAGAGTTGGGGTGCCGTGCAGCCCGGGAGAGTAGAGAGGTCAAGGAGTTCGAGAGCTCTCGCAATTTTGAGACAAACCGGGATGATGGGGTCGTATATTTGCAGATATGCAGCAGGGAAAGTGTCCGGCAGGTAGAGCAACTGATTTGCAACCTGCAGGAGGTGTTCAGGATCAGTCAATCCGTCTGTGGGCTGCTTTGGCAGGCCCTTGCAGATGGACTGCCGCCAGGACGTTCTGTGAAACCGCCAGCGCTTAGAGGGCGCACGACCCGACTGGTCGGCTCGGCCGGGGACGCGGGTTTTGATGCGATGCTGCGAGGCTCAGGTGGCACGGCCGCGGTGCGGGAAGAGCTGTGTGACCTGCGACTTCGGTCCGGGGATGACTGTCCTGACCGACAATGCGGGGTGCTGGGCAAGGACCTCTGTTTTTCGAGGAGGCATTGCCGCCTTGGACAGGGAGTGGTGGGCCCTGTGGAAGGGGCGGTCACCTTGTCATCTCCAGCTCAGACGTCCAGACTCCTCGTCAATGGCCGATTCCGTGATTTCTCCAGTACGGACAGGGAGCAGCTGCAGCCCATTTAGGGACGTGCTATGCGGCCGGCCCTGTGCTCGAAGGGTGCTTCCTTTGCTTTGGCTTTGCCCTTCGTAGGCAGGGCCAGCGGCTGTGTGCTGTCGAAGAGGGCTCCAGGTACAAGGACGCGCCATCACCAGGCTTGGCCCACGGCTTGGCATCCTGGAAGGGCGCGCAGCGTACTGCATGAGGTAAAGGTTCAAGTTTGAACCCTCGGTGTTGCAATTGTGACAAGGTCCCCCGACAGTTGGCCGATCAAAAGAGGGGCACGGCTGATGGAAGAGAGACACACCCACGGGGCAGTGCAGACAAGCCATCAGTGCAAACCAATATTTCCCCCTCCCCGTGCACAGCCGCGTTCCTCCGCAAGTGCGGACGTCCTCGCGCCAATTTTGGCATGAAGGCCTAGAGCGTCAGGAACGTGATTTTGCTTCTGGCAGACCGACTGCATTTTGCGAACCGCGCTCTGTGCTCCCTCCAACACAGCGCGAGTCAAGCCACAACGGGTCTACTTCGACCTCTTCGTGTTCTGAGAGAGGGATGTTTCACCTTAGGATTGGATTGCTTCCGTTTTGCTTTTCTCTTGTGTGTTGTGTGTTGTTCTGTGCTGTTTGGCTGCTTCCGGTAGTCATGGCCGTCTCACCTCGTCGCAATAGACCGGCCCACTGTGCTGCTGATGTGGTAAAGGGGCGTCCGCGATAAAAAAAGACTCCAAAGGCCTCGCGAAGCTCCGCCCAGACCTCACCCAGAAGGGCAGAAAGCTCGCAGCATCGGATTGGCTAGAAAGAAGAAAGCAGACCTAATCTCAACCCAATTGGCCGAATAAATGCCGCGTTGAGCCCTGAATAAAGGTGCAACCGCCAGCTTGGCCCCAGAAGGTGCCGACGGGCTGATGGTGCGCATCCATGCTACCAATTTACTGAAGGCTACTTGGTGGATTTGTGAAGCTTTTGGAGGTTCCTTGGCCGGTCTATTCTCCTTTTTTCGGATCTTTAATGCACTGCGGAATGCAGCGCGGGTGCTCTTTGCGACATGTGCTTTCCAGGTGCCACCGTGTTTTCCGGTTTCCGCTTTCAAGCATGTCGCCTTTGGGTGCATCTTATGTCGCGTCTTCCCACATTGCTAAGATCAGGAGACTGTTGCGATGGGTTCGGGTTTCGAGGGGGAAGCGGAGAAGGAGGAGCTCCTGTGGCTGGCGCCGGTCGCACTGGGGTTGTGCACGTGGCTGCTCCGGCTGCGTTGGCAGCGATCGAGCTTACTGGGATGCGAGCGGCCAAGTTGATGGATTTTCCTCCAGACGGGGCCCGGCTTTGCCAGCGGCGCGCTTGTTGCATTTTGCGCGAGCGTTTGTGAAGCCTTCCAGAGGGGGCGAGCTGCGCAGTGCGTGGCCTATGGCTGCACGGACACGCTGTGCGAGCTGAGCGGTTGGATTGTGGGTCCGTGGGAAATGTGTGCCTTTTTGGAGCTGTGGGCTCCCGGCGTAGCTTTGCTAAACTGCGTTATGGCAGTGCACAGAAACGGCCTTGTGCGAGTGCTGTGAGTAGGCGGCAATTTGCATGAGGTCTTGCAAGCCTTAAAGAAGCCTATCTTGTGTGAGTTTGGGGCTTTGTTTGTGGGCCCAGAAAGGGGGTGCGTTTGGGACCACAAAATAAGCGCTTTTGAGGGTGCGTCGGAGGTCTTGGAGGCCTTAAGAGCTATCTTGCACTAGTTTGGGGGAAGGGGGTGTGTTCGGGACCCACAAAAAAGGAGCGGTGCGTCTGAGGTCTTGGAGGCCTATCTTGAGCGTCTCTGTGATTTCCTGTCGGTTTTTCTCCCTGGTAACTTGGAATGCTGTTTGGAGTGTGTGAGGCTCTGAGAGGCTTAGTAGCAGCTTGCATTCCAGTTTTGTTTTTCCGCTGTATGAGGGTTGCTGCTGCAGCTGGGATTTCACGGTCATGTCAGGTTGTCAGTTCTGTGTCTGGGTCAGGGTCTAGTGAGGTCTGCCAGCCATGTCTGCTTTGCTGGATGAGGCTTCTTACTCGATGGCAGGTTTGGGCGCGATTGAAGATGCCGCGCACATGCCGGAAGCCTTTCCGCCCGTGCCTCCGCTCCTCCGGGGCACCTGCTGTTGATATGCCAAGTCTTCTTCTTCAGTATCGCGTTCCGATGGAGGTCCAGGAGGTTCTTGCGGCGTATTAGCCGGCGGAGTTTGCCATGGTTGCGATCTCCTTGCAGGCCTTAGATGCTTTCATGGACTCTCTTCCGCAGCCTCATGACTGTCCTCTGCCCTTGCTTCAGGGTCGCGTTGGGTTGCTGTGGCACCGTCTTTGGGGAGTAATGCAAGTGATGGGGGCTGGGTGGAGCTCTTTCCTAAGAAGCTGGGTGCTGATGAGGTCCGACGTGTGGTGGAGGCCTTTGAGGCGAAGTTTCCCCGCTCGCCTCTTGGCTCGAAGCAGCTACGGGATCGTGAGTGGAAGCGGGTACCTGGAAACTCAGGCTTACTGAGGCTATGTGGCCTGCTCTACGATGAGATTCCTCAGCGAAACGTGCCTCTACAGTCTTTGGGCAAGCGTGCGCTTCAGGGTTTTCTCGAAGTCCACGCTGTGTCTATGGCTCTTTGTGGGGGAGCACATCTTCACACACTCCGGGAATTTCTATGAGCCTGCCGCTGGCTTGAGAGCTCCGAATGGGGCGGAGGCTATGGCCGCAGATCAGAAGTTGTGGCAGAGCATTGCTCGCTTGTTCAATCGTGAAGGTTGGAGCATGGATAATGCCATCCACGAGGTTTCTGTGGCAAGAGCGGATATGCAGCAGGCTCTTTTGATGCCCCGCCCTCTGCCGCCCAGTTGGATGATGTGTGGCGAGGTCGCCGGGGGGGTGGTAAGCCGATCGGGAAGTCCAGAGAGATCACGCTCCAGGGTTGGCGTCGTGGTCCTGGTACTGAAGAATGGCGAGCGCAGGCAGCTGTGTGGTGACTTTCAGTTTGGCAAGTGCACGCGGGCACATTGCAAGTTTGATCATCTCTGCGCAATCATGCCGTCGGCGGGAAAACCGTGCCTGGCAGCTCACTGTGCCGAGGACCACCGTGCTACGCCACATTGAAGGTCTGGGGGGGTGTCGGACTCTGTGGTTGGAGTGAATGGGGATTCGATGTCACGTGGGCTGCCGCCCCCCTGTGCTGGGTCCTCTCGGGCCCCTGTGTTGTCTGTTCCGGATGTTCCGGTGCAGGCCCCATCAACCATTGTGTCGGTTGCTTCAGATTCCGACGAGGGAGGAGCTGAGTGTGTCGGTCAGGCCGTGACGCCGGTTGCTTCTTCGTCAGCTGCGAGCAAGGCTGGTGATGCCAGACAGTTTCGCTGCAGGCCTTGCAACCTAGTGAGCCTCAGCTTTCGTTGCCGTGTGCCCCGTTTTTTTCAAAAGGTCTCGACTTAGGATTAGGGAGTACCTTTTGTTTGAGTAGGCTGGCGGCTAGAATGCAAAGGTTCAGAACGAAGAGATCCATTGAGAAAGCAGAGATCGGTAAGCTGTATGCAGTGCTTGGAAGCTACTTGAGAAATTCGGCCATTGAAGGTTTTGAGAAGTGTCACGACGTCAGATGGATATGAAGTATGGAGAAAACTTCATTGCGAATTGGAGCCAAACAGCAGAAGCAGGAGCTTGGCAATGGCTCAAGCATTGGTTGGATTCCCAGCCATGTCGAAAGGAGCATCGCTAATGGACTATGTCCTGACGTTCGAGAAGTTGGTGAACGAGTACGAACGGTTGAGCGGAGTGAAGTACGACCAGAACTTGATGACCGGAAAGATCATGAAAGGAATCCCTCAGGAGTTGAGGAGACATCTGGATGGTCGACATGAATGACAAAACAACCTATGCAGAAATGAGAGCACGGTTGCTGCAGTACGAGCAAAGCAGCCGGACTTGGTCTGCAGAGAACATATTGTCTTCGTTGGCAGTCGCGAATTCGCAGCAGTCGAACAAGAACTCGAGTTATCAGGGACCGATCCCGACTGAGATTGATCGAGTGTACTACGGAAATTCTGGAAGAGGTGGAAAAGGAAAGGATCGTGACAAAGGAAAAGGAAAAGGCAAAGATCGAGAAAAAGGCAAAGGAAAAGGAAAGCATGGCAAAGGTCGAGGATTCGGAAAAGGACGCGGAAAAGGAAAAGGAAGAGGCCGTGGCAAAGGACGAGGAAAGTATGGAAGCAAAGGCGTCAGGCAGGTTGGAAAAGGCTACGGAGACTCGAAAGGAAAAGGAAAAGAATCAACTTGCTACATATGCGGAAGGCCAGGACATTTTGCAGCTGAGTGCTGGCAGAAGTCGAGCAAAGGAAAAGGAAAAGTTGGAAAAGGAAAAGTGAGGCAAGTGCAAGCTGGAGATTGGTATGAAGACGATGGATGGAACTCGAGCGCTTGGAGTTGGGAAAAGGAAGACCGAAGCGAAGATAACAAACATTTCACTTTTCATGCCCGACTGTATATAGGCTCAAGCACCGCCCCTCGTGGAGCGCCGCGAGTGAAGGTAAAAGTGTGCCGAGAACCTGTGTTCTAGAAAGGTTGAGATTAGCCTTTAAACTTTTATGGTAGCGGAGCTGTTGGCAACGGCCAGCAGCTGAAGAAGCAGATCCAGGGAAAGAAGGTAAGCCCAGCCAGAGGGCTGGCAGCCAGCTAGCGAGCTGGAAGGAAGAGAAGGAAAAGCAGGAGTTAAGGTTTCTCAACTACGCCCTGCGAAAGGAGAAGTTCGTTTTCCGGTGGACGTTATCACCGGAGGAAATTCGGAAAGAAGTCAAGAGGACAGCAAGAGTTAAGGTTCATTAACTACGCCTTGCTGAAGCTGAAGAAAACAGGAGTTAAGGTTCATTAACTACGCCCTGTTGGATCAGTAGAGAGAAGGAGGTGAAGAAGAGAGAGCCTTGAGTCTGGACGACTTGCCTAGATCGTCAGAACAATGGCGGAACAGCAAAGAAACTTTGAAGCAATGTTGGCTGGCATTGGCCAGGCCACCGAAGCTCTAGGAAGAGTTGCGAGCCAAACAGCGACTCAACAACAGCAGCTGACAGAAGCAATGCAAAGGCTTACTGAGGCAGCTAGCCAAGGTGCTGCCCAGGCTGCGAGGAACTCCCCGAGAAGTGTGGGAGGTGAAGGAGCGCCAAGGGCGCAACCCTCAGGTGTCCCGTTCGACACCGGAGGAAAGATCTTGAAGCCGCCAGAAGTGTTCAACCCGGCAACACTGGAAGAAGAAGTCTCTCAATGGAGTGACTGGAGTTTCGCCTTTAAGAACTTTCTAGCATTCATGGACTATGAGTTCTTGGCAGACCTGAAGAAAGCTGAAACATCAACGGATGCGTTGGACATCGAGGACGACATCGATGGATTCTATGCAGCGAGCGAAGGACGAAAGATACGAGGAATGAAGCTGTATTCCGTCTTGAGCAGCTACTTGAAGAATCGCCCGTTGAAGGTGTTGAGAAGCATCGATAACATGGATGGATTTGAAGTCTGGAGGCGACTCACAATGGAGCTCGAGCCATCCTCAAGATCTAGAAGTCTGGCAATGGCCCAAGCTTTGGTAGGATTCCCTGCAATGGCAAAGGGCGCTAGCCTGATGGATTATGTCCTCACGTTCGAGAAGCTGGTCAATGAGTACGAAAAGTTATCGACAACGAAGTACGATGACAACTTAAAGATCGGAACGTTGCTGAAGGGCATCCCACAGAATCTGAAGCAGCACATCATGGTAGGAATCAATGAGAAGACAAGTTACAACGACTTGAGAACGAAGCTGCTACAATACGAAAGAAGCAACCAAACGTGGTCTGCTGAGAACATCTTGGGGTCACTGAGCGTTCAGGCCCCAGGAACAAGTTCAAGCTCCAAGGAGTACCAAGGACCGATCCCAATGGAGATCGATCGTCTAAAAGGAAAAGGAAAGTATGAAAGAGGAAAAGGAGGAAGAGGAAAAGGAAAGTTCGAGAAAGGAAAAGGAAAGGGAAAAGGAAAAGAGAGAAAAGGCGGAAGAGGAAAAGGTCGCGGCAAAGGCCGTGGCAAAGGACGAGGAAAGTCTGTGAGGCAAGTGGAGAATGGTGGCTACGGAAGTCAAGGAAAAGGTTCAGGTGGAAAAGGATCAAGATCCGGTGTAGAATGCTACAAATGCGGAAAATATGGTCATTTCGCATCAGAATGTTGGACGTCAGCGAAAGGAGGAAAGGACTCCGGAAAAGGAGGAAAGTCGAAAGGAAAGATGCGACAAGTGCGCGAAGGCGAAGAAGATTGGAACCAAGATCAAGAATGGCCAAGTGGTGTGTGGAATGCACCATCACAGTCAAGCGCCAGTTCACAGCCAAGCCAGTACCGAAGTCAAGAGCAATCGCAAGTGCGAGCTGCACAAGCTGCCAAAGGGAGTGAACAAGTGAGAAGAGTCAATGAAAGGTCGATGACAAGCATCGAGGAAGATGACGAAGAAGACGATGAAGAGATCGTAGACCTGATCGAGATGTTTCGAGAATGGGGATACAAGCCCTACGCAAGAATAGTGAAGATGAAGGAAGTTCAAGTGTTCGACATAAGTCAAGGAGATGAAGAGCTGAATGAGCTGGATGAGTACCAAATGTGGTATGAAGAAGACCAACCAGAAGTCAGACAGGAATCGGTTGAGAATCCAAGCCCAAGTCCAAGTGCTCAAGAAGAAGACCAACCAGAAGTCAGACAGGAATCGATTGAGAATCCAAGCCCAAGTCCAAGTGTCCAAGAAGCAAGTAAGGATCGAGTACGAACGGTTCGGTTCCCCGGATATGAAGACCTGATCGAAGTTGTGCTAGACAGTGGAGCAGACTGCCATGTCTTGCCGTTAAGCTATTATAGCGAAGACCTCGGAGAAGTGGAACTTCCAGCACTAAAGATGGTCATCACGGATGCACAAGGAAACGCAATCAGAACGACTGAAGCGAGGACCAACATAACGTTCGAATTCCAAAGGTCCGATGGAAAGGTGATTAAGGTCAAGGACACCGCCGTGTTTGGTCAAGTGACCCAACCGCTGTTCGCAGTGGGGAAATTGTACAAAGTCGGTTGGGGCATCGAACCCCAGGATGCATACAGTGCTTTCTTGACGAAGCTAGTGAAGCGGAAGAATGGAACGTCGGTATCGTATGTCCCGATAAGGTTTGCAAGAAACTCAACGGTGACAGATCTGAGGATCTACCGAGCGGCAATGGAGAATGGACAAGGCGAAGTACCGATTTCAATCAGGAAACTCACCCTGACGAAGGAACTGAAGGATGACATAGAGAATGGCAAGTATGAAGAAGGTTGGTTTTATCTCACCGACGGACGACCGGTGAGAATTGACTGGGATGTGAACACTACGTACAGCCTTGGAAGAGATGAAGGAAGAGCGTTCAAGTACAGAACAACGCTAAGGACCAGATATGAAGAAGAGCAGATAATCTGGGAAGAAATGGAATTTTATGAGTGTGCCGAGGAGTGGAGAGAAAAGAGTACAATGGTCATAGTACCAGAGATCGAAAATTCAGTGGTCATCACGATCATGGAAAGATTCCCGAGAAGCGTTGAAGATTACGGAGAGTACAGAAGTCCGTACAAGGAGAAGGAGACAGAAGAGAAGCGTGATGTGGAGATGGAACCACAAGGACAAGAAGATCTATGGAAAGGTAGGTCAGAAGAAGAGTTGCAACGAGACATTGAAAAAGGGATTGAAGAATTGGCACAAGCTCAAGGGCCTGGGTCGAACCCAGGAAAGAAATTACAAGAAGACAACGATGAGAAGGAGCGAAAGAAAGTTGAAGAACAACTTCCGAAACTCGGAGAAGTAATGGAAGAGAGAATGAAGATTGGAGGAATTGAGCTTACACCAGCGAGTACGATAAAGCAATTGAGGAATGCTTGCGAGTTCCTCAAGATAGGAAAGACAGGAAGCAAAGCTCAAATTTGGCAGAGACTGAAAGAAACTGTAGCATCAAACAAGATGAAGGAACTAGTAGAAATCTCGAAAGGACTCGAGGTTGAGTTCTCAAGAGAGCCAGATGGAGAGAAAAGACCGGAAGCACCGAGCGAAGAAGAAAGAAAGAGACACGAGCTGACACACTTACCAAAGGCGGACTGGTGTGAGAGTTGTTCGGCAACAAGAAGTAGAGAAGATGATTTCAAAGTGACAGAGAAGAAGTATGAAGCATCGTTGGTAAGCATGGATTTCAAGTTCACAGGAACAAGGAACGAAGAAGATGCGAAAGATGTGAAAGATGCATTGTGCATAAGTTTGGTCATGGTGGATCAAGAGACAAAGTTTGTCCATGCAATTCCAGTTCAAAGCAAGGAAGTCACGAACTATCTGGTAGAAGAAGTTTGTAGAGTACTGATGCTAATGCAGCCAAAAGTGATCCTGAGAACGGACACCGAACCAGCGATGATTGCATTGAGGAAGAAAGTGCAAGCGATAAGAAAGATGCAGAAACTTGAAACAGAGATTCAAGATGTGGCACCAGACACACACCAAGGAGCGCAAGTTGAAAGATGGGTACAAACAGTGAGAAACTTATCGAAGACTTTGGTGTATGGAGTTGAAAAGGAAGCGAAAGTGAAAATCACGAGCGAAAGTACACTGTATCCATGGGCACCGAGACATGCAGCGTTCTTGTTGAACAGGTTTGTTGTTCAACAGGGGAAGACCCCATTCGAGTTGGTATTTGACCGTGAGTACAAAGGAACTTTGGTACCATGGGGTAGTGTGGTTGTGGCGAAACCACTACCGAAAACGAGAGAGAAAGGTGAAGCATGGAAGAAAGGAATCTTCGTTGGAAAGGACATGGTTTCAAACATGAATCTGGTGAGCACACGAAACGGAATCATGAAAAGTCGGACAATGAGACAATGTTCGCCAACGTTCGACGTGGAGACATTGGCAAATGCATGCGGAACGCCGTGGAATCATAGCCAAGAGCAGTTGACAGGACGGTCGAAGCAGCCGAAGAGGCTACCGCCATCGAGTGGAATCGAAGTGGCGCCGATCGAAGGACCGCCCGTACAAGTCCCGAGAACTCCAGCAGTTGGTCTGGAGACGCCGCAGTATAGCCCGACAGCGTCGGAAAGACCGAGCGACGCAATGGCGTCTGATCCGCCGACAAGTGATGATGATGACAACGATGAAGATCCCGGCGAAGGCCAAAGAAGTTCTGAAGCAAGCAGTAGGAAAGGAGCAGCGGCAAGGAAAAGAGATGAAGCAAGTATGACCTCAGGTGAAGCCGAGGAAGAAGAGCCGGAAGGCACGAGCAAAAGAGAGCTCGAAGGAGCAGCCGCAGAAGAACCTGAAGCCACAAGGCCGAGAGTCGACGAAGGAAGCGGACAAGTTGAAGAAAGACCTGAGAAGATCCAAAGAGGAGAACCCTCAGGAACGGTAAGAAGGATAATGGCCACAAGAAGTGTGCAAGAAGTTGCGTCATTTCTCAGGAAGGATTTGCCGAAGTACCATGACGACGAAGAGGTAGAGTTGGAAGAGTTTGACGGACTCGAAGTCGAGTTTGAAGAGCCTGAAGAGGAAAGAAGCTCAGAACTCGGAGAAGACGAAGAGTTCGAGGAAAGCATGCCAAGGTGGTCAAACAAGTTCGAAGATGGACCTCCGAAGTTGGACGAAGGCGAGTTGACGAAGGTCGACGTTGTGTCAAGAGAGCACGAGATAAGCCGACTCACAGAGATGAAAGTCTTGAAAGAGTTGCCTGAAGGCACGAGTGTGAGCAACTACAAGTACCTTTCAACCAAAGTTGTCTACGATTGGAGGCATCGAGACAACGAATGGCAACGGCGTGGCCGGTTAGTTGCCCGCGAGTTTAAATGGTTGGGGTCAACGGACATCGCATCGTTATTTTCTCCAACGGGAGTTGCGAGCACGGTGAAGTTACTCTCAGCAATGTTTGTGTCGTCGAGCGACCACATCCTTGGAAGTATCGATGTAGGAGATGCCTACTTGATGGTGGAGCAAGAAGAACCAACAGTCGTCGAAGTCGATGGAAAGTACTATGAACTCGGATTCACGTTGCCAGGGCAACGGATAGGATCAAGCGCATGGTTCAACAAGCTGAAAGGATACCTCGAAGAGTATGGACTCAAGTCCGACGAAGGACTACCAGCTTTGTTTTACAGGAGACAAGAAAAAGGAAAAGCTGGAATGGTTGTGTTATCACACGTTGACGACATGGAACTGTACGCGACTGAGAAAGAGTTCCAAGGATTGATCGAGTTTCTGAGAAAGAAGAAGTTAAAGATCAAGGTCGAAGGACCGTTGCGAGAACAAGAGGGCTCAATGAGTTTTCTGAAGAGAGGATTCAGCGCAGTGAACGATGGAGACGTTGAAATCACGATGAATTCCAAGTACATCGAAGGATTGACCGAAGCGTTGGAGTTGGAAAATTCTTATCCAAAGAAATTGCCATGCCCAGCGGACAATGGAAGGGCAATGCAAGCGAAGAAAGGAGGAATGGAACCGCTATCGGAAGCGGATCACCACACCTACAGGAAAGGTGTAGGTATACTGTTGTACTTAGCGCCAGAACGGCCCGATCTGATGTATGTGCTGAAGAAACTTTCAACGAAGCTAGCAGCGCCTGTGGAAGCAGACATGGAACTGCTAAGGCATGCTGCGAAGTACCTGAAAGGAACACCTGATGTGTCGCTGATACACAAGAAGAGCTACCCAGGAAGAAGTTTCATCGAAGAGCGAAATGAGAGAAAAGATGAAGAAGTCGAGAGAAATGTCTATGAGCAAGAGTCACTGTTGGAGATAGTGACGGATTCTGATTGGGCAGCCGACAGAGAGTCGAGGCAGAGCGTGTCGTGTGGAGCGATCATGCTGAATGGAAATCTGATTCATTTTCAGAGCAAGCGGCAGAAGTGCATAGTTCTCAGCTCATGCGAAGCAGAGACTATCGCCGCAACGTCAATACTTTCTGAAGGAGTGTTTTTAAAGGCACTGTTAACGAGAATCCTCGGAAAAGAACCAAAGATGGTAATGTATTCAGATTCGAGCAGTTCGAGACAACTGATTGCTCGGAAAGGACTGGGGAAAGCCCGTCATCTCGACGTTGATCTGTTATGGATCCAGAGTATCCCGAGGTTGATCATCAAAGCGATCAAAGGAAAGGACAACCCAGCTGATCTGGGAACAAAGAGCTTAAGCAAAGACAAGATCCGGAAGTACATGGCAAGCCTCGGATATGTAGGAGAGTTTGTGGACCAAGAAGAAGTTGAAAGAAATGTGCAAGTGCGAAGAACGAGCGGCAATGGCCGAAGCGGCAATGGCCGGCGAATGGACGATGAACGATTAGCGAAGATCATACAAGCTGTAACGATGGCTGTGTTGATAGGAATGGGAGAAGCCAAGAAAGCCAAGGAAGAAGATCAAGGACCGGGAATAGTCATGTGTATCATGATTGGTTGTGTGACATGCATGGTTTGTTGCACAGTTTATCCCGCAGCCGTTCTCTTGCTCAAGCAAGTAGGAAGAAGAGAAAAGAAGGTAGAAAAGAGAACGATGCAAGGAGAGAAGACTCATGAACAATTGATGGAAGAAAAAGTGGAAGAGCTGAAGGAGATGAAGACAGGAGCAGAGGAGCGCAGGAAGAAGTTACTGGAGAATGCTCCAAAAGAAGAGGAACAGGCCGAAGAGCCAAAGGAAGAGGCCAAAGAAGAACTGAAGGAGGAGAAGAAAGAGAAGAAAGAAAAGAAGAAGGAGAAGGATTCGTCGTGCAGTGATTCTGCAAGCGAGTCATCTTCAAGCGAGTCAAGTTCGAGCGACGAGAAGGAGGAGAAGAAAGAAGAAAAGGACCAGAAAGAAGACAAGGACCAGGAAAAAGTCAAGAACCAGGAAGAAGTCAAGAACCAGGAAAAAGTCAAGAACCAGGAAGAAGTCAAGAACCAGGAAGAAGTCAAGGACCAGAAAGAAGTCAAGGACCAGGAAGAAGTCAAGGACCAGGAAGAAGTCAAGGACCAGGAAGAAGTCAAGGACCAGGAAGAAGTCAAGGACCAGGAAGAAGCGCCTGAGAAGGAAGGAAAAAAGGAGGAAGGAGCCGAAAAAGCCGATGACGATGAAAGATACGTCCTCCTGGCAAAGGAAGGCCTATGGCCAACGATCTTAAGCTCAATGCAGTTGGACGAAAGGGGAGCAAAGATGCTCGAAGAGACAGGGATCGATGGCGACGCCCTAAGGTCCGAAGCGACGCAGAGAATGTTCCAAGAGTTCAAAGAGACAATGGAGAGTCCAGTCGTGAAGATTCCAACGGGATATGGAACAAGGGTGCAACAATGGTTGGCAGCCCTGAAGGAGCAAGAAGAAGATGAGAAGGACTCGGACGAGTTGATGTACGAAGATGTCGCCAATGCAGAAAAGGAAGCGGAAGATGCCGAACGGGCATATGGCGAAAAGTACCGCGAGATCGAGAAGATGATGGAAGAGTGCAAAAGCCTTAAGTCCACAATGCAGAAGAAGAAGAAGGAAGCTGAAGGACATTTGGCGGAGTACAATGAGTTCAAGCACTCAAGAAGAATGCTGAGCGTGGTAAGGATGCTTGTAGAGACAAGTGAAGAAGTAATGAAGTGTTTGGTGGAAGCATCGCCAGACTACGGTCGAATTTTCGAAGAAAGACCGAGAGTGTCCTTACTCGAGCGAATGCGCAAAAGGAAGATGGCCGAAGGAGCCAGCGAGGCAGAGTCAATGGCTGCAGGCTCGGAAAGGCAAGTGAAGACGAAAGCAATGCCAAAGCCATTGAAGCTACGCAAGGAGATGGCAGAAGTTGTGCAAGTTGATGATGCCATCGAAGAGAAGAAGGATGAAGGTGAAGGAAAGGAGAAAAAGAGAGAGGAAGACCTGAGCAAGGTCAACCCAAGGTGGCTCTTGAAGTCAGGGGAAAAAAGCACCCGAGACGAGAAGGAGACCGGAAAACGCCCGGCAGGATGTTTTTTCTGCAAAGGCCCGCACCGAGCTGTAGACTGCCAGTCAATGCTGGAGCTGGCAAGAGAGACAGCGGGAAAGGTTCCAAGTGCTGAGTGGCGAAAGAAGGAGAACCGTGGCCTATGGTGCAAGTGGTGCTGGTACACGAGCAAGAACCCGACAGAGTACACGGGGTGGGGAAGCCATACCCACCAAAGATGCTGGTACCAAAAGCAAGGCCAAGCAAATGAAGACAAGGCCAAGGCAGAAAAGGAAAGGGCAGGAGCAATGGAAGTTAGCGAAGAACTCCAGAATATGATAGACACAAGCCAAAGACCTGCCGAGCCGAAAGGAATGCCACCGAATCCCCAATGGGGGATGGAGACACTCAAGAAGAGAAAGGAGCCAGAAACGCCAGGACCGAGTGTCGAAGAAGTCCAAACGAGCGATGAAGAAGCGAAGAAGAAGCAAGCGAAGGAGAACATCAAGAAGATCAAAAGAGAAGAAAGGAGAAAGGAGCGTGAAGAGAGAAAGAAGGCAAAGAAGGAAGAGAAGAAGGCAAAGAAGGAAGAAAAGAAAAAGGCCAAAGGAAGCGAGGCCAGGGAGCCGACAGCCGAGATCGACAAAGAGGATCTGTAAGCGCTGAAGATCTGAAAAGGAAGAGGGCGAAAGCCCAAGATTCTGAGGGCAATGGCCCAAATACCGCATTTTGCGAAGACCGGAAGGTAGAAATCAGTTTCACAAACAATTCGTTTCACCAAGCCAATGGCGAAAATGGAAGGTGTTTTGAAAAGCAAAGAGACAATGCAAAAGCCGCTTGTGAGAAAGGCGTGCAGTGGTCTCATGTTTCAAAAGAAGCTACGAAGCAATGGTATGATGGTTTTGTTGCAAGCCACGGAGCACCACGAACGAAAGCACAAGTTTCAAAGAAACGAAATGCTGAGTTACTGCTGGACTACGACGAGCTCGACATTGGCGAGAAAAAGTGAGTGCAAGCAGTAGATGAGATTTGGTGCATGAGGTAGATTCACAAGTGCACAGAAGTGTTTCAATTTGTTCCAGGAGCCAAAGAAGAAAGAAGAAGGTTAACCCGAAGGGGTATGTGAAAAAGGAAAGATGAGCTCAATGGAGCATGAGAGAAAAGTGAGAAGGTGTTTGAAAATCGTTTCACCCAACGAGTTTCAAAGAGGGCGTAACAAACATTTCACTTTTCATGCCCGACTGTATATAGGCTCAAGCACCGCCCCTCGTGGAGCGCCGCGAGTGAAGGTAAAAGTGTGCCGAGAACCTGTGTTCTAGAAAGGTTGAGATTAGCCTTTAAACTTTTAGAAGAGCAAGCAAGCTCTGGTGGCGGAACCGGAAAAGGAGGAGTAGCAAGAGTCGCTCAGCAAGCAAGCGGAAATGAGCGAGTACGAAGAGTTCAAGAGTACAGTACAGTCCGAATTGAAGAAGTCAACGAAGAAGAAGATGAAGTGGTCAATTTGCCAAGAGAGTTCGATCAGTTCTTGAATAATGTGAGAATGGTGAAGAGTCAAAGCGAGAGTCACGACATCAGCGAAGGAGATCCTGAACACATCGATGAAACCGACGAACTACTTTGGTGGTACCTGGGAGTCGAGTACAAGCAAGCGAGAGTCGCGAAAGGATGGAGAAGATGGAATCAACGAGAATTTGAAGAACCCGTTGAAGTTGTTCTTGACAGTGGAGCTGATTGGAACGAAGGACCTCCCGGAACTGAAAATGGTGATAGCCGATGCCCAAGGAAATCCCATTCGAACAGCAGAGTACAGAGCAAACATCAAAATCGAGTTTGAGAAGGAGAACGGAAAGAAGATAAATGTGATCGATTCGGCAGTCTTTGGAGATGTGACGCAACCGTTGTTTGCCGTCGGAAAGTTGTGGAAATGCGGATGGGGAATCGACCCCGAGAATGACAACAAAGCGTGGTTGAAGAAAGGAAAGGCTCGAATGCCGATACGATTCCACAGGAACTCGACCGTCACAGAGATGAGGATTTACCGAGCAGCTGAAGAAGAATTGCTCTACGGAGAGGAGAGCGAAGAAGAATTGAAAATTCGGAAACTTGACGTGAAAGAGTCACTGAACGACGAGTTGGAAAAGGAAAAATGGAATGAGAATTGGTTTTATTTGGCAAATGGAAGCCCAGCGCGGTATGACTGGGACAAGTACACCGCGTACGACCCAAGTGGTCTTGGAACAAAAGGATTCAAGTACCGTACCACGATCATCGGTGCAAGACTCGGAGATGAAATTATGTGGAAAGACATGGAGCTGTTTGAGTGTTCCGAGCTTTGGGAAGAAAGAGAGAAGATCGAGTTCGGAGAAAAGGAAGAAGTTGTGATAACAATCCTGGAAAGAAGACCTCGAGATCCCGGAGATTCATGAGTGTTCAGCGTACCGGGGCAAGCGCTCAAGGAGCTAGAAAAGAAGAAAAGAAAAGAACTTGAAAAGTATCTACCGGCGATAGCGGATGAGAGCTTTGAGAAGATGACAATCGGCGGAATCGAATTCTCCTCCGATAGCACAGTCAAAGAGCTCAGAGACGCTTGTAAAGTGTTAGACGTCGGACAGTCAGGAGGAAAGCAGTTACTCTGGCAGAGGTTGAAAAAGGAAGCAGCCAGTTCGAAGCTGAAGACAATGGTTGAAGTATCGAAAGCGATCGAGAAAGAGTTTGAGCGAGAACCGCGAGGAGATCCAGAACCAGTGAAGCCGTCGCCTGAAGAAGTCGCAAGACACGAGTTGACACACCTACCGAAAGCGAGTTGGTGTGAAGCATGCAGTGCTACTCGAGGAAGAGAAAGAAACTTCGAAGTATCGGAAAAGAAGCATGATGGATCGTTAATCTCGATGGACTTCAAGTTCACAGGAACAAGAGATGAGGAAAATGCAAAGTATGTGAAAGATGCACCGTGTATCAGCCTGGTGATGGTTGATCAGGAACCGAAGTTTGTGCGTGTGATTCCTGTACCGTCGAAAGAAGTGACAAAGTACTTGATCGAAGAAATTTGCAGAGTGCTCATGCTGTTTGAGAAGAAAGTGATCTTGAGAACGGACACGAGCCGGCGATGATCTCGTTGAGAGATTCGGAAGAAACAAGGTCTGGATACAGAGGTCCAAGATGTGGCGCCAGACCAGCGTCAAGGAACATGTGTAGTGGCAAAATTGCCAATGGTCAAAGAGAAACGCGAAAGTTGGACAAGAGGAATCTTCGTTGGAAAGGACTTCGTGAGCAATCTGAATCTTGTGAGCACAAAGAAAGAAATCGTCAAAGCGCGGACGATCAAGCGGTGTACCCGGCGATAGACATCGAGGCATTAGTGGAAGCAGCAGGGACACCTTGGAATGCAAAACAACAGCACCTTGTGTCGCCAAAGCCGACAAGAAGAATACTTCCGACAAGAGGAATCGAACCAATTGGAAATGTTCCTTTACCGCTTCCCGAGCAGGAAACAGAGAAGCCCAAGCCAAGTGTTGGGAAGTGATCGGCCAACAGAAGAAGAGACGCCAACGCAAAGCGAAGGAGGAATGGACGAAGATGGAATGATGACGACGATGGAGAAGACCCAGGAGAAAGGAAAAGACCGAGGTCAAGTCAAAGCTCAGTGAGCTATGAACCTTCGAGTGAAGAACTCGTGCCAGATGGAGGCGGATCGCCAAGACAAAAGCGAGATGTGTTTGAAGCAGAACTTGGAGAAACCGAACAGGAAAGGAATAGACAGTCGCAGAAAACCCTCACAAGTACCGAGCGACAGTGGTAAGACGGTCCAACCAGGAAGAAGAGAAACTGGAAAAATGAAGAACGATGACGAGGAAGTGGAGATGGAAGAATTGGAAGAAGTTGAAGCAGAACTCGAGGAATATGAAGATGAAAAGATCCCTGAATGGGAAGACGAAGATGAATGGAACGAGAAACTTCCTACGTGGTCGAACAAGTTCGAAGACGGACCCCCGAAGCTAACAGATGAAGAGCTAGAGACTGTGGACAACCAGTCAAGATCGTTCGAGATCGAGAGACTTGAAGGAATGGGCGTGCTGAAAAGGCTACAGCCAGACGCAGACAAGTCGAAGTACAAGTTCTTGTCAACGACAGTCGTGTACGACTGGCGACACCGTGAGAACCGGTGGCAGCGACGAGGAAGGCTAGTGGCCAGAGAGTACAAGTGGCTGACAAACTACGACCTGGTGAGTTTGTTTTCGCCCACTGGAGTAGCCAGTACGATCAAGATGCTCTCAGCACTGTTCGTATCGACGGAAGGCTACAGCCTAGGAAGCATCGACGTGAGTGATGCGTACCTCCAAGTCGAACAAGTCGAGCCAACGATAGTGACTGTTGGAGAAGAAGACTTCGAACTAGGATTCACGTTGCCCGGACAAAGGATTGGTTCAAGCGCATGGTTTGGAAAATTGCAAGGAATCCTTGAAGAATACGGACTGGAGAGACAGTGGACTACCCGCGCTGCTCTTTCGATTGCCAAAAGATGGAAGAGCGGGAATGATCTTGTTGTCCCATGTGGATGACATGGAAGTATTGTCAATTGGAAAAGATTTCGAGAAGTTGACAAAGTTCATGAAAGAGAAGAAGCTCAAGTTGAAAAGTTGAAAATTGAAGGTCCAATCGACAAGCGAGGTGGAAAATTTGGATTCTTGAAAAGAAGCGTCGAAGTGAAGGATGCAAAAGTCGAAGTCGAGATGAACTCAAAGTACATCGAAAAGCTCGAGGAAGTGTTGCAACTGGAGAAGAGCTATGGAAAGAAGGTGCAATGTCCCGCAGCTGGCAGAAGAGCAATGAGAGAAGCAAAGAATGGCAAGGAAGACTTGAACGCCGAAGAACAGCATATCTTTCGACAAGGAGTCGGAGTATTGTTGTATCTTGCACCGGACGCAAGAAGATTTGGAGTTGCTAAGGCGTCGGAAAGTATTGGAAAGGACATCAGGAGGTGAAATTGATCCAAGAATGGAGTTATCCAGGAAGAGTTTCCAGAAACAGTACAACTATGGAAAAGAAGAACCGCGCGATAGAAACATCTACGAACAGCCAAGTTTGATCGAAGTGTGCTCAGATAGCGACTGGGCAGCTGATCGCGAAAATCGACAATCAGTGAGTTGCGGAATCATATCGCTCAACGGGAATATGATCCATTTCCAGTCGAAACGCCAAAGAAACATATCTTTGTCAAGCTGTGAAGCAGAGACAGTGACGTCAACAGGAATTTTATCGGGAGCGATTTTTCTGCGAGAGTTGCTGAAGAGAATTTTGGGCATAGAACCCAAACTGAGATTGTTCTCAGATTCAAGTTCATCAAGACAGTTGATCGCAAGAAAAGGATTAGGAAGAGCAAGGCACATGGATGTGAATTTGTTGTGGGTCCAGAAAGTTCGAGGATTAGAAATCAAAGCAATCAAGGGGACGGAAAATCCTGCGGATCTAGGAACAAAGGCGTTGACGAAAGAGGAAATCAGGAAGTACGTGCTGATTCTCGGATACGAAGTCGAAGAAGGAAGTGAAGAAATTCAACCGAAAGCGATGAACGGAAAACCGATTTCGAGTAAGATGGTCAAGAGAATTGCTCGAATAGTCACGATGGTGTTGATGTGTGATGTTGGAGAATGCAAAATGGAAGAAACAAACCCAGAAAGAAACACACACTACATCATGATCCTGGTAGGAGTTGTCTTTAGAGCGTTTGTGTGCATGTTCATTGCCGCAGCGTTTCGGTTTAAGAGAAAGTTGAGAATGCCAAAGCCGAAGTCAGCCATGGTGAAAAGCGACGATGTTGTGGAAGAAGAAAAGAAGGCTGACGGTGGAGAAGAAGTGGCCGAAGAATCTGGAGGAACATCGGCAAGTGATGGATGAGAGGAAAGCAGATTTGGAAAGCTTCAAAGCTGGCGGAGAAGAGCGAAGGAAGAGCCAGCTCGAGCGAATTGAAAAGCAAAGAAAGGAAAAGCAAGAGCTGGAAGATGAGTCGAAAAAGGAAGAAGAACCGGCCAAAGAAGATGGAAAAGAAAAGGAAGCCGAGAGCAGCAGCGAAGAAGGAAGCTCGACTGAGCCGAGCAGCAAAAGCAGCAGCAGCAGTGAAGACAGCAGCTCAGAGAAGGAAGTTGGTAAAGAAGAGGAGGAAGAAGAGCAAGAAGCCCCGTCCAGCAGCGTGGCAGGAGCCTTCGGCACGTTGATAACAGTTGGAAAGCAACTGTTGAGAAGCATCCAAAATGGAATGGACAAGGGGATCATCCACACGATCGGAGAGATCGTAAGTTTGATTTCGACAGCGCACGCCGAGGCAGGATGCGAAGTTGATGATTGTGAAGAAATGGTCGTCCAGGAGGGAAGACCAGAGAGTTGATGTTGCGAAAAGTTTCGACGAAGACCAAGACTCAGCAAGGGTCTATGAAGAACAGGCCAATGAATGCAAAGGCCAGATGGAAAAGCTTGGAAAACAGTTGAAAGGCATCCAGCAGGCCTATGATAAGTGCAGAGAGGAAACGAATGAACTCGAGGAAGGCCTGGCTGACATTGACAAGCAGATCAAGAACTGCAAGAAAGTCGGTCTGTGCTTGGTAAGTTTGAAGAAGAAGTTGCAGGAGAAAACGGAAGATGGCGAAAGCACACCAGGGCCAAACACGCCAGTGCCAAGCGAAAAGGGCGAGAGCGATGATGATCGAGACAAGCGAAGGAAAGCCCTGATCGACAGAGTGAGAGAGGAAGCAATCCTTGGCGAGAAGGCGAAAAGCGAAGAAAAGCCAAAGGTCAAAGCTATGCCAAGACCAAAGGAGAAGGCTTTCCGAAAAAGGGGAAAAGGCCCGAAGAGAAGGAGATGGAAAAGAGGTCAGCCCAACCGAAAGCAGCACCGGAGTTCCTGAAAAAGAAGTATGTTGAAGAAAAGAAAGTGGTAAAGAGACCTGGAAAGGGCCGAGATCCTACAGGTATGCCACAGGGAACCAGATGCCGACGATGAAAAGTGGATGAAAGCCACAAGGCCATGATGTGCAAAAGAATGATTGCTGAAGCCATCGCAGCCCAAGGAGGCTTAGGGCACAGCCTCACATGGAATCGTTGGTGCGGAAAATGCGCGCAAATTGGAAAAGGATTGCAAGGTGGAACCCACGCGACCATATGCCCCAAAGTCACGAGCAAGGGCGGATGGACATCGCATGCGGAAAGCGAATGTTGGAATGTGTCGCCAAAGGACAAGCCAGAAAGTGGAGAGAAGGAAAAGAACTGGAAGGATGAGGCAGCGAAGAAAAGGTTCAAGGCCTCAGAGGAAACCACAAGGAAGAGAAAAAGTGGAGAACTGGAAGGGCGAGTCGAAGAAGACAATGGCGACGAACTAGAGGAAATGATTGCTGAAGCAAATGAAGAGGCGAAGAAAAAGATGGAAAGGAAGAAGGCAAAAGAGATAGCAAAGGCAGCAGGCAAGAAGCTCGGTAAGGAGCTAAAGAAGTCTCCGGAAATTTCCTGGACTTCCCAGAGAAGAGGAAGGAGCGAGAAAAAATAGCGAAAAAGAAGATGATGGACGAAAAGGCTCTCTGGGAAGTGGCGCAAGAGCTAAAGGATCGGCAACTTTGTTTTGAAAAGAAGGAGAAGAAAGAGAAGAAGAAGGCAGAGCAAAAGAAGGCAAAGAAGGAGGAAAAGAAAGCCAAGAAGGAAAAAAAGGAAAGGAAGTGAATCGCCTATCTGGAGCGAAAAGGATGAGGAGACCGGAGAATGAGAGTGAACCATTGTGAAGAAGACTAGTTGTCGAAAATACATGAGGTGAGCTTGAAAATTCGCTGAAGGGATGTTGGGATCAAACCCGATATCCAATGGGCCGAAGAGCCATGAGGGCGTATGCAACAAGACACTTGGAAAATCGCAAAGAAGATGATTGAAAAGTGTGAGTGAGCTAGGCATCGGCCACACAGCTGTAATTCTCACCGAAGTTTCACACATTTTGCATCGTGTTTCACAAAGACCCTCATGTGTTTGAAAGTTGTTTTAAGAAGTGAGAGAACGGAGAAATGGCAAACTCATGGGCCGGCCATTTGAAAATGTTTGAAAAAGACCAGACATTCCGAACAATTCGGGAAAGTCTGGTGAGGGCGTAACAAACATTGTGGTTTCACCACCACTGCGTTGCTTCGCAGGCTCAAAGGTAGGATAGGACAGAACAGTAGAATCCTACCGGCCGTTGTGAACAAGAGTGCGAGCTGTGTGGTTAAAGGGTTGAGAATTTGAATTGAAATTTCGCCGTAAAACTTTTAAAGACCCTGACCCATGTACTGCTGCCACCGGCAGCGGCAAAGCAAAGGCGAAACCTCGTGCAGCTCGTCTCGTTCCGCCCCACAAGGTGACAGCGTCAGCAACTCGCTCGCGCGCCAATAACCAGGGATCTGGCAAAGGAGCTGGTGACACCAAGGCTCACCAGCCCTTTCTCCCTTACAGAGGCGCCGCCCTCCAGACGGATGCGTGTGGAGATGCTGTCACAAGCCAAAGGGGATCTCACCAACCAAGGAAGCCGGACCAACCCCAGAACTTCCTGCGAACTAAATGGCGCCACCTATGACGCTACGCCTTCCCAGGAACTTGTATGGTGCTTGTGACGCATTAGCAAATACTTGAACTTTGCACCATGACTCTTCAATGCTACACAACAAGTCAGTGTTACACAGCAAAAACTCTCGATTTAGGCGAAGATAGGCGCAACACGACATGCGTATCATGGCACAAGAAGCAAAGCGCGCGCAAAGCACTTTCTGGTACCTGAATCCGACTCAGGCGTACTGATCAAAACGAATATCAGAATCAGAGCTTAAACCAAAGCACTTTGCCGAGGACGCGTTGAGACTTAGGCTTCAGACGTCAATTTGTCAGTCTCTGTTTTCTCAAACAGGCTGGCAATGTCTAGCACTGCTGCTGATATGGCACGGCATCAACGCAAAAGTCCAAGTAGTAAAACACTTTCAAGCTATGGAATTTGTTTCTGCGTCTCAGCGGCTCCTAGGAAAATTAACAGACTTCGCCAGTGCACTCATCTTCATAGCGGATGAACTCTCGATCAGCGTTTGGCATGTTCATAGCATGCTGAAGGATGAAGCCGCGCATACTGGACGAGAACTGCAAGCATCATGAGAGCAGTTCATGAAGAAGACCTGTTGGGTCATCATGAGCCCAGGTCGGTCGGATTTCCGAGAGGATGCGGCGCAGGACCTGGGGGTTGGTGATGTCATGATTTGGCCCGTGCTTGATGTCCCAAAATTTTGCCTGGTAGCCAAGCCGATTCACAGCTTGGTCACTCCTCCCTCTCCTGAGAAGAGATCCATCACATAGCGCTTTCAGCGGATGCCGCGAAGCGGCCCAGCAGAATTGCCCCAAGGTTTCGCTCGCAAAGCTGCGCGTGGAGCCGCAGCGGCTGACTCAGGCTCTCCCATGTTTTTGCGAGGCGGACGCTCTTCTCGTACCTCACCACTGCCCACGCCGCTGCACCTCCATCAGGCTTCGAAGGTCGCGCGCGACCCATGTCTTCCTGACAACAAGCCAGGTACAGTAATGTACAGTGTTGTTGTAGCAGGTTGTGTCATGCACTTCGGTTGATGTTGCAGGCTGCGTTCTGCGACCCTTTGGCTGTGTGTGTTCGCCCACTGCGGTCCGATCGCTGTCGGTGGATCGGCCGTCGTTGCATCGTCGTGCTTGCCTTTACCGCTTCGTTGCTTCAATCCTTCTAGCTGGTGTGGAGTAGTTGACGCCAAGGTACCACGTCGAGGTCGACCACGGAAAGCAAGCTTGTTTCGTTTTGGTTGATAGCAAGTTAGTGGACACGCTACTTGTTCAAGACCTGCTTCGAAAGGTGTGTGTGCAAAGATTGTCCCCCTGACACGACATGAGCACGGCGAAGCAGTTTCGAAGGTGGTTGATGCTGGATATGCTGTAAAGTTGAGAGGGACTTGTCATGACGCATAAACTTTCCATAGCCAGGTCTCGGATTTGATAGAGAAACACAAGGACGAAGTCACTTTTTGCAAAGCTTGGTTTGACAAAGGTCCCGAAAAGTAGACTACCTCATCCTCTTTCCTTGTTTACGTCGCGCGAACTACTTCCCAAGCAGTTCTGACTTTTTGTACGTCGCACAAAAAGCAGTCGCAGCAAAGGAAGCGCCGAACTTTTGCAGCCGAACTGGTGTCAGCGACGCTGCTTCCAATGCGAGTGGATTCTTAGAGCAAACGAAGATTCAATAACCTTTCTGCGCAGAAACTTGTGAATTTGGGGTGCGGGTGGGTTCATGCATGTTGGTTGTGGACTGAGGCCACTTTTGAAACCCTCGTGCTGTTGTTTGTATCCCTCACCCAAATTTGAACCTTGTAAGAGATGGAGGACGTTTTCAGAACGCAAAGTTTGTACAGTATGGGCGTCAATGACTGCCGAGGACGTATTCGGTTATGTGTAAAACTATGAACTGACGGCAACTGGTTTATTTGCTTAAGTTACTCATAGGCATGACTACACGAATACAAAGCTCCTTTGGATTCCATACAAATGCCCAATGTTGGTTGTACGTGCGAGTGACATCCAAATTGTTTTTGCATCGATTGTTTCTTCTTCTCGACAATGTCCCATGACCGCACATGGCAAGCACGCTGCAACGTCCTTGCTTGACAACCACCACCCATTGTGGGAGGCTATCCAAAAGCATTCGAAACCCCGCTTCCCGTTTTCTGCTCACACCATGGTTGCAGGCAACATGTTTTTGCACAAGTAGATCCTTTCCAATTTTCTGTTGTTTCAGCCATGATTTGTGGACATGATAAGCAGATGACACATCCGGCTCCTCGTTAGACGGAGAGCATTACTGTTTCCGTGACATCCTGGGCATTTTCCCTGCAGCCTGCATGCTTGTAAGCTTGCGTGTCATGTCATCCTGCAGGCATATGAGTGCCAGATAGTCGAAGTCTTACAAGTCTTCCATTTTCCGTTGCCTGAATTCGAAGCCAGATGCCTGACGTGAGGCAATCGCAAGCGTTAAGATCTGTCAAGCGAACGTTACTGTCATGGTTAACCGTCAATTGTTTTGGCACTCCAGGTGCTTGCAGGGGCTTGACAAGTTTCTCGCCAGCAGAAGACGAGTTCGGTGTTTTGTAAACGGTTGCGACGAACACCTAAGTACTGAATAGATATGGATGCTCGTGTGAGTTTCCCTTCACACGCACCTGGCCCGTTTGCATTTGCTGCAAGGATGTCGATGCTCTTCCTCCTCTTACACCACGCCGATGCTGCACGCTTTGTTCTTAGATACGTGGCCGGTGTCTCACCGTGGCATTTGGCTGCAGGGCTTCTGACAATTTCAAGATCATGTTGTGACGATGCACGACCTGCCGCGGAATTCCAAGCCTCCAGACATGTGACGACAGCTAGTCTGGGCTTGAAGCATAGGTTTCAAGCATTTCTGCGCTTTTGCGGAGTATGCCCAGGTCCTTCGATGATGTTTGTTGGGATGGAAGAGGCAGCTCGAAAATGGTCAGAGTACACAAATGGTTGCGTCTCAGGTGCCGAGCTTGGGATTCTCATGCCCAGGGTTTTGCATGTTGGGAAGGGAACAGAGTGGATCCCGTGAGAAAGCATTATCATAGCTGCATGCCCGCCTGTTCAAGTGTCGAAAATTTGCAACCTTACCATATCCCTGGCACGGTGCGTTTCCGAGAAGTCTTCTCATGCTTATCGTGATGCATGGAGCTTCTTCACAACATTTCGGTCGAAGCTTCAAGTTTGGTCCGTTGAGGCTCAATCCATGTGGTTTTCTAGGATGCAGTGCGCACAAAATAAATCCCGACCATCGAACCATGCGGCCATGAGACTTCAACTTGGCCAGGTTTTGCGTTTTGATATTGGGTTCTTAGGTTCCGAAACTCAATGGTCGCCAGAGACCCTAAATCTGCGCTGTGTCGGTGAGGAGCTTAGGTTTCTCCTGAAGGTTGAAGGGCTCCGACTGCTCATTTTTTCTAGTTGGTAGACATTCTTGCAGGAATGTTTAGCGGAAGAGGGATATTGATAAGAAAGGACATCATTTCCAGTCGAGGGCTCCTCCTATTCACGTGCTGACTCGGTGGAGGAGTGGAAGTACACTGAAGCTGTTCACGCCGGCAGCGGTGGCAGGCACATCGGTGAAATGATGCCAGTTGCACACAGTTGCAAAGTCAAGACCTGCAGAAGAAGTAGTAGTTGAAGTAGAACAAGCACTAGCAGAGGCGACAGCAGCGAAGAGAGAGTGATAGCAGCGAGTGATAGGCCAGCGAGCAAGCACGCATGCTGGCGAATTGGTTCGGGCACGTTGTGAAGCGTTCACCTCTAAGATGGTCAGTTTGAAATCAAAGCCACGCAAGAGAGAAGCCTTCTCTTAAGTCCCAAAATACTTTGGGTCCCAACCGATCAGCTTAGAATGTGGACCAGCAATTCCAAATTTCCTGGTGGACCTGGTTTAGACAGTTTGTGGCCAGCGCCTAAGAGACAAAACGTATATCCGTATGCATCATTCCAGTGCAGTGAGCAATCCTTGTGACAAGTGCTTGCCTTGTCCAGTTAGACTTCGAGAAGCTATCAGGGCCACCATTGATCTCGAACCCATTGCAGCAAACGAATATCATCCCTGGATTCTCAAAGTAGTGCAGTTTGTGAGCGAGAGGGAGAGGGAGAGAGAGAGAGAGAGAGAGAGAGAGGGAGCGAGAGAGAGAGCGAGAGAGAGCTGTAGCCATTTTGGCTCAAGTCTCCGCCGCGGGGTCATTTTGACCTTGCTCTGGACTCCGGCCCTTTGGACGTCTAGGGGGCTTCCCTGCAGGTCTGGGGGTGGACGTGAGTCTCAGAGGGGGGGCTTGAGTCCTCACACACGGTGCTGCCGTTTACCACTCAAAGGCCCCTAAGTAGTGGCACAACTTCCCCGCCTCACCTTTCTCTGCCATAAAGTTGTACTACCTGGTTGAGGGACTACGCGCCTTCAAGAACAGTACTCAGTTGGACAACATAGTAAGGTCGCTCCTCGGGGGTGTCACCTTGATTACCAAAACCACCAGGACAGCAACAGCGTGACTGCCTTGGCCTTCGGGGGCATCAGTGTCGACACTGGGAGGTCCAGAATTTCGGGGGTGTCCTTTGAGCAGAGGTAATTTCAGTGCACGTAAGTATTTTAACAAAAGGGGCCCATGTCCGCTAACCTTACGACTTCTGGGGACAGCCGGCCTGCCGACCTGCAGCAGTGGCGGCATCGACTCCTGCCCATGTACTATAAAGCAAGGGGCTCAACATAGAGGGCTGAAAAGTTTTCCTGCCAGCCAAATGCAGCCGAAGTCGGCCAAGCCAAGAGAAATGCCAAGGGAGGGCTGAAAACTTTTCCTGTCTGCCAAACGAAGCGCCAAGCCAAGAGAAATGCCAAGGAAGGCACTGTTTGGACTGTGCAATACGCCAGATAAGGACACGTGCAGGGGGATGATATAGGTGTGTTTGGGGGCAGTGTCAGTTTGCTTGGGGAGTACGTTGTAAGGGGCTTTAGGGGGCAGGGCCAACTTAGGAAGAGCTGAAGTTAAGTGAGTGTCCTTACCAGGAGATGCTGCACGTAAACTGGTGTACTACCTTCGCTATTGCTTTTTTCCTGCAGGGACCCGTGATGTGTTGCCTTCGAGCACTCCTGTACAGGTTTGGCCGCAGTAGTGCAAGTGTTATATAGAGCAGCGTGTGACAACACACTCACAGTGACGACTACAGGGGCAACGGGTTGGTGCACTGGGGCGAGGTGGGGGTGGTTTTTAGAGGTAGTAAAGCAGAGACGTGAGAGATGCCGTGCTGAACCTTGGGGTAGGTTGTTGTACTTGCAGGGACCATGATGTCTTGGGTTTTGCAGCTGCCTGACCGTAGTGTGTGAGCATGCAGAGTAGGGGGGCACTAGTGCAGACACGTGTGAGGCCAGAGAAGAAGATGTGCGGTAAAGCGGGGGCTCCTTCTTGGGTAGCAGCACCTTTGGCCACGCGGGCCCAATAGAGCAAGTCTCGGACCCTTGTCACTTCCGACCAATGACAGGGCCAGGCATTATGCCTGGATAAGGTACAACCCCAGGCTCGAGCACTGAGCTGTCCCACGGCCCTAGTGGAGCCCCTACGTTGTAGGGAAGTCCTAGGGCTACGCTTGGATGTTTTCACATTATGTTTTACAGCGTTTGTGACCCAAGGCTGGTCACGTCGTTTTGTTGCATATGTTCTTCATTTGTCACGCCTTGCTACATGCGGCAAATTGCTTGCACCTACGACAACCATGGAAGCCTCCGCGGAACCAACAGATGGTGCGACCGTGCCCGTGACTACAACTGCGCCGGCTGAAGCAGCAGTCCCTCCTGAAAAGCCGACAGACCAAAGCTTGGCTGCAATTCCTCCTAAAGAATACATCCCCTGTCCAGACGTCAAAATTATCGAGGAAGCTGCTGGTGTAAAGAGACTGCCAGTCACTTGAACCCTGCAGCTGCCCAGAAGTTTCCATCAGCCGCATTATCTGCGGCCGTTTGCCACTCAACAGGGTGGGCATGTGAGCTTTATACGGCACGGATCTAAGGAGTGTGAAAAGGCCTTTCGCCTTTGTAGTGTTCATTGACTTCGTGTGCTTTGAGCAGTGAGATCTACCTTGATCTCTTGATCCTGGTAGCGGGGCTTGAGACTCCAATACCAAAAGGGCGCCCGGTGGCGAGCGCGCGGCAGCTGCAATGTCGAGAACCGGTCCAGCGGCCAGCCCTGGAGCACAGGGCAGCGAGGGCCCAACTGCCTACACAGGAAAGGCGGACAACTACGTTCCAGTCTTCAACAATGTTCAGCGGGACTACAAGGAGTACCGCAAGCGGGCAGACATTTACAAAGCCAAGATGGATATGGCTGGCCGTGGAAAAGAGGTGGTGTTTAACCTCGTGACGCTGATGACTGGAAAGGCCTGGGACTTGGTCGAAGATCTTCCCCTGGAGGATATGGAGAAGCCAAATGGTTTCAAGCTGCTCTTTGAAAGATTGGATCGTGGCTTCAAGTTTGATCCTTTGACTGAGTTGCCTGACGACTTTGAGGCTTACTTCATCAAGCTCCAGCGGAAGGGTGGCCAGACGCTTCAGGAGTGGACCGCCGAGTACCTGAGGGCAGAGCGCAGACTTCGCAGGACACACAATGTAGACTTGCCAGAGAAAGTTCGTGCGTGGTTTTTCCTGAGAAGAAGCGGAGTGTCCAAGGAACAGCGGCAGCTCATCCTCACGAACGTGGGGGTGGACAACCTGAATCTGGAGACTGTGTCCAAAGCGATGAACTTCATCCTGGGACAGGACTCAAAGCTTGAGGCAGGCCGTGGCTTCAAGAAGGACGCCGTCTTCTACCAGGAGGCCGCCTATGTCGAGGATGCCGCCTACTACCAGGACGATGAGGAAGCACCATGGGTGGACTCCGACCAGGTGTACTACGAGGACGAGCTGGATGAGGAGGGCAGCGTTGGCGAGGTCTTTGACGTTGAGGAGTACGACGACGAATTCGCTGCCTGTGCCCAAGCAAAGTTGCGATTGAATCAGATGCGCAATACCAGAGGTTTCTATCCCGTGGTTGCTATGGTCAATGCTCCTCCTTCCTCGTCTGCGCCTCGTTCGTCGTCCTCGCGTGGCAAAAGTGGTGGCAAGCGGGGCAAGAGCAAAAGTTCAAGTCCCAAGGGCCGTGGAAAGCAAGGTCCTGTGTCAACTGGCTCTTCGAAAGGAGCCAAGGCGCGGGGCAAAGCAGCGCTGGGCCGACAGATTTGTCTTCGCTGTGGTCAAGCAGGCCATTGGGCACAGCAGGAGACAAGAAGAGAAAGACTGACGTGGAGGACGAGGTCATGATGGTGACGGACGCCGAAAACAGCGACGCCCTTGTCTATGCCCTCGACCACGACGACAACGATGAGGACACACAGCTTTGCACTACAGCGGTTCAGGATGGTGGTGCTTCAGCTGTCCTTGGCAGTCTCCTCCACGTGAAGCGTTTCCTGAGGTATCTGCTGGTGAATGGCTACAACCTAGACGTGTTGGAGGTCTACGAGTGCAACAAGGGTTTCAAGTATGGCAAGTCGGCCACAGAGGTGACCGATTTGAGCGTGTTGCTGCCAGTGGTTTTGGGCGGACGCAAGATGAAGATCTTGGCCTACATCATAGGTGGCAGCGCGCCCCTTCTCTTTGGGCGCCCTATTCCGGAGCGCCTTGGTTTAGCCGTGGACTACGCCAGCAAGACCATGAAGTGGCCAGACCAAGACTGGCAGCAGATGCCAACAGGCAGTCGAGGAGAACATCTTTTGAACTTGGTCGAGGACTTCTCTTTGCTCCTGGCCGACACCGACTTTGACGAGGTGCTTCTCCCTGCCGACTTTGAGGCCCATGTGAATGTCAAGAAGAACTTGGGCTACAAGACGCTCTTGCAGGACAACCCCGTGTTTGCAGCCGTGGACGTCGCCGACAATGCCCTTTGCAACGCCGTGGGCAAGGATGACCTCACCGATGGTGACTTGGATGGCCATGTGGGGAATAGCAGCTTGGAGGCTGCGAGCAAGCAAGGCCACGGAAAGGGGATTGGAGCAAGCTCCTTCACTCCACCGGTTCGTTTTAGTGACTTGGTGGAGGTTGCCAGTGGCGGCGAAGACAACACGCAGGCCACAACCACAGCAAACCACGACAACCGCCACAACACCTTGACAGCAACCACAGCAAAGCACGACAACCGCCGCAACGCCCCAGCAAACCACGACAGCCACAACAACCGAGCAACAGCGACAGCAGACGACAGTGTTTTTGCGGTTCTTTCCAGTGATGTGGGCTATATTGTGCGGAGTCTCCCCAAGGGCAAGCTCACCACATTTTCCCATGAGGCCACCAAGATCGCCAAGAACATCAAGGGCATGTTGGGACAAGCAGCGACAGTTCCAAGTGTGGGCCAGAGGACAGTGTGGGAAGTGTTTGCTGGCAAGGGCCGTGCAACTTCGAGGACTTCCATGGCTTTCGCTTCACAGATTACCTGGTTGAGGGCGTGTTCTTGCTGACCTTCCTCATCACCGTTGGCGCCCTCTTCCTCGGCTACAAGATCCTCTGCATGAAGCTCACGGTCCCGGTCACGAACGTCAAGGTGAAGGACAATCATGCTCAGACTACAACGATGACTACGAGAACGGTGGGCGTGCAGACCGATCCAACGAAGCAGGATCGCACGATGCAGTACCAAGCTATGCGTCTTCGTGAGTGCGACGGCGAGATCGAGCGCATGCGAGAATGGAACGTGCAAGTTCGCAATGAGTGCACAGGCTTGGAGCGACAGCTTGAGTGTCTACGTGCTCAAATCCCTTGTGCGCCGCAGCAGCCGAGACCTGCGCAGCAAGTTCCTGTAGCTCCGGATGCCGTGTGGATGACAGCAGCCGGGAGCAGCGTTCATCTGAGTGCCGCCTGTGAGCATGTTCGGGGCCGGAATCCTAAAAGGATCCCAGCGTGCAGAGACTGTGTTCGCAGAACGGACTGAAGCTCGGAGCCTGCAAAATTTTGCCGGCAGTGCAGAGAGTGGCAGCAGTGAGCTCTTTGAAAGAGCCTCGCCTTCCGATCATGGGGACGACTTCTTTCAATTTTTCCTTCCCCCCATGTAAAGAGACTGCCAGTCACCCTGCAGCTGCCCAGAAGTTTCCATCAGCCGCATTATCTGCGGCCGTTTGCCACTCAACAGGGTGGGCGTGTGAGCTTTATACGGCACGGATCTAAGGAGTGTGAAAAGGCCTTTCGCCTTTGTAGTGTTCATTGACTTCGTGTGCTTTGAGCGGTGAGATCTACCTTGATCTCTTGATCGATGGTACTTTCGCTAGTAGTGCTGGTGGTATTCAGAGTGCTCTCCCAAAGACACGTGAGTTCCATACCCCATTGGGCCCGAAAGGCCCATTGTCACAGTGCCCAAGACTTCCTTCCAAAACTAGATGGGGCAACCCAGCCCAGAACTACTTCACAGCCCACGACCCCTGGTTGCTACATCTCGGCTACTCCGTTTCCTCCTGTAATATTCAGTTTTCTAGTTGGCGGTCGTCGCTGGTCTCGGAACTTACCTCTACTGACGCCACTCCTTTTGACCCGCACTTGCTAAACATACTAGAGCTCCTAGACTGGCGCCAAGACCCCTAGCTCTCACCATGTTTCGATTCAATAGTCCAAATTCAATCTAGCTCCTTTCGCTCATGACTCCCCGTCCGTTGAGGGTCCCACCTACGATACGAAAGACTTACAGTGTGTGACCCACTTACGATACGGTGCCTTGGATGCTGCAGCAGTACTGAGCCCTATGGGCTTTCTGAGAGAGGCTTTTTCACGCACTAAGCAGGAACCTGACCTTTACAAACTGAGGCGCAGGCCCAAGCGGCCATTTCTGCGATTTATCTACGGTAAGTAGCCTAATTTGCCCAACCCTCCGAGGGCTTGACCGAAAGGCTACCCCCTACGCTGCCACTGCGCGCCGCAGCCCCTTCGAGGCTTCAAGCAAAGACAACAGCCTCTGAGCTTTCGCGCAGTAGCGGAGCTCTGCTGAGCCCAGGGCCAGCATCTCCGAGCGGGCAGCCCCGCAGGTCTGGAGAGCCTGCCTTCGCTGTTTGCGGGTAGCGCCGCCCTGTGCGCTTGCAGCGGTTACTGTGGACCAGAAAATCCGCAAAAAGAAGCACTAGGTAGACCCGCCAAGGGCTCTGACCTTCCACACCTGGCCCGATAAACCAGGAGCGCAGGCCGAGCCAACCGAGGCGAGCCAACCGAGCCAGTCTTCACCCTTTTGAATTTACCGGGTAAATCCACCTAGTCTCTCGAGGTTGGAATCGGGACCAGTCTGGTTCGCCAAGCCGAAGCTGACCAGCGTTGGGACTGGCAGCAAGAGGTCTGGCAGCAGGACCGAATAACACAGACTAAGCCGAGGATATTTGGGCCGGCTGGTCAGGTGTGCATTCGCGGGTAGAGGCACACCCAGTGCCTGAAGCAGCGAGCCCGCTTCCAGCGCGCTTAGACCTGTTGGGAACGTCCTCCGCCGGAGTGGGTGATCGAAGAGCGCGTCAAACGCGGCCAAGAGCGGCGAGCAGCCTGTGGCAACCAAGTCCGCGCGGGTAGAACCGCCTCTCAGCCAGGTGAGCCAGTCGTTCTTACACCAGCTCCGGCACCAGCCGAGCCCGCGGAGGAACAGAAGCCGGGCTCGTCTCGTCAGTCAGCGCCATCGACTACGAGTCTGGGTGTCTGCCCTGCAGCAGCAAACGCAGCCGCAGAGAGAATCCGAGCTATCAAGCTCGAGGAGATCCGGGCGAACCGGACGGACCCCAAACCCGCGCAGGGGTAAAGAGCGAGTATCCCAACGAACCCTTCTCAAATTCGCAGGCCGCGTCTGAGCTTCAGGACTCCTGGATCTCAGTGAAGGAGGAGGTTGACTATACGACGCCTCGTCACAGCTCTTAGCGGGTCCCTCCGCGTCCCAGGCCGGCAGCACCGCGACCGCGGCAAAACCTGGGGTGAGACACACCTCGGATGAGCCTATGCGACTGTTAGCTGTGCGGAACAAAGACCGCCGCCAAGGACACCTCCTGGTGGACACTGGCGCCGCTGTTTTCTGCCGCCCTGGAACCTTTTCCAGAATGGCTCTGTAAAGTGTGGACGACGCGCCGCTCAACACCCTAGAGGCCACAGAACCTGTGACCTGTGCTGCGACTAGGCGGGGCCCGCCGCCAGAATGCGCGAACCACGTTCCAAGTATGGATGGTGTCACCGATGACATTTTGTCAGTGAACCGAGCGGTGGATGCCACGAGTCAGGCTCGCGCATTGAATGGGCTGACGGCTCACGGGCCGATTTCGTCCGAAGTGGGAAACAGTTCCTACTGCCGTACGCTGAAATGGCCAAACCAAGCAAGCGCGTGACCATAGCGGCCGTTGAGGATTTCCCTGACGACGACCCACAAGCCCAAGCGGTCGAGGAATTCGCTATCGCTGAAGAACAGCGGGAGGCAGAAGCCGCGCAGGCCGAGGCAGCAGCTGCCGCAGCCAAGGCGAAGAATGCCAGCCGCAGAAAGAAAGACGCGAGAAGGCGTGTTGGAAGCGACGGCCCAAATGGACTACACCTTCTACTCACGCGGAGCGCAGCAGAAGATCGCGCCGGACGACGAGTCTGTTCTCGTCACAGTGCTGACGCTGGTTGGCGACACAGGTTGGCCGTGCAGCGTGCAGGTGCCAAGAAAAGGTCAGGAATGCGGACCGTTCGTGCTGGACGCAATAGAGCTCTACCTGAACAATCTGGGACACAAAAGGGTGATCCTGCAGATTGACCAAGAGGGCGCGTTCAGAAACGTCGCTGTGGCCGTAAGAAACCGTATGGGGGCACGCAAGGTTCGAGTGCGGGAGTCACCGCCATAGAGCCAGGGCGCTGTTGAAGGCGAACACCACCAACTCGCAGGTTTGGTGCGTGCACCTCCAAAACCGGTGCCCCAACTGCATGGTTGATGTTGTGGTGTTTCCCTGGCTAGTCGACTCCGATGCCTGAAGACAGGTATCAGAGTGGTACATGACATCGATGATGGAAGATGTGCGGGGAACGCCGCCCTGCTGAACACCTTCCTGGACGAAGATATGTGTAGCCACTGTGAAATCACCATAGGTCCTCTTGAGGCCGAAGGTGTATCGGTAGAGGTTCTGGGCAAGACCAAAACACGGCTAGAGGGCTGCATCCTGACAGCCCCAGACGCAAAGCATGCTCGAAACATCGTTGAGGCGCTCGGTCTGAAGCCCGGACTTCTGCCAGTGCCTTCTCGCAAACCCGACCTCTACGTGATGCCGTTGAGTGCGGGGGATGCCGCCAAATACCGATCTGTTCGTGTGTTGACTCACAGCTGTTTTGCACGACGCCTTTTCATGCACCTTGTGAAATTTTGGCTTCCTATTTCTTAGCACCAGCTGCTCGAACATGTCATGCGCTTAGTGTCCAGTTCAAAGCATAGCAACAAAGCATGTGCACGGACATTTTTTGGTATTGATGCATTTTTGCAGGCACATGTCTTTACTAGGGCGCTTTCTTCTAGGCACCCCTTTGGGAGCCTTGCGCCGAATGGAAGAGCTGCCTCCCGAGTTGGTTTTGCCTGATATTTCCTCTTCAAGCGACAGCAGCCTCCGCACTACCAGCTGGCTTGAGCGTGAATCTTTACAGCGTCGCAGGTGTATCAGAGTTTTGCTTCGTTTTTGCAGGGTTGCGAACTTGGAAGAGGTTGCTTTTGTCCGGGCAGTTCTTACGGCTTGGCGTGGGGTTCATCGTTCTTGATACTGCTGGGCATAACAGTTTTGCTTCGTCCTTTTTCTTCATGGAACAGTCTGCAAATATTGGTTTTATTTCTGATGCGGAGCTTGGTGGTTCTACTTCTCAGTCTGGAGCAAGGGGCTTTCGTAAGCGTTGGCAATCTACGATCAGTTCGTTGGCAAATCCTCCTGCAGCGGCTTGCGTCTCAGAAGTTTCAGTACATGGATAGACTGGCTTTCCTGATGACGTTCTGGAAGCATCTTCTGAAGTGGATTTACAAGCAGCTGCTTTTGTTCATCCCCAATTGCGCAATATCCCCACGACTATGTCACCACCAACGACAGTCCTTTTGCCTCTCCAGGCGATCCCGAAAGCTCCGGCACGGCCTCTTCTCTGGGTCGGGGGCTGGGGGTTACCGCGAAAGCTTTTTAGGGGTTCGTTCAGGGTCTTTTGGTTCTGTTCGGGCTCAGCCAAGGGTTCCTGCACGTACGCGGATTGCAGATGTGCTTTCTGATCCGCCCCCACCTAGACCTATGTCTGGGGGTAAGCTTTCGCGTCCAGGGTTAGCTTTTTCCCCTCCCCCTAAGCCTTGCCCCAACCGTGCATCGGCCGAAGCTACACATTGCCGAGTGCCCACAGGACCACACAGTCAGGTTCTCACTTCTTCAGGTGCTTCATATCCAACAATGGGGCCTTCAGCTCTTGCATCTTCGGACGCAGAGTCAAACGACAGCGTCAAGGGGGTACCAGCGGCATCTTCTTTCTTTTTGCCTTTGCAGTCACGGTCGGGCCAGGCTTCCACAAGGCGAACAGAGAGCAAAGATTCATCGTTTGTAACACAGCAATCAGTGCGAGCAGCGATGTCATTACGTGCTGCGGCTCTTTGGGACACGCTCGTGGGCATCTTTCTGGCAATTTCTCCCGTGCTGCAGCAGGCCCATCAGGCAGTCAGATCCTTGATCGTCTTTTTCAGTCTGTCAGTGAATCGACATGCGTGCGGTATTGCCAATCTTTGCTGCGTTTCTGGCAAGTTTTCGAGGAGCTGCGTGGGAATATCTGTGGAAGTTTCGAATTGTTCATGTTCTTGGATGCTTTTGCGGTCTTGGCCAGGAAACCTTCAGGCCCGCTTACTGCTCCAGTGAATGTTCTCAAGGCTCTGCGTTGGATTAAGAAACTTTTCGAGTTGCCCTGGCCCGACTTGGCTTCGCCGGTGATTCGAGCTTTGGAGGCTCGACGTCCTGGCCCTCGTCGATGCCGTTTCCTGCAGCTTTCATAGCCTTTCTCGAGGTTGTCGTGATTCAGGGGGAAATCTTTCCACGATTTTACAGGTTATTTTCGGGAGCAGTTCTTACTTGCATTTATGCAAGTCTTCGCTGGAGTGATGCACAATCGGTCCTCTGGGATGCTATTTTCTTGGACATCGATACTCTGAGATCAACTGCTGTCAGGACAAAAGTGACTACACAGGGCATGCCTTTCGCTATCTGGCGTGAAGGCATTCAGGCCGGTTCAGGCTTTTCTTGGGTGGACCACTGGGTCTGGCTTCTTGGCGAAGTTTTCAGTGAGGTTCGTGAAGTCTTGCCAGACTTTACCCCTGATGTCCTGTTTTTCAACTGGCAAGATGGTATGTTCGAGCCACGCGCTCTTCGTGCACTCCTGCAGAAATCTGGGTTGTTTGCCGCGTCTCAGATCCAGGAGTTTACGCTTCGCAGTGCCAAGGCTACAGTTCTTTCCATGGCTATACAGTTGAACATTTCAGAATTCCTTCGGGCTTTTCAAGGCCATCATCGCATGACGAAATTGTACAGTCGCGACGACGTTCACTATGCGCTGCAGGTTCAACGCAGTGTCCTTGACGCTTTGAGGAGTGGCTGGTTGCCTCGCATCACTATGCTTCGTGGTGCGGCTCCACCAGTGCAGCAACCGGCTTGTACCGTTCTCTCCTGCGTACCACCTGCTGCGGTTCATCCTTTCTTTGCGCCCCGTTCTTCCGAGCAGCGTGATCAGATCGCAACGGCACCGTCATCATCTTCGGAGCCTGTGATGTGCAGCAGGCGTCTTGCTCTGTCGCAATGAGCTCAAAGGGGCATCCGGAGTCGACAGTTTCGTCAGAACAGGGCATTGTTTCTTCGTCTGAAGAGGAATCAGTGCCTTCTGCGCTGCTTGGTCTGGGCGCTCCTGATGAGCTATGCATTTGGAAGGCTCCAAGCGGTGTGTACTACGCTGGGGACGCAGCTAAAGATATGCTGCCGGCCGGCGGTGTTCGTTCCGCTCGGCTGGAATCAGTTGCCTTTCTCCCGGCTGGCGGGCGCCTTTGCAAACGCCCCGCTTGTATGAAGATTTTTGAGCTTCCTTTGGCGTGAAATGCAAAAGGTCCCGCTTTTTGCTGCCTCCTTTGCATTAACCTTTTATACAGCTTGGCTTTGCATTCGCTTACAGGCATTTCAGCAAATGCTTCCTTGTTTCGTCCCAGAAACACGCTTGGCCTACTGAGCTTATGCTCTCAGCGATAGCTTCCCTTGAGGTGTCCTTTTTGCGTACTGTTGCAGCAGGTTGAACGGTTTGATGGTATCTCCTTTTGTGGTTCCATTGTTCTCTTAGGATCCAACGATTGGTACGAACTTTAGGGTCTGCAATAGCTCCTTATGTGCGTGTGCGCATTTTGCGCTTGAGTTGCTTCGCTTCAGCTTCCTCTGCAACAAGAGGCGCTTCAGCAAACCTTCCGAACCCTCTGCTTGGGTGTTGCTCTGCGTGCATAGGCTTTGGTGCTTCATCGAGAAAAGTGCCCTGCATGGCTCTAGGTTTCGATGTGGTCGAGGATGACATGCCAGCTCTTCTGGCTTCTTGCGTCCCGTCGGAGCTCCACGCGGTGATTGGCAACTTTACGCCCAAGCTTTTCGGGCTTGTGGCTACAGATCTTACAGATTTGAATCACTTCCTTGCTTCTCTGGAATTGGCTTCTTGTGGCGAAGATGAGTTCGTGGTTCGTGCCAAAATTCGTCGTCTTTGGCAGCGCTGCTCTGCACCTGAAGTACCAGCCGAAAACCCTGCGGTGAATGCAACGCAACCAATGTCCACTACTTCCTCGACAAGTACATGGGCGGATACTTTTCCGCCCAAGCTGGATGCTGCCGTTGTACGCTCTTTTCGGGATCGCTTTGAGAAGTCTTATCCTTCCGAAATTTTGGACAGTGAATCGATGCCGAGCCCACGGCTTTTAGCTTTGGCGCATCGTTATGTCGAAAACAAGGAGTGGCAGTGGATCCCTTGCGCTTGGCGTATGAGCCAAGCCCAGCTTGACGCCTCCCAGCTTCAACGGCCGAGTAAGCTGCCTAAGCTTGACAACCTCTTCGTGGACGAAGTGCCTGTCCGTGACCTTCCATGTGGCAACAACCCAGCATCAGAAGGCATCCTTCGCTCTGTGCTCTCAATTCACTCCAATGCCATAGCCCTGGTGGAGGGTGCGCGTCTCGGCGTCCTTCGCCTTTATGAGAAGCATTTCCTGAAGTTGGTTCGAGAATGGCTCTGGCTTGCGTTCAGTCAATGTTCAGGAGGCGATGAATGCAGATCGTCGAGCTTGGGAAGTGATTGGTGATTTGCTGGCTCATGGCTGGCAGCTTGACGACGCGATCTCTGAAGTTGTGGAGGTCCGCAACGAGCTGTCTTCGATGCTTCAAGCTTTTCCTTGGATTCCTAAGTTTGAGCCTCCTCGGGGCAAGGGCTGGTTCAAGGGCAAACCTCCCAGCAAACCTAAAGGTAAGGGTAGGGGGTTCGGTCTTAAAGAGGCTTTTTCAGGCAAGGAACGCACTCCCTGTGCAACAACGAGGTCCAGAAGATCTGTGTTCAGTACAATCTGCCTTCAGGGTGTCAGCGACCCGCTTGCAAGTTTCTCCATGTTTGCTGTGTTGCCAAGCAGGACGGCGCCCCTTGCGGTGGGAAGCACAGTGCAACTCAGCACCGGGCAACTCCTCACTGACTATCATGTGATGTGGCTTCAGCTCTTTCAAAGTCCTCAAACCTTTTGTGTACAGGCGACATTCTTGCAGGGGCGGCTATACCTTCGAGCAGCAATCCTCAGGATCTGCTGGCCAATTTCCTTGGTGCAAGCGACTTTTCTTTTGCGGCATTACTTTCAGTCTTGGTGGCATTCTTGGGCGATTTGAACTTTTCGAGGCGTAGTCATGTGGTTCAGTCCACAGAATCTTCAGCTTATCTCAATTTCGGATACCGCTCAGGGACACAGGTCGGCATTTGCAATCTGACTTGGGATTATCCACAGCTTGTTTCTTTCATCAACCTTTGTTTGAGGTAAGCTTTCCCTAAGAAGAGTTGGGCTTCGATTTGCGTGTCACATAACTCTTTTGCAAAGCTACACAGTGATTCAGGGAATTTGTACGGCTCTGAAAACCATGTGCTTTCTCTGGGCCAACATGTGGGTGGCCTTCTTTGGTTGGAGGGTGTATTGGATCAGCCTGCGCCTCCCCCATCTTCTCAGTCCGTGGTTTGTTCCGGCGGCCTGGTGAACATTCACGAAAAGCCATTTTCTTTTAACCCATGTCTTCTTCATGGTTCTTCTGAGTGGATTGGAGATCGATGGGTGCTGATCGCGTACACCCCGACAATCTTCCAATCTGCTTCATCCGAAGATTTATTGCAGTTGCAGGCGCTATCTTTTCCTCTCCCTGGGGCTGCGAGCGAATCTTTGGCGGCAACTTCACCATCGCCAGTGCCTTTGGCGTCAGATACAAAGCTTTTCCTGGACCTCTGCTGTGGATCTTCGGCTCCTTTCTCCACGGCGGTACGTGCTCTGGGTATCCCTTGCCTTGCGGTTGATCCACTTTTCGGAGAAGGTTTGGACCTTCTTCACGATGAAACTTTTGACAGACTCATGGCCTTGGCTCACAATTGTGTCTTTAAATTTGCACATGGCAGTCCACCCTGTGGCGAGTTTTTGCTGGTTAAGCTTCGGGACGACGGTGGGCCTCGGGCCATCCGCGTGCCAGATGAACCTTATGGCAGGTCTGATCTGAATGAGGCAGAGTCCGAACGCTTGCATACCTTTAAGTTGGCGACCCGGTGCATATCTTTGCTGCTGGCAGTCTTTGAGTCAGGTGGCCAAACCAGTCTTGAGGTCGTCACGTCCGCATGCCAGTGGCAGCAGGATTGGTTTAAGCACTGGGCGTTTGCGACATCTCTTCGCTCACTTCAGAGCCTGGCAGGCGTTTGCCAACATGGAAAGGATGCACATGCACAGATCTGGGGCGTCAAAGATGAGAATGGGCAGCATCTGTCTCGCTTGACAGCCACGTACCCTGAGAGTTTGGCAAGCGCCTTGGCCCAGCATGTTCTTCCTTTGTTTACGCCGCTGCCGGACGCACAATGCGTTGACCTGCAGGAACGTATGCAGCTGCTTCCACGTAAACCCATGTCAGCTTCCTTTCCCTGTGCTACCCAGGATGGGGGGGGATCTTCAGCATGCCAGATTGGTCCTCGCCGCAGCCAGGCAAGGATGATCTCCTACGTGAAGTACGCCACAAACTACGTGCAAAGCTTTTGCAGTTTCGTGCTCCACAACGCCTCCGGGAGCATGTGGCAAATAATACAAACTCCCCGCTGTTCACTTCAAAGGAGGCCTTTGAACTGCGTGCAATTTGGGATGCGGTCTTGGCGCCGTCTGCTGGTTTGGATTGGCAGGTGTCAGCTGGTCAGCCTTACTCTCTTTCAGCTTTGGAAGCTGTGGCATCTTTCATTGCTGATAAAGATGTGTCGCTATGGCCATGCTTGCGTGCGGGGGTGCCGACAGGTTACCGCCGCAATATACCTTTGTCTGGGGTTCTGATTCCGCTGGAGTGAAACGACTTCGATCCGCCACCTCTTCAACACTGTACTGGTAACTGGAGTGAGGCTGAAAAGGATCCGGATTTGTTCCGTGAGCTCATTGAGCAGGAGGTGGCTGCTGGCTTCTTGGAAGAGGTTGGCTCACTGGAGACGGCGCAGTCACGTTGGCCGAATCTCACTGCAGTGGGCAAGTGCAACATTGTCAAGCATCCCGCCAAAGCTCCTCGCTTGATCATGGACAGCTCTATATCAAATACCAATGCTGGTTGTTACATTCCGGAGCGTTGCACGATGCCGTCTTTGCAGGACATTCGCGCATCATGGGCCCTGCGGGGGGATGATACAGATTTTCTGGCATTTGCAATGGACATCAAGGGGGCACACAAGACAATACGAATACATCCAGACGAATGGGGTCTCAATATGCTGCAGCTGGCATCCATCTGCTTTGCATATCAATGCTGCCCTTTCGGCGCAGCGTTTTCAGCCTTTTGGTGGGCGAGGCTTTCAGCTTTCTTCATACGGTTCCTGCATGTGCTGATTTTCTTGAAGCGTTCCCTGTGCGCTTACCTGGATGATTTCTACATGGTTCAACCTTGCGAAGTGGCAGCTTTGACATCATCGATGATCATTTCTGTGTGCCAGTGCTTCAATATACCTCTGTCGTGGGCCAAATTACAGTATGGTGCACATGTGGTTTGGATAGGCTGGTCTTTTAACCTGCGCTCACACTCCTTTCATCTGCCATACGAAAAGCTCGAGAAACTTCGTACAAAGCTGTCTGCGCTGCTCAAAGGCGAGTTCACTACGCGGCATGAATTGGAGGTCGTGGCTGGTTATTTGCAGTGGGTTTTCCAGATGCACAAACTCTTAAGCCCTGGTTGTCATGTTTGTACGATGATATGCGTCGTCCAGTTGCGACTTCATACTCCGTGGAGCCCTCACAGTGGATTGAGTTCATTTCATGTATTTCAGATGACCTTCTGATCCAGCGGCAGTTACCTGGCGCAGCGCTTCCTCTTGGTGGTCGTCTTCTTTCGGTGAAGCATCAGGCCCTGCGCAGCAAAGCAGATCTAGGATGTGTGGGGATTTCACCAAAGCGTATCTGGCTTCGCATAACCAATCCTGCGTCATCCAAGCGTCGACTTTCGCATCAATCAAAGGTCTTCTTGCACTACTGGCGTCAATGGGCACAGATGCCTTTCTTTTCGCGCCCCCTGGCAATGCCACCTCGCTGGCTCCCAGACGCTTTCGCTGCAGATGCTTGCGCTTCTGGCAACAAGATTGGGGTTGGCGGCTTCATCAAGATGGGCGATGCACCTCCTGTCTGGTTCTCTGAGATGTTCAGCCTTCGTTCTCTTCAGAAATTGATCTCTGATCTACCATCAGTTGCACAAGAGGCCATCACTTGCTGGGAGACTTTAGCCCAAATGGGGCTTGTTCTTATTCTGGCTTCATGCTTTCCTGGCGACTCAAGATCTGTGTACCTTCTTGGTGCGACAATACCGGGGCGGAATCCACTTCGAACAAGTTGTTCTGCACATCTCTTCCCCTGGCGTTCTTTGCGCAAAAGAGATTGCTTCTGTCTTGACTTTTCAGCAAACCCAGTACACCGACCTCTCCCAGCTGAAGCGTGACCGCAGGCGCATTAAGAAGAGTGCTCGCAGCGATAAAAAAATTGTTCATCTCCAACAATCTGTACACCCCGCGGATCTTGCTTTTTCTTCACGACGAGTCCAACCGCCTTCCCAGGTATATTCCCCATCAGCGACTGCAATTGTTTGGACATCTCCTTAGACATTGAGATTCGCTGGAATATGCGTCTACATTCCAGGCCGCTACGGCCTACCGACTCGCAATCGACGGGGTCGACCCCGAGTACAGTGGAGTGAATCCTGTATGACTGAGGCACCGTCCCGTCTCTCCCACCTTGAGTCGGACGCGGCTCCAGCGCAGACCAACATCACCCATAATTTCTTTAGTATTACCTCGGCGGACCATGTCCGACACAGACACTCTTCCACTTCTTTGGTCCACATGGACAAAATACCCTCCTGTACAGACAAGTCACTAAAGCTGCTCATGATCGATCAGTTTGGAGTCAAGTCCTACACAAACCTCCCAGGCCGTTAACTAGCGTGCATGCTAACTCCTAGTTCCCAAAGCCTAAGACCCTGAAAGCTGCCTGCTTTTCGATGCGGTTTCACCTGCACTTCTGACGATGGCCGTCTAACTTTTGTGATCTAGCTGTTCATTATCTCCTTCTTTTGTCTGGTGATGTCGGCCTGTTCTCAGAAGTAATTGGTTTTCACAAATGCCGGTGCCGATGAGCACGATACAGTGCCTCGCGCAGTCCAAAAAAAAAGGTGCAACACCACCTAGCATGCCCTGTGGAAAGGAAAGAGAGAGAGAGAGAGAGAGAGAGAGAGAGAGAGAGAGAGAGAGAGAGAGAGAGAGAGAGAGAGAGAGAGAGAGAGAGAGAGAGAGAGAAAGAGAGCCCATCGTCACACTTTCACCCAGACCTGACTCACCTCCGGGCGCGCCTGGTGCGTGGGGGGTCTCCCCCAAGCCCTGCAGAAGAAGAAGAAGAGAAAGAGAGAGAGAGAGAGAGAGAGAGAGAGAGAGAGAGAGAGAGAGAGAGAGACCGCCGAGCAGTATGCTCGGCTGAGGGCAGCCTCCAGCACGCTCTGAAGGAAAGGACAGGACAGAAGAGACCCCGAAAGGAAAGAGAGAGAGAGAGAGAGAGAGAGATTTTCCTCCCCATATCCCCAGCAAGCCAGCAAGCCAGCAAGCCAGCAAGCAAGCAATCGCATCATGTCAGGCATTGGTTCCCATGCAATGTGATGTGCGGATGTGGATCATCACCAGGCGAGCTACCTCAGCGAATGGCGGTTGTTTTTTGGTATAGAGTGTGGACTGGACATGTTTGGCTCTCTCAATCGTTCCTGGTTTCCCTCACCTTCTTTGCACATGAACCTCCGGCTCCAGGTACCTACCAGTAAGGTTATTCGGATTCAGGAGTTTCCGCATTGGTTCGGTGTCCAACTTGTAAAGATGTGCTAATGTCTGTTTCCATTGTTCTTCACACGGGCGAGGCCCTAAAGTCTGAGAAGAAAACCCAAGCTGCAGGATTTAAAGTTAACGTTTTGCGGCCTTGGGAAGTGCTTCCGCTGGGACACTCACGGCACTCTGCTGGACTCCAAGCATGGCAAAGGCCCAGTAAGCAGGATCCTTCGCCCGGCCCTGTAGCTTGCACTTCAAAGCAGCTCGTCCATTCGGAGTGGCAGGGCGCTAAGCGTAGCATGGTCCCGAGGGTCCAGGGTGGCTTGAGGACGGCGTGAGGTCACCACTGGGCCCGGAGGCTTTGACTTGCGTCTCTCAACAGTGCCCACCGCATTCGAACCTGAAGATGTTTTGTGTCTGAGGCACCTGACGGCTGAAACTTGTTCCTCACAGTCTCATCTCTGAAGCTCCAACCATATCCTGAACCAAGATGAGAATGCTGTGTACTTCCGCGACATTTCGGAGCAGGTCGGAAGCCACGATGTTGCTTTGGAACGGAGATGTAGATCTCTGACAGGACTTAGTCTTGCGTGAGTTGGGAGCAAGAGTGAGGGAGTCAGGAAGTGCGTATTTCTCAAAATATTCCCTAGATAGTCCTTAATAGGGACCACTATAGTCCCCCGATAATCCCAATGTGTCCCTAGATTCCCACAAGGCCCCCCCATTTTGAGCAATGCCCAAGCTCACGATGCCTCTACAGGTGGATGGGGCAAGCTTCTTGGATGGAGCTCATTTCTACAACAATGCGCAGCACTCACAGGCTGAAGTGGAAGCAAGCACGAAAGAATCTTACATGCATGGAGTTCCGGGATTCTTCAAGGGAAGCGCACCTAGCAGACAAACTCCAAGATTGTTTTTGGATTGGTGTCTTGAGCTCAGACTTTCTCAAGCCTGATTCCTGATAGCTGCCAGGAGCATGCGACGAGTGCTGGGTCTAAGCACAAGCAAGGCCTTGCCCGGAGCGAGCAGGTAAGCAGACACAATGAAGCGACATGTACAATGTCGAGTGAAAAGGGAGCTTCAGGCACATGAACATTTGCCACAATAGGTGCGTGGTTGCCCAAGCTAGAGCCCGGCTAATTGGAAGAAACAGCTTCATGAGTCTTTTCGCCATTGGGCCGTATCTTGTCCACCAGATGTGTTTGCAGGCGTTTTCGCCGCAAACAAGGCATGTGAGCCCGGCAAGATCTCTTGTCCAAGCAGCTGAGTCATGTTCTGCGGTGCATTCTTGCTTAGGGTTTTCAAGAATCCTTTATAGCGAGCACATATCGTGCATCAGTTCTTTCAGCGCCAGTTTTTGGAAAGCGGATCGCGGAGATGGATGCAGTGCCAATCAGAACTCCAACCGGCATCACCGAAAGGAAGCTTTTTCTCCGTGCCTCGTTGGAGGAGAAAGCCACGCGTTGGTCGGGGAGCTTCTTGGAGAACGCTCGTCTCTACAGCCACCTCAGTCTTGACCTGAGATGGACCCATGACAAGTGACCAGGGATTGGGATTTAGGTTCGAACCTGAAGTTCCAGATCTGCTGATTTTGAGTGCTGCACTTTATTGTGCGTGCAGTAGGCCTTGCTACACAAGGAGTTCGATCTCGCAGGCACTCAAGCAATCCATCCGTCCATCCATCAAGCAATCAATCAATCCATCAATTGATCAATCAGTCAGTCAATCACTCACTCAGTCAAGCACACACTCAATCAATCACTCAGTCAATCATTCACTCAATCACTCAATCAATCACTCAATCAATCAATCACTCAATCAATCAACCAACCAATCAATCAATCATGCGTTCATATTTCTCGCTAGGAACCGTAGAATTTAACCTTCACGTTTACCTAGGAGTCGCCTCTACTTGGTTTAAAGATCCCTGAAACATGACTAGCAGCCGAAACTACAAACGTCACAAGCAATGCGGGCTGGTGTTTCAGTACAAGCTCCAGTCTTTGACCCATGTTCCTCAAGTTCAGGGTCCTAGAAGACCTGACGTGACGCGGAGGTGGTGGGCAATTGCAAAGCCGATCAATGCGGAAGGCTGGACTCCTTGAGCATCAGGTCAAGTACAAGCCAGTAAGTACCGCTGGCCTCGGGTTCCGCTTGCCCCAGTCAAGCTTTTGCAGCCTTGTAGTGCCTGCTTAGAGTAAGTAGGCAGTTGTGCTGGGCGATAGAGCTTCGCGCTTTGACCACGAACTTACCTCAAGTGCTGTTCTTTGGCCTCGGATACCGAGACTGCAGGGGACTTCCTTTTCCCTGCAAGGCCAGGCTGACCATCGGTTGGTTCATGTGGATACTTGGCTTAAGCTTATAATATGGGTTGTCCTCAGAGGCCACAGTTTTTACAGCATTCCTCGACCAAAAAAAAGTTGAAAGCTCAACCCCCCAAACCTGAACCCCAAAACCACTAAACATTGAACGAACATTCTCAACAGAGTCCTCAGGAGCTCCAGGAAGGCAGTGTTTGGTGAGCATGCCGGTGAGGAACAGACCGAAAACACACCAACGAAGCGCTGCAACCATGTGAACATTCATGGTAGTCTTCTCTTCGGCTCCGGAATTTGGAATCAGGTTCAGATAATGACGAAGAGCCCGCCATACTGCTCGACATTGATGGCCATGCAGTAGTATCCAAGACCCTGGAACCCCAGAGCTTGGCAAAAGAATGGCCATGAGCTGAGGCGAATCTGGTACATTCTTTTCTATGGCGCTTTGATTTTTCTGTCTATATTCGTCGTGGGCCTCTGCCTCGACAAAAACTGCAAGGATTATGGCCCATGCGCCTTATGCTGCGCTGGCTGTGGCGTGTGTGTGCTCGTCTGTGTGGGCATGTTCATCTTTTCGGGACTCATGCTCTTTGGACGATATGTTTCAGGCAAGTGCTTGGGTTGCATTTGGTATGTTTTCCAGAGGGCTCACCACGAAGTTTTTGTTGAAGAGTTTATCGACCAGTTGCTGAGGCATGCTTTATATGATGGCTCGGGGTATGTGATTCGGGACCAGGCTACTAATAACGACTCGTAATGACATCAAATGGACTTGTGAATAGCATGCCGGTGAGTGGATCTTGTGGGTCTTGTCAGAGTCGAGGTGCGAGTGCGACTGTACCTGATGTGCCAGCAGTTGAAGCAGCCACTTGCGATGAAGGGCCCTCGCACAGGCGCAGGGTTGATACTGCTCGTCTGTGCAACAGCAAGCTGGTGCAGCCAGGGGTCAGGCTAAGAATACGAGCTGCCTTGTCGCAGGGCGCAGGTGGACAAAAGACTCCTTGTCGTGATTTGGCAATGCTTGAATGAAGCGCTGCACTCCTTAAGCACGGGGTGGAAGCAACAAGTAGAGCAAGAAGTGCAGAAGTAGCAACAAGACGTAGCAGGAAAGTGCTTAACAACATGCCAGGACAACGTTTTGGTCCCAGCATATTAATACTGCTGGAGTACTCCTCCTGCTCCCCTAACTGCTACTACTCCTCCTCTTCCTCCTCCTCCGCCTCCTGCTGCTCGTGCTAGTACTGCTACTACCACCACCACCAACTACTACTACTACTACTACTACTACTACTACTATTACTACTACTACTACTACTACTACTACTACTGCTACTACTACTACTACTACTACTACTACTACTACTACTTCTTCTGCTACCACTGCCACTACCACTACCCCTACCACTACCACTACCACTTCCACTTCCACTACCACTACCACTACCACTACTACCAGTACCACATATACTACTACTACTACTGCTACTACTACTACTCCTACTCCTGCTGCTGCTGCTGCTACTACTACTACTACTACTACTACTACTACTACTACTAGTATACTACTGCTTCTGCTACTACTACTCCTACTCCTACTCCTACTCCTACTCCTACTCCTACTCCTACTCCTACTCCTACTCCTACTCCTACTCCTACTCCTACTCCTACTCCTACTCCTACTCCTACTCGTCGTGCTTCTGCTAACAGGTGTCACAGTAGTCGTCATCGCTTGTCAACAACGACGCTACCTCCAACTAAGACAAATGCCACTGTCATGATATCAACTGACGCACAAATGACAGGGTTCTATTCTGTGATCTACTCTGCTTTACTTTCTTTGGACATTTTCGCGGCATGGGAGCTATCATTGTTGCAGGCGCGATGTAGGGGCGTTGCCTTCCCTATAGCGTATGACTTCGAATCTTGATCCAGATTATAGTGACGGTGCAGGTATAGTTATAGGAAGCCTGCTTTACAGAAACAGCGTTGTTGGTGCACTGTATCATCAAATGATTGCGCGGTTGAAGTGCCAGGCTCAAATGCCAATAGCTGCTGTTGTCTGACCTCCAATTTTGGATCCACGATCTTGCGGTCTTTGCCACCATGCGCTTGCATGTCCTTGTCCTCCTGGCGAGCGCAGCTGCCTATCGTGAAACCGATGGGCACCAGACAACTTGGCTGCATTTGGATAGTTGTTTGCTTGGTAGCCCTGACGCATGGACGTTGCAACATTTCGTCACCTGTCGTTGCATCCAGGAGATGCTATGGTGGAGCCAGCATTGCTGTTTCAGTTGAGTGTAGTTGGCTTTTTGAGAACGGAGCGTTGTACCGGCACCGTGTCATGGAGCTTGGCCCGTTGGGAAATCGTCAGACCGCAATCTGAGGAAGAGTAGCCTCTCCGTCATCGACATCCAGCAGCAGGAGGCAGGAGTCCTGGCATGGAGGATTGTGCAGCTTGCTGTAGGGTGGATGTATCGCAAATCTGGCGCTGTCAGATTCAACGACAAGCACAGGATGCACACTACTTTAGGTGGGGGTACGCTGGAAGAATCCAGTAGTGAGTTGGTGGAAGAATCAATGATTGGTAGCATATTTCCTTGTGTACAAACTACTCAGGACCCATGCCATGTCGTTGCTACATGTTCGCACAGGGACAAGATGCAGACATGTGTGGACATGCAAAATTGAAATTATTGTCGTAATCCGTTCCATTGTCGCCAATATGATCTCTTTCATGCTCATGCTTGCTCTTAGCATCAGCATTAAGAAAATCACTGACGGAAGAGCTAGGGCACTTCTTATCTTCTTGCGCTGGGTCAAACACTCCCAGCCAGACAAACCCTAATCCGGCGAAGAAGCTGTCATGCTGAATCCGCAGACCCTGACTGGCATGTAGCTTGAGACTTTGGGTTCGTGCAGGGTTTCATGATTCGGGTTAGGCTAGATTGTTGAAGGCTTGCCTTGAATCATCCAGCTTCCGGGCCTTCAGGATTCAGGATTGCACGGATCGTTCACATTGCTGGCCTGTATGTGAGGGCACTTGACATCAGACTTCATTGGAACCCTGTAAATCAACCGTCTCTTTCAGGACGGCGAGCCGTGACGCATCAAAAGATGTGGGCACACGGGACGTAGGAAAACGGGCACATATAACATAAAGCCCATCCCTCAGCTGCATAATGAACCTACATCCTGAACTTTGAAGCTTTGTGGCCCAGCTCTCCTAGTAAACCTTGCGTGTATCTTCTGTGCCACGCGCAAACGAGCTGGCAGGTTGCCCACAGCATAGAGAAGAAGAAGGCATCATCTGTCCATGCAGGGGAGAAGTCGCCAGGATCCCCAGCAGGGCATTGTTGAAAAGCAAATAACAAGAAGCAAACTCATAATGATGATAATCATAACATTCCAAAATCATGGTTTCTTGTACTGATCGTCAGATTGGTTCTACAAGGGAGGACGGCCTGAACATGAACCACCATGATCAATGCGAGCATGGCATGTAATCACCATGGGTAGAGATAGTGGCAGAAGCGATCGTATCGATAGTGATCGTAGCAGGAAGAGTAGAAGTAACCGTAGAAGCAGCAGCAGAAAAGGAAGTAGCAGTAGCAGTAGCACCATTGCATTGCATTGCATTGCGTTGCATTGCATTGCATTGCGTTGCGTTGCATTGCACTGCAGTTGCAGTTGCAATTGCAACTGCAATTGCATTGCATTGCACTGCATTGCACTGCACTGCACTGCACTGCACTGCATTGCATTGCACACGCTGCTCCGATCCCGAACGAAGCATTGCGAGGGAGACAAGGCATATGCCTCGGCAGCTTTGTAGCTGCAGTGCGTTTGCACTTCTCGACAGCATAGTCGGCACTATTGGCTGCTGTAGCAGCTATACGTAAATGTGTCAGTCCATGGAATGCAGGTCAAAATTCAACTCCGAAACACGCATCGATGCCCTCAGCTGAGAAAAGCTCTGCGATGCCTCACTCCCAACATTGAACGGGTGTTTACTTAGCTGCCCAAACACCATGAACTGAATCAGGCTCGAAAAATCTGCAAGACCAAGCAGCCCACCCTCCGTTCCTCTCTTGAAACCAAAAAACCATGGCTCGAGAACCATGAGGTGAAAAACAGTGCTGTAACCATTCCAAGGCTTGGGGATGCCGACCGAGCTACAATGCGAGAGAACCAATACACACATTTCACGACGTGGCAGTACATCTCCAGACGATATGGGGGGTAAGTGTCTGTGTTAGAGCTGGAGGTTAACACCCCACACACACACACAACAACATTGCTCAGTGAATTTGAGTGCACGACGGTGCACGAAAAAAAGCGCCGACCGATCCCCGCCCCACGAACAAACCCCCGCACCCTCAGCAGCGACCCTTGGGGATCAGGCACATGGCCTGTCCTCGCCCGGCCGTGGGTCATGCCCCGGCATTAACCACGTGTGTCGTGCACCGTGGAAACGAAAAACGAATCGTAGTCTCTTTCGTCGTAGAACCGTGCCCCGACGCATCCCAATTCAGTGTATGTGTATCAAACAGGTTCGAGCCTAACGCCAGCTGTGGACACAAAAATGAGGAAGGAGCCACGGGGGTGTAATACGCACAACGCGACCAGAGCCCGAACTACCAGCTACCTGCGATTCGTCCGACTGCCCACCCAAAAAAGCAGTCCGACGCGATAGTCCCCGCGACTTTGGGCGGGACCGTTCAGTTCGCGCATCCGGGCCCCAACACCCAAAGCCGACCACGCCCGAAATCACCGCACAGCAGCCCAACACACGGTCGGACTACCGCCAGCGATGTGGGTCCCGTCGGCCCCAACTCAAACGACCAGCACAGAATCCTAAATCGAAGGCGAGCACCATCAGGCATGGGTTAGCCAGGGGGGTTGTGACTTCACTGGTGCCGCGGGGAGCGCTTGCCGATGCTGCCTCCAACCAGCTTGATTCGGATCCCTTCAATCTAGATGTTTCGAGCTCTCCCGCATCTTCCAAACCAAGAGGAAAAGCAAACACCTGCCCCGTCTGCGATGCCGCCCGCTTGCAAATTGCCTGTTGCACCCTCGGTACTGCAAGTCCGCAGGCGCAGGACGCGGGTGGTTGTGTCAGCTTCAGACCAGTGTTGCATGCCGAGGTGTGACGACCGTTGGGGCCGGCACGAGTGCCCAAGCAGCCCTACTTAGCTCTCAGCACGACGTCCGTGTCACAGACCTGAGCACTACATAACCCTTGGCATTGCAGCTCCAGTAGGACAGGTACTTTCAATGCTGAGTGGAAACGTGAGGTGCGCTGCAGGCACAGAGGCAAGGAAGGTCCGTTTGGTCTTCCATACTTCCGCAGTGCACATGCTACATGGCACACGTTCCACCGTTGTGCTGTCCAAGCGTATTGGCAGGTTTTATGCAACATTCAAGCCTAGACCCTTACACAGCAGAGCCTAAACCCTAGGGCGGGGGCGGGATTGGCACTTACAGGGCAAAAGATTGAAGCCAAGTCCTTCCAGCACGCGCCTATCCTCTGCAGAAAGAGACAAGTGAGACCGAATGTGAAAGCCTACTAATAGGAGCCGTTCTCCTTCCCAGCTTAAAGTAGCATGCGGAAGCTTCGCCTGCAGCCTCACATACGGCCGTGTGATGTCAAGGATCCCTCCTCTGGGGCCGTTCTCATCCATCTGCACGCAGCCACTGACTGCGGTGCTCCACACGCCTCCTCCCTTGAAAGAGGAGACCGGTATCAGGACGTTGTCACACTCCGTGCTGTTGTGGGCAGTGGACTGCACTGCGGACATTCCTGGCTAATGTGAGGCTATTGCAATGCTCACCCGGAGCCATGCTATTTATGACTGCGCTCAGAAGCGCAGCGAACTGACAAGTGTTGATCAGCAGGCCAATGAATCCTCATTGCACATATCCCCCCATGGAGAAAGAAATTGGGAAGAATCCATGTCCCTTCCTCCAGGCACTCCTGAAAAGGTCTGAGCTTGGAGGGAAGCACATCCAACAACGGAAGCAGTGCATCAGACTCCACCCAGCCTGCTGACAATGCTCTCGCCACAAATAGCTCCACGCCAGTGGCGTCAGCTCGGAGCTCTGGCAACCCCGGAGGCGACTGAGGTTTAAACCATCTGAACTTGCAAGTTCAGGCTCCATCCTTTCCAGCGCTGGCGATGGTGAACAGAGCGTCACGACACAGTAGAAGTATGTCCGGCCAGATGAGTTTGAGCCTATGGCTTGTGAGGAGTCATTCTCCCATTTCTCCTCCTGCGATGAGGCTTCAGAAGGATCTGCATCATCTGGCGACCTGGGGTGCGCAAAGCCAAGCACCGAAGGTGCCTCCAACAACAGCTCCTGATTCCACTGTTCTTGGCTTACTCCCGCTGGCTTTGGGCAGAGTTCCAACATTATCGACAGAATCTCATCGCTACCCATGCTCCTAGATAGGTCAACGCAGCTTGCGTGTGGTCCATATGCCACAGGCAAGCTATCGAAAGCACCAGAAGACCATAGATACTCATAGATACCCGTGCGGCATGTGTACCCGGCTTGTTCGTGACAACTCCGACTGGCCTGGAGCCACACTTCAGAAAACACACGCGTCTGACATGTGCAATGCGCAGGCTGATATCGTCCACAGCGTAGTGGGGCCCGTGCCTTGTCAGCGACAAACTGGCTAACCCCCCCTTGCCCTTCCAATGTAAGGCGAAATGCTCAGGAGATTTACTTGGCTTCAGGCATGAACATGGACTGACAGTCAATTCTTGCAAAATCCAGGTTTTGGATCAGCTGGACCATACGCCATCCCCATTCTGTCCCCAAGCACACACGCATGCACTTCGGCATACAACTCGAAGGCAGACAGACATGACCACCGAGGAGCTCGGCTCGTGAGCCCACGCAGCTCCCCAGTGGTATCAGGGAGGAGCCTAACCAGCTAATGCCATTTAAGCTGACATTGAAGAAGGCCAATCAGGTAAGCGTTCCTTGCTTCGCTGTCGCCATGGGAAACAGGATAGCAAAGCCCTGCAATGCCTCGAAAGATATCGCGCAGACTGCGTAGAATAGGCAACTCTGTGTGTGCGACCCTGCTAACACATGCCAGGCGCGTCATCTCTCTAGGACAGGGGCGAAGCAGCTGGGCAGAACAGTCGTTGGCCATCAAAAGCTCTGGAATGCACTCCACCCAGTGTCCCTTGTTTCGGGCGGACGCCACAGTCGAGAGCAGGCCCCCACTCCCGCTGCCGGAGGTTTCTTTTGCTCTCCATTGCTGGCTGCAGCTTTCTGCTCCTGTCCATCAACCCCATGCAAAACATCACATGTTGCAGTTCCTAGCCTGCGGGGGCCACTGGGGTGTTTTCCAGAGCATTTACGTCCTAATTACCCAAAGATGCTGCACTCCATCCGGCTCTGAATTGCAGACCTGCCTGTGCTCTCAAGTGTTCTTGTTGCAGCTATCTCATGTGTAAACCCCAAACCGCCGTTTGCGCGCATCTCGGACAGATAAGGGGTTACACGCTTGTCCCATGCCCGGCAGTGCCGCAGCCCAAGGTTGGGTTCAGAACCTGCTGGTGTGACAGGAAACCAGTGGAGTAGCTAATTCCCCGGCCACATTCCCATCCATGGCTCACACTTGCAGCGAGAATTACCTGCGAAGTCAAACACATAACGTTACGTCTGTGTTGGTTCAGCTGGCTTCTAAGCTACATCGTTTATCGCATGGGACGGGCTTGTGAGGAAACGAGCATGAAGGTCACAACATATAGAAAGGGCAGTTCAGCAGTACCAATAGTAGTTATACGAATAACTAGTAGTACGTAGCAGTATGAGTAGTAGTTGTACACAGAAAGACGAAGAAAAAGTAGTCGCAGCAGCTGTAACAATGCGAAAAAAGACGGTGGCAAATCATGATACTCATTGTAGTATTTCCGCAACGAAAGTACACATCAACCTTACAGGTAGCTAAACGAATCTGTGATAATGGCAGCACCTGCGATTGTAGGAGAAAGAGTAGCATGTGAATTAAACCACAGGGTCGCTCAGGCAAAAGCACGAAACTATCCATCTGTTGAGCAGCTTGGGAACTAGGCAGATGGAGCACGACCGCGTGCATCAGGCAGGTTCGGGATAGAATCAGGGTTCGGGGTTGGAGGAGCAGGTCTGGAATTCAACGCTCTTGGGTCAAGCATTCGGTTAAGTTTGTCGGGTTCTGATGGAACTTGGCCTGAGCTGCTCGGAGAGTGCATGGAAGGTTTCGACATTGTAGATCCGTTTCAGGCAACTGTTGCGGGCAATTTTTGCAGCAGGGGTTTGAGGGTAAGGTGCTGAGCTTTACGACTTGCTGCGTTCCTCGTACCAGCACTGAGATGAGTCAGAGCATCCTGAAAAATGCGCCCCAAATTCGGAGTCTTGAAGACCAACGCTCACGGCCTGCCTGAGGCTAAATTCAACTACGCGTTCGCATTTTGGTTTACCGACTTTCTTGGCTAACGCAGAGGTCTGCTTGTGTCAACCCCAACACGTTGAAGTCTGCTTTAAGCCTGCAGTGTGGTAGACGCCGCTGCAGGCAAGGCAGTTCAAACAGTCGAAGTTAGTAGAATTCGTAGTTGATAGCAAAAGCCACCGTTGACAGATTACAGTGACCCAAATTTAAACTTTACGTAGTTAAACTCTATCGGACGTGAAGTCCCAAGCCATCCCACACTTCAATCCTTCAAAGCTTGACCCATGGTCGCTCGCAGCTGAATGCTGAATCTGCGTGCAGGAATCCGCTGTGGCCTCGCAGCTTACACAACTCTTGATCATTGCCGGTGTCGTCTCGCTCTTGTTCTTCGTGATGGTCATGCTGCCCTGGCATGGTTACGGCGCCCAGCCCCATAAACTCCATGAAATATTCTCATTATCAGTACTGTTCATTCTGACTTAATCAGTAAATACTGTTGTTATTCTCATTGTGATTATTCTGATTATTATGACTGTTGTTATTTTTTCTATCATCATTGTCACTTCTATTTTGAGTGCCAGCACTCGCACACTATTAGTGCCATGGTAGAATGCTGGTACAGGTACTTATGCTGGTATAGTATTCGTAGCCGTAGTAGAAGCAGCAGTAGCAGCAGTAGCAGCAGCAACAACAACAACAGCAGCACCTGCTCCTCCTCCTCGCCCTGCTGCTGCTGCTGCTGCTGCTGCTGCTGCTGCTGCTGCTGCTGCTGCTGCCGCTGCTGCTGCAGTTGCGACACTGCTTGTGGAAGGCGCATGGTAGTAGTGGCAGTGCTGTTGCTGAACCTTGCTTGAGTCATGTCATGTCTCTATCGTCGTTGGCCCCTTGACTTTCTATCTATGCTTTGGTTCTTTGCCCGCTGGAGCAACTACGCGACCACCGAATGGCAGCTTTGTGCAAGTAGTGTGTCACGATGATGATAATAAAATTATGATAATAAAAACAACAAGACCCATAGCCATAACAATAACAATAACAAGAACAATGACAATAACAATAACAAGAACAATAACAATAACAATATCAATAGCAAAAAACAATAACAATAGCAATAACAATAACAATAATAATGACAATAATGCTGATCATAACGATAGTAATAATGATACTAACAATAATGATAAAACAATAAAAATACTAACAATAGCAATGGCAACAACAATAACAACAACCAACAGCAATAGCAATAGCAATTCCAAGAACAATAACAATAACAATAATAGTGATACTAACAAAAATACTAATAATAGCAATATCAATAACAATAATAACAATAACAATATCAAGAATCATAATACTACTAATAATGTTAATATTAAATAATATTAATTGCTGGTCGATGAACCCGATAGGTGGTTGGGCTCTCTTTTTTACTTCAAAGCTGCAAAGTGCGACTGTGAGTGTGGTGTGTCAGCTATGGCCTTTCTACACTGCTTTTCAAAGACGTGTTAGAAGTTGTCTTGTACAGGGGCCATGCTGGTTGTTGAGCTTTTGGGGCTAGAAAGGAAAAGGCTTGCACCCTGCCGACTGTCACAACAGACAAAAGTGTGCAGGCTAACATCCTAGGGGGCGAAGGACGATTCTCAACTTCAACAAGAAAAATAAGAACAATAACACGAATAAAAATAAGAACAACAACAACAATAATAGTAGTAATCATCATCATCATCATCATCATCATCATCATCATCATCATCATCATCATCATACTAAAAATGTACACCCACGCAGGTTGGGCGTGTACTTCTTGGTGAAATGGCTTCTGCGTCGCCACCAGTCCAACAGAACTCCGACGGAGGGTGTAGCACCCTCTGCGACAGAAGCTTCTGAAGGTGTAGCTTCAAAAGCATCCCCAAAGAAGGAGGAAGCAGAAGGCAGAGAGACCTGAGATGTCGCATCGTCTCCTGATCATAGGCAGAATCGTACTTCGTTTCTGGTTGGGTCCCAAAGTAGAGTCCAAGGCTGTGGCTGTAGTTTATCTCAGGTACTGTTGTCTCACCTTCATGCCCAGCGAGGGCAGCCCAACTGACCGCAACGGGCAAATTCAAAAAACAAAGGCAGGTTCGGATGTTTGTTTGAGTATTTGCGGTAGGGAGTTGGAACGTATCCGTTTTGGTCGGAGCCCAGCTGGAGTGCCGGCAGATGGTGACAAACCTCTTCAAGTGAGGTGTTATCAAAATCAGGAATGTTGCATAGTGAGGGTGGACAGAAGATTGCACAGTATCCTGAGAGCAATTTGTTTTGAGCCTCGCTGTGACAACACCCATGCTTTTTTCGGCAGCCGCGAGGTTCGTTTGTGGCGTCAATATAGGAATGTATAAGTATGCCTGCTAAACCGAAGCATGTTCTTGCCCGCTGCGTTGGGCAATCGACGGGTGCCTTGGTGCTGGCCTTGTGCCTTGCCGGATGTGAGGACAGCTGCGTGGAGCTGTGACTTTTTTGGCATGCCGATGTGGCACCCTAAACCCTAAACCCCTAGACTTCTCAAAGTGCTGACGCATGTCTCAAGATCTGCCGCAAAAAAGCTTTCAGACAGCAGGAGTTTTGAGTACTGCAAACCAGAGAACCCTGGAATTCAGAATCATGTGAAACGGTCACTGTCGTGGTATTCGTGCGGTCAAGCGACGCATACGGACAGGCTGTTCCCTCCTCCGTGTTTTTTCAGCATTTTTGCGGCAGCGATTTGTTTCCATGTCAGGAGCTCTTCTCTTAAAAGACATGGCTGAATATGAAGGCACTCTGGCAGAAATGTACACAACCAGCGCGAGTTCTGCAAGAGAGCAGATGATGCCATCCGAACGTATCGCAACGTGCAACTCCTTGCGGAAGCGTTCAAAAAGCTCTGGCCAACGCATGCGCTATGCGGTGGACCAAGTCAGAACAATGCAGGTTCAGTTTGTTTCAGTGGAAAGTTTTAGACGAGCACTCCAGGCTCCACCTGGCATGTATTAATATATCGATGCTGTAATCCAAATGTTGGTCACTAAGTCAATCATTCCTTCGCACACATGACTCACAAATGTTCTCAGTGCCTGAATGCAGAATAATTTTGGACGTCCCGTTTGGACAGGTTTGTGTTCGAACCGGGCACTGAGAGTTTGCTCATAGAGGCCTACACTGGAGGTTTTTGCCTCTTTGGAAGGCATCACTTCTTCGATGCCAGGTATCCAAAGCAGCAATGTTTTGGACATCGATCTGCGCAAGCAGACGACATAGCTTCAGCTAACTGCCCCTGATCATCACCGAAGCCATAGCTTCCTCAACGAAAAGGTGCTCGCTGGAAGTCCTGCGAACCAAAGGTTTGTTCTCAAACACTTGTCATCAAAACATCTCACTGCAAAATCTGCGCACGCTAGACTTGTATGATAGTGATCCTGAGTTAACTTTAGGTCAAGCTTGTTCCAGTCCCCCTGCTAGATACATACAGCACTTCCCAATCTTTAGCTAGAGTCGTACGGCAAGCCTACTAATCGCTTACTGGTCTTTCTACGATTCGTATACTTGTCAGCTCCAAATTCCAAACGCATTCGCTGCGCTCAACCACTCATGCTTGTGCCTCAAAAGAACGGACCATCAAGAGTTTGGAAAAAAGACATTGCTTCAGCGGTTCGACTGTTTCGCGAACAAGTTTGGGCTGCAGTCGGCAGCAACATAGTGGCGGACACGCGCACACTTGCAGTTGCTCATCGCATGAATGAGCATGCGCCTGTATTTCACGAAGCCCTTAATAAGGGGACCCAAAAAGCCGTGCCGTACGGGGAAAGACATTTTCCACCGCGGCGTCACCAGCATTGTCGGTGAACCTTCATTTCACGAAGTCTTTGTAGGGGGACCCCAAAAATGCAGCACGGAGAGAGAGAGAGAGAGAGAGCTTCTGTCGCGTCGCCGTCGGTGTCGTTGGTGGACCTTCATTTCACACAACCTTTTGTAGAGGGACCACAAAAACCGTAAGGGGAAAGATATCTTCTGTCGTGTCGTTGTCAGCGTCGTTGGCGGACATCAGTTCACCACCCCCTTGGTAGGTGGAGCCCCCTGAGGTTCCCCTCCCACTTGCTGCCTCGTGCACTTAGCGCTCAGAAAGCGTTTTCGCACAGGGGGTTGTCATTGCTCCCCACCCTGTTTGGGCCCGTGCATGCATCGCAAACAAGCAAAACATGTATGTTGGGAGTGCCCCCCATGCTGCCATGTTCCAGGAAGTTACACACTTGCTGAATTCAGAAAGAGTCTCGTAGGGGTGTCACGTCATCATTTCTTTGGTGCTCCTCTCTAGTTTTGCTTCTTTTGTATCTTGCATCTTGCAGGTACGTTTTCACTCGCATGCCATTTATGGTCGCGGGTTCTTGGCTCCTTGCCTGGGGGCCCATGTTAGATGCCCTTTGCTATCGGGGCTTCACATACACACTGATTTCATGAACCCTGTTACTTTCAGGATTTCATATACACACCGTCTGCTTTGTAAGGAGTATCAAAAATGTGAGGCTTGGAACCTTTGCGACAGGTGTTTTAGAGTGAAATGCAGCTGCTAAAAATGTATGTGAATATACATATATATATATATATGTATACGCTCACCCCCCTTGACACGCGGAAAGGGCATGAGAGAAGCAGGAATATCACTTTACCACAAATGAACCGTATGTAGAGCCAATTGAAAACTTCACAACTTCTTGGAGTGATGCTAATCTTGTAATCGGGGACCAACAGGCCACATAAACATAAAGATCCTATCACCGGGGATCTGCGCCCACCATTATCCAGGCTTTCCGGGAAGAAGCTATCTCATCTACATGCGAGCATGGGCATCTCTTGTTAGTGTCGAGCTCATTCTTGGGTTTCATGACTTCACTGTGGGAATTACATAGATATCGTGCCTTAATTGCATCACCACTAGCCAGGGGATTCTTGGCGGGAAAAAAATCGTAGGACCTTTCTGTGGTAATTAAAACACAAGCGAACAAAATTTTGCAGGATCTTTATGTGGGTGCCAAAACCAAGGGAACGTTGAAGGAAAACGCAAACCCACGTAAGGATCCCACTTTTAGACTGTCGAGACTGCTGCTCCCTCTCCTGCAGAAAGGACCCATTCCAGCTAATTTATATCGTTGCGGCAAGTGTGCCTGCATAGACTGTCCTGGATACCTTCAAGATCTTTATGTGGAAATGTCTTTACCAGTCCAACTTCTGCCCTATGTAACTCAGCACGAAACAGATTGAAATAGGACCTCACAGTCTTCCATGATTTCTTCTGTCCATTTCCACATACATTCACATAACCGCCTCCTCCAATCATAAATGATTTTTCAACCAAGTTTAGGGGACGTTTATAAGCAGGGATGTGTGGGAAGTCACATACGCATATGTATATATACACACATACATATTTACACCAAATATTCACATCATATGAAACTTGTTGAAAGTATTTAACAATTTCTGAACGTGAGTGAACACGCATCAAGGGTAACTTCAGTAAAACGGCTCCAGTACATATCAAGATCCATGACAGTTTAGCCTGGCTTGGCGTTTTACAGCACCTTGTAATCAACAAACTGATAAGATCAAACAATTGCCGATTCAGACTGAAATCAAGCTTGCAGACCAATGGATTCACACAACAGCTTCACCAGGTGCTAAACTTTCTTTAGCCCCTTATAAACTCCAGCATATAAATCGCACTACATAATATGTATATAAATGGGGAGATGAACTGTTCTTAGCTCTTCGTAGAACTTATTTGATTCCAGTGTGAATTCTGCCCAAATCTGGGAAGCTTTTGACTTCCATACAGAACTTATCGGAAAGGAGTGGGAATTGTTTGCACTATCATGAATTCCTGGCAAACCCTACAGACTAGCTCGGTTCACTGAGAGCATTTTATCAAGTACTGAACTCTCATTGATTTCGAATAGAATCTCATGCCGACGTAGAAGTGATGAAAATCAATGAAAACTTCCAGTTAATCCAGCAAAGTCCTGACTTCTTCAATTAGCCTACTCCGTATGAAGTAGGAAGCTTTCATGAAGGTCAACCCAGCAGTACTTACAGCACTTGGGATATCTCTTTTGTTCTGGTTTGAATCCACCGGATTCAAGACCTGATTGGATGTCCACGAGAGAATTTCCTCGGTCTGTAAACGAGCACGCAACATGGGGTTTGCTTGATTTGTTCATTCCTCAACCACAAGCACTGATTGCACATTCACTCATGTCAACCATGTTCTTGACATCACATGCATTGATTGCGACATCCACGTGAAGATGCCGCTGTTTCAGGAAAACCAGAAGTTGGCACAGAGGCCGATTAGTCAATTTCAAGAGCAGGTACACATAGTTGATCAGATTGTGCTTCCACATTCAAGCATCGCTTCGTTGGGCAGCGTTTGCTTGAAGGCCGCTGCCCCCATGCTCATGTCAAACTGTCATGCTTCCGCTGCTCATGTAGAGCTGTCATGCTTGTGGGAGTCACCCCATTCATCCAAGCCCTAGGATGTTTCACGCACGCACAAGCAAGCAAACAAAAAGCAAACAAAAACAACCAAGCAAACAAACAAACAAACCTTCGCGTGCGCGGGTCCGACCAATCGCCACTGAAGGGATTGCCCTGAAGATTGTTGCGTGGCTGCGCCAACCGTTACCTACCAACAACTGAGCTGCCAAATTGAGAGGACAACGGTCTTCCTGATGCCGCATTGCTGAATGTGATACATTACTGCATGTTTGTTGTGTGCTTGCAGTTTCTTAGAGACTGCTTGCCAGAGTTTCGAATACGAAGCAAGGCAATGTAGGTTGACAACCATATCTTGCCAGAAAGCATGCCAAGGTACCTGATGATGTTGCGGTCGGAGAGATGAGTCAACTCGACAGAGAGTACGCAGAGAAGTTGGTAAGAGTTCGAAACGGAGAAACAATCCAGCCAGAGGACGGACGCGGAGTCCTGTAGAGTGGGTGGGGTGATGCTCTATGTGTGTTGCCTTAGAGCAAGGACAACGAACTCGAGAAAAGGATCCGAACTTCGGTTCGCTTCGATGAGGCCGTTCAGCTTGCACGAAGATTCAAAGCTGACTGTGGGAATTGCAAATCAGGCCGCCATGGCATGCACTGGTTTTGGCTAGGCAAGGTTTCGGAGCTACTCGCGTCCGTGTAGCTCATACTTGTTTACCATGCCACAGAGTAGGTTAGAGTGTACATCTTTGAGCAATAGCTCCGCGTCCAGATTGTCGTGCGAAGCGTGAGGTGAAGTGCGAGAATGTTGTCGTTCCAACTGTGGACGAGTTTGAAGTGTGGGTGGCCATGCTGAAGGCATTGGATAAAGCTCCGCTCAGGGGCGAACGGGACTTCAATCTACCAGCTGTGAGGCCACTTGGATGTGCAGGTTTGTGGGGTTATGCCGGGCATGTGGCCTCATGTCATGTTTGCAGGCGCCAGGCTCACACAACGCCAGGAGGGTCAGACCTGCTTGAGGCCAGAGACGGCCTTCCTGCTGCAGATGTCGATGACAATGAACTTGCTGCCTTATTGCCGATCGGATTTCATGGGTGCCCGCTATCGGGGCTTCAAGCCGGAAGGCGGGCATTGCTTGCATTCCGCAAGACGTTGACTCTACACCTACACCAAGCACTACTGAAGCGTCATCCTGTTGGCTACTTAGACCAGGTAGCGAGAGTTTCAGGTGCTGCAAGTAACTAGTCGATGCGCTCTGGGATCGAGTTTTTGGCCGAAGCGTCGTAAGCAAGCGACCTGATCGGGAATCTGGTCTAAAAGTGGCTTTGTGCATGCAAGGATGCGGGATCAGACCATGAGCTTGAAACTGTACAGAGGAACTGATGAAGTCAACCTCATTGAAGCTCAATTCATGGGCATCGAGCACGAGCCAGGCCAAGTGCGGGTCATGTAAGAAGTTCTTGGGCCGCATTTCGTCTTTGGCTGTTCGCCTTGTTCTTGAAGTTGCCCAGGAAACTTCCTTAGTCCGCATTCCTTCGTGGGATATCGATGCAAAGTTGAGTTTGCACTTTCTTGGCAGCGTTCTCTTTGAGTGCTGACATAGTGTAGATGCGATCATGAAGCTCAGGGCACCATCTTGTTGCGCTCCTGAAACACGTTGCGTAAATGAAGGCATTGTAGAAACATCCGGCTGAGAGTTGCATGCGCTTTTGTAGAGGTGTCGTCCGCAGTGCTTTGCAAGTGCTTCACTCCGGTGTCTGTGGAATCCTGAAGGAGATCGGGATACAACGGCATTCTTGGTCGCTTACATTGTGAGCCTGAAGGTCGCATGGCTTTTCAAGGATTCAGTCATTACTTAGGCGAGGCCTTGTCAACGATACACTTTTCCCAGAGGTTCATTCAAGCAAGGCCAATCATGCGAAAGCCAGAGTAACATGTGAAGCTGATTTGCAACGGCAGGCAGCTGCGGTTTGGAAGTTCGCCCTTGCTGGTTCAGAAGCCCCCAAAAAAGAGGACAATTCAAACTTGTGGTCTGTATCCTAGTGATCTAGGAATCCGCATCTTTGCGCTGTGCAATGCCGGCTCATGTGGGCTTGAAGCTGCTGCAGCATAAGGTTGTGGAAGTCATAGAGCTTGCAGGAGTTGTCGCTTACAGATTTTCTTGCCGGGTCAAACCATAGCCTGAGGGCAATTTTAGGTGCTTCACCAACAATTATGGCTGCTCGGGGCGCCAGGGGGAGGTGTGTTTCCTTAATGATGTCATCAGGACCAAAGAATTGAGGAAAGGGGAGAGTCTGTATCTCAGGCGCTTCCCTTCAACTGCCGTTGCCACTACCTTTTATTTGCTTTCCCCTCGGCTATTTTTTGTAGCCCTCCTCTCAAGTTGGTGGTGGATCTGTGTTCTTGCAGCTTCCACTAACTGAGGAGGGAGGCTTTGGTCTCACACTGGCCTACAAGGGAACCTCGATCCTTAACTGCGTCAGAGCAATGCAGATGTCTGATGGTGAGGCAGGTTTAGGCATGGAAGGCAGCTTGGGGAGCGGATTGCCAGCACATGGAGACCGTTAGAAAGCTAAGCCGCTATGGAAGCCCAAATGAAGCCAATGCAGCTTTACCTGAACGATCTGTTCCAATCCACGTACCCCTGCTACAGCCGCGCTTATGTTTTGCAAGGTGTACGTGGATGGATTTAGGCTGTTTGGCACTCCTTCCCTCCTGCTTCTTCTGCTTCTGCGGGGCGCATGGTGGATAAGCCACCACGGCCCATCCCAAGGGAACCGAAGAAGGCACGGAAGAAGAGACCATAGATAGGATTCGATCCACAATGAAAATGTACAGACGAGCTGAAAGTTTTTTAAAGTCTGTTGGCACGAAACACTTTCCGACGTCTACGAGGCCTTGCCTCGACATATGCATTGACGTGTCTTTGGTTCCGTCTTTAAACAACTGCTCACAGAATCTCACACGTCCCAAACATGACTTTTCAAAGGGCAGCGTGTCTGACCCAGTGGCAGCAAACATGGCCCTTCGGGTGGTGACGAGTGAGGAGGGTGCGTGCTGCGTTGGCAGGCCAGTACTCCTCCTTATTCCCCGGGACGAAGTTGAACTCTGTCTCCCACAACACGCCTCGGTCAGAACTGCTGAGCTTGTGCAAGCTCCGTGGCGTGAGCCCTGTGAGGAGCAACTGTCTTGAAGCCTCGGTTCATGCCACTTGTGCGGGCTCAGCAGGAGTGGTTTGTGAGTACTATAGGGTACACACGTGCCATGCATGTTTAGTCCCACTTTAACTTCCTTCGACCTCCTGGTTCTGGGCCCCTTCCCCTACATGCTCACCCTGAACCCGTATCCCTCCTGCCCCCGAAACAATCGGGAGGACGACGTTAGGGACATGTCTATGGTTGTGAAGGTGGTTGAGGAGAAGGCCATCCAGGGATGATCTCGTGTGTTGTTACCAGGGACTGGGGCAGTTCTTTGCCAGTCCTCTCGTCGCAGGCCTGCGTCACTGTACCATTCTCAGGGTATCCCGCTATAAGCAGGACCTCATGGAGTGTGGGCATGGAACCCATCAACTCACTAAGCGTCACGTCTTGGGAGTGACTCCCGCGCCTCTCGCCTCCATGTACGATGCAACACCTGCGCCTCAGTGTTGTGTGGAAGGCTCACAAGTCCCTGCGTCCCAGCTTGTCTCGAGTGGCATTCTGGAGGTTATGCGCAGCGAGACGGCCATGGGCCACATTGACTTGCTTGCGCAGGCTTGCTGAAGGATGGTCCGGGCCTTTGCCTTACCTCTCATGATGGCTCCTTGTGCACGCCCGTTGCTTAGGTGTTCATCTGCCAGCGAGAAGGTTTTGTAAAGCCTAAATTCTCTTCCTCGGTCACTATGGATCCGTTTGACGCTGAATCCTGCGGCTTGCGCTCTGGCGTACACTCGCCCGACGGCGGTCAGGATCTCCTGCTTTCCTTTTGTTGCCACAGGCTCCACCGTGACCCAATCATGCATTTTCACCTGCGGTAGGTGCTCTTGCTCGGCAATCTGTTTCCAGATTTTTCGATCGCTGTCAGCCAGCTCTCGCCGCTTTCGGTGTTCTGCTCGTGCTTCCTCTGTGCTCGACTTCATCCTCCGCCAGCCACTCTTCATCCCCTAGTGCTCCAGAATCGAGTTCCCCCTCCGGCTCCACCTCTGGGGGCTCCAGCCTCCTCCTCATCCTTTTCGGACTTTGACGGATCCAGGGTGGGGACAGTGAGCATGCCGACAAGGAAGTATCTGACTTGCTTAGACCCCTCCTCCACCCCTTACATAGGGTAGGCACCAGGCATCAAGGGCCAACGCGCGACGGTGCTGTCTCTGACGCGCTCCTCCTCGTGCGCAATGCCGGCAGTCTCTCCTGTGTTGCCTTCCGCAGATGCTGAATGAAGGATGAGTCCATGGCTTGCACGCGTGGGACCCTGGTGTGCAATTTGTCCCAACACAGGCTTTGTCTTTTGATGTCCTAATGGCCCTTGGTCGCGTTTGATCTCTTGGAGATCATACTCCTCTCGCAACGCTTTGCACTCTGGAGTGGCCCACAGACTGGGTTCAGGCTGCTCCAATCCCAGCGTGGGATCGGCAAGGTCAATGGACCTGTTTGACTCAGTGCTCGCAGCAAACAGCGCCATCGTGCGCGTGATCAGCGCGTTGTCTCCATGTAGCTGTGAGGCCTGGAAACCTGTGAGATTTTCGACCATGCTTGGGTCGGTGTCCCGCAACGGCATTCCACAGCGTCTGATGGCTCGGGGAGCTCGATTGCTCTTGTCAAGGACTGAAAGCACAGAGCTTCCCGTCAATTGCTGCCTGGAGCAATATTCGGCACGTGCTCACCGACATGAAGTTCTCCTGCGCATCCACAGCGATGTGGACCAGTCCATGGTACTCAGCAACACCTTCAAACGCTTTCCTGGCCTTGCCACAGAACAGGTGGACTACGATGCCTTTTGCTCGCTTCATTTTTCTTCGGATTCTTCTGTTCCAGGTTGGCGCCTCTGGTGCCTCATCATGACCGACTCCCAGCACTTCATCCCACAGATGTCTGGGAACTCGGGCTGAACCCCAACTTCAGCGGCGCCCGCGAGGAGGGTCCCTGCTGCGTTGATGTGAAGTTCACAGGATCCGTGCGCTAGCTGCGCACTGACTTTGGGATCCTTTCCTGCTCCGTAGTGGTTCTGAGGCATGCTGTCGCCCCACCGTCGATCAGCCCCGTGACGCGAGCGTCCTTCAAATCCACAAGCCTGGTTGCAGCTTTGAGGTGTACACGTGCCAGTCTCAAACTTTGCAGGAGTTGCATTGCTTCCTCAACCGCCTCAGGGGTGATGGCTGTCACCGTCGCTGCCTGAACTGCAGGTTGTGTCTTAGGGGCTGCTTTGCAGGTGGCGGGCCTTGTCCTCCACCTGGAGCCTTGCGCTCTTGCTTCTGGTGCACGCCCCTGCGTATCCAGCATTTTCCTGCCCTCACCATTTTCTGCACGGTTGCTTAGGCTGTCCTCCACCCTTCTCACTCCCCCTTTCCCCACCTTTGTTCCCCCCTCCCGTCTCTCCCCTTTCCGGTGGACTTAGGGTTAGGTGGGTCAGGCTGTGGGGTTCCAACTGCAGCCCCGCGTTGCTTTTTGCTGCCGTCAGCTCCCGACAAGGTCAGGGTTTCCATCTCACTCAGCGGCGTTCTTGCAAACTGCTCGACACTCTCCATGAGCTGTGGGGCGCACATCCAAGTGAAGCTGTGTGCGTGTCGACTTAATCCGGAAGGCGACCGATGTGTGACGTGCCAGGAGGTTCTGCGACGTACGGTCAATGGCATCCAGGATCAACGAGCAGTCAGGAATAGCAATGCTCATGGTTCGGGCTCTCTCAAGATGGCGAAGCCATTAATGAAGTCGCAGCTGCAGCCGTCTCAGCCTGGGTCAGGCTCTCGTGAGGCCCTTCAGCAGCTCTGTTCTTTCCTGGAGTCCGCCAGGCTGGTAGATGCGTAACGTCAAGAGCACCAGTCCGACGCAGGTAGTGTTCCGCAAGGCTGTTGGATCAAGACTTCGGTCCCAAGCCCCTCTGCGCCTTGCTGACCCACGTCTCGCCCATCCAGCTGGCCACGTTGACCGTCGTCCCACCCCAGGCCTAGTCTCCCGCGTCAGCCAGATCCCCGGCTCCGCCTGAAAAAAAGGTTCCGCGCTTGGGCCGCCAGGACTTCCGCTTCGAAGCTCCTGCTCCAGACTCCAGGCTCTGCAAGCTCGTTGCCCACGTCCCTGACTGTGCGCAGAACTTGGGCTTGTCAGGCCCATCGTTTCGTGGCGCCGCCAGCCACTGAACCTGTGTCCCTTCTGCCGTCACAATCATCTCGCTTGAGGGGATCGTTCTCCGATCCACAATCCAGCTCAATGGCCAGCGTTTGTGGGTCTTGGCTAGCCATTGCGGTCGCAGTGGTTAGCAGGTGGGGCTCTGAATGACCCACCCGTACCAATGAGCGTGTCACTTCGGGCACCCCTACTGACATGACGCGTGCACCTTAACGGCCGCGCGTCTTCCGCGCTCCCCCCTTTGGCACAGCCAAAGCCCCCGCCAACAGCGGCCTAAAGGTGTGCGCCGCCCAGCCTTTCCGTTAGCCGCTCGCTGTCAACCTGCCGGCCACCTCTGCAATGCCACCCATGGACAAGGCTGCCCCTAGGGCCAGGCCACCCGCAGCACCTGTAGCTTTGGTCCAGGCAACCTCTCCTATTCCCGGACTTGCCCTGGCCAGCGCCATACGCGCAGTGTCGCGTGAACTTGGGCTCATAACCTGCGCAGCTCGGACAGTCGCAATTTAACCCCAGCGGAGCAAACGAAACAAACAACAGTCTTGCTATGGCTACTTTGGGGATTTGTACAAGTCCTGGTAGCTGCAAGCCTACAATTCCTGAAGAAACTGTACATGTGAACTATGTTTAAGAAAGTGGTGTACATACTGTCATGGGGGTTCGGCCTAGCCTGGTTACTGACACACCCTACACTCCCCCATGCGGTCTTTGGCCTGCGGATGTGGAGGGGTGGACGGGCGAAGGAGGGCGAAGGACATGTGGGGCAACCGCAGGGCAACACGGAGTAGGAGAAGAGAAGAAGTAGTAGTGTATTACGATATTACTGTATTCCGATCTTATTATATTCCTATCTTCTAAATTATTATTCTGGTGCTTGTGCTGACTATTATGTTGTTCGCGCAACTAGTGGCTTTCATGGGAACTCCAATTCTTTATAGTTTTGTAAACCGTTCAAACAGCATGACACTAGAAAATAACGTAGCAACTTGTTGGTTCAACTTGTAAAGTTCTGGGGGGTCTGCGTGTCCATAACATAGGCCGTACGAAGTTCGTGGTACTTGAAGGCTCTGGTACGGAGCACCAACTTTGCAAGCGCCATGAATTCTACAAGGAGGCTGGATTTTTGGGAGCCACAAACCTAGTCATTGCGTCGACCTTGAATAGTCGTTCCTTTGCCGGAGACGGAGAACCAACACCTTACATATGCAGGTCCTACAAACACGACGTACTGCAGGAATATTGTGTATCAAAGCAAAATGAACCACACGCTAGTGTATTCACGTACGTTTATTTCGCAATAGTCCATGGTAGTTTGAAGCCTAAGGGCTGGAGGAGTGGTCGAATGTCCAGTGCCCTTTCCTGGCTGCAGCGTTTGGCGCCTCAGTTGCTTCAGTTCAAGATTTTCAGGTGTGTGAGTCGGGAGTGGGGAGGGGGGCGAGTCTTTAGGTTTGTGTGTCGTGGCCCATGTGTTTTGGTATATGGGGTTCAAGATCTAGAACTTACTGTTTCGGCCTTTCCAAGTGTTAGGTTCGGCCAAGACACGAACGACTGGTACAAAAATTGGGATGCCGCCGCTGGTAGACTTTTCGTGGGCGACAGCAAGATCCAGGCAAGGTGCGTTGCAGGTTTAGTGCCGTTTCATGTTAATGTCTTGACGTAGAGCTGCCTACGCGATGAGTGCTTCGGCAGGTACATCGCGGATTCTTAGAGTACAAAAGAAGCCTCGATAGGCGGATGGAAAAGTCAGACATTCCGCCACACATGAACGACTCTTGGCAGAACCGTGACTCATGAACAACATTCGCAGAAAACCAACGTAGTGCTGTGATAATTCGTGTCTCTTTTTCTCGGTGTCTTTGGTATGTTTTTTGCGCAAATATCCCACTGCAACCCTTTAGCTGGAGCTTGTCAGCCGAGCTGCCAGGCGATTTTGAAAGACAAATGGAATGTACGCGGGGATTACAAGAACTTTTGGCAGCTGGTGACATCTTTTGATTGGAAATGGTGCGTGTGTGCTTCTTGGAAGCAGTTGCGATCAGCAACCTGCGCATGAATTGCGTGTTGCGTTGCTTATGTTGTGCCAGGGAGCTGCGGTAGTTCTCAGAAGTGGGGTGGGCGTCCAAGGTCGGGCACAGCCTCGGTGGCGGCATGGCTGGCATTGCTGCGGCTACGCTTTCAGTACCGCATCCCAAGAAATCCGCTGACAAAGGTCCATCTCTTGGTCATTATGGCATTATGGCGCAGCGCGCGCGGCGTTTGTCGCCTTATCAAACAACAACTTGAATGCACAAGTCGCGACGCGACCTGAGGCAATGTCTATGAGGTCGTGGTTGCTGCGCCTCTTCCGGGCAATCAGGCGTTTGCGAACATGATGTCGGAGCAACTTGGTCCCTTCAATAGATTGCTGGCTTTTCTGGCATAGTTGATGGGCATGCTGCGTGCTTCTAGTTGAGAACATTCATGGTAGTTGAGTCAATCACTGGCCGCAAAAGGTGAAGATGTTCTGAACATCTGGAGCTTGTCCCATACACAGTGCTGCACCCGTCTCAAGAAATTTGCTAGTGATTCTGAGGACTGACGCAAATCATGTTTTCCCCCAAGAGGGAAAGGATGAGATCTGCAGCCCGTAGCCCTGAGAACAACATTTCTCGCTCAGATGCATTTTACTGAAGGTGAATTCAGCTGTGCGAGGTGGAACCCTGCTGCCCACAAACACACAGCTGGAGCCTACCCGTCAATGTTGTTTTGCAGGGTCGCCAGCGCGCTACCTATACACACAATTTACAGTGAATAGCTCGGGCCGTGTAAAAGCGCAGGGAAGGGACTTTGATAGTCGCCTGTTTAAACTTCACACCTTATGCGTCGCTCTCAGACCACACCAGTGAGAAGGTGCACATGCAGAGGAAGCAAAGCAGCCAGGCATGAGCGAAGTAGAACTTCGCCAGCTGCGCTGGCCATGCATTTTGATGAACAGTTTGCAGGCAATGGCTATCGTCCCACTTGATTGGGGAGGATTCTGAGAATTTTTGCGTGTTTGATGATGCGGAGTACCGGTTTTCTGCAACTTACATTAATGTGTCTCTTCGTTGATATCAACCGTGTAGGTTTCAGCTAATAATTTCACCTTAGAATGCTACCTAGAGAATGAAGTGTCTAATGACGGCGAATGATGTAATCTAGGGTGCAGCCAAAGGCCTTCGACCCCCCGTTCCCTCCCCCCTTCCACCCCTGCTCAACCCCTCCTCCTTTACTTGCAAGCCCTTCGTTTTATGAAAGCTTTTCATAAGAGATCTGATCTGACTTTCTCGACAGGTTCACAGGAAATCCTATGCTTCCTCGAAGTTTGATTACCGACTGACGAGCAACCCTTCTTCCCAATCCCTCAAAAGACACAGACACTGATATGATTGTTCTCTCGGGCTTGCAGCCTTTGAGATGAATTACGCAGATAGCCCATTGCAAGACTCACTCCGACTCCTAGTGAGTAATTTGACCAACGGCAGGGACATAATCAGTGCGCCCTGCTGTTTGGGTTTGAAAGCTGTGTGCTGTGTTGCGTACGTATTTATTTGGGTAGATCCAATCCGAATCTGACCCTGTTGTCCCAATGTGTGGGAGTGGTGACGAAGTCAGCGGGAAGCGTAGGGAGTATCGGCAATGGCGTAAGTGGAAATTGTGGTGGTGTGGTGAAGTTGCCCGGCGGGACAGGTGAAACTTGTGGTGGAGGTGGTGGAGGTGGAAAAAGTGGGGCAGGGGTAGCAGGGGGATGCCCATGGGCCCACGTGGGAACCGGGGTTGCGGGGGAGTGGGTCCTCCCTGCGTGTTGTTGCAATGTTGTTGTTTGATCCCACTGGACGCAATGCTCTGCATCGTAACATGATCTGCAAGGCGTGTGAAGGAGACTGTTTTTCTACCTTGGCGCGGATCAAACGAGAAGCCCTATGCCCCTCGCGTCGACTCCCCACGTCTGGACTACTTTGTGTTCTTTCAATGTACGCTGTGCTTCTCTGTCTATCGCCGCGTCTAATGTGTAGGGGCCAGGATCACCTGGCGTGGCCCGCCCAAATTTGGCGCACGGTGTCACGCCCTTGTCGGGAGGAAGGCACTCGGTCGGCAAGTGTGCCGAAAGCAGCGCTAGAGTTAAGTCCAAACGCCCTCCTCCGATTCTTCCACATGTTGGCCCGGCGCCACAGGGTGATCAAGACTTTGTTCACGCTGCCAGCGTAACAAATCCCAGCACCTCCGACGTGAACCACCTACCCTTTCATCAACCAGCCAGCGCCCACCATGCCCGTGGCACCAACAATGCCTTAGGCACCAACGTTGCTGTATATGGCGCAGGATCGTTGGTGCCTGCAACACAGCGTCAAATGTTTTGGGTCTTTGTTTTGGGGTATTCGGCTGAGCCCCTTGCCACTTCATTCCGCACTGACATGCACGGAGACAAGCATTGATTGCAGGCTGCGTAGCTGAGGCCGGTGGTGACATGTGCTTTGGTGCAACGAAAATCCAAATGTTTTGGAAAGTCAAACCTGGCCAATCCAGCTGCGCTCTCAGCACCCAGGAACTGGTCTGCAGTAGCGTTTTCACGGCTCATTGGATGGGTCTTCGTTGGCCCAAGCCATTCAATGGCCTTTGGGCCTTTGGGCCCCTTGCGGTTTGCACAAAAAGGTTTTCAATTGCTTCTGAAATTCTTGTCATGTAAATGAAAAGTCATGCAACAGCATGGTCAACGTCGATTTTCATGCTAGGGAGTGACCCCCTTCACTCCTGACCTAGAGTGGGTCGCACGCCCACCCACCCACCCACCCACGCACGCACGCTCGCACGCACGCATGCGCCTGATTGTTCTACCTCTTGAATCGCAAAACAGGCTGCGGAAGCTAGATGCGGCACAGAGATTTAATGTTCAAGCACGCGTGCACTGTCCATGTGTTTTTTTGTCTACAAACAGAGCTGAATTTGGCAAACAGCAGTGCCAGTTAGTCCGTGCCTCAACAGAATTGCAGATCTACGCAGGCATCATGTGCGTCCTCATGGAGGCTTGCGAATCGACAATGATGGAGATGAAGTGCCATCAACAGGCCTGCAATTGCACAAAGGCGTTCCAAACGGCGCCTGGCTGATGTAAGCGGTTGTTGTGAGTGCATGAGCAGCAAGCATGGTGTGCAATTTTTCATGAGCCAGCCAACCACCAGCAAGCCAGATCTTGTCAGTCAGGCATTCGTTGGAAATCGGACAAGGATGTGAGTGGGTACAGCTCGTGGTTTCGTATGCGGGCCATTAAGCAACATCTCCACTTCGAGATCGAGGAGAACAACCTTAATCACAGGAAGCAAGTGTTCACCTTCCCTTACAGCGAAGATGTCCATGCGAAAGAGAAAGACCAGTACTACAAAGGTCAGGTGCGTCGAAAGCGTACGGGTTCTGAGTTACCATGTTGAAAGTGTCCTGATTGTTCAGTCATCTCTGCAGCAGATAAAAGTTTGCCAACAATGTTCTTTGTCCCCACAGGTTGGAGGGAACCGGAAATCCTTTATGACGGAGTGTGCGGCTTGCATGTGCCCTGGGCACTTGTTGCTGTTGCCAGTTTTGCCTTTAGCTTCTAATGCATGGCCAATGGCGCTCAGCAGCCTTTGAGAGCCCCACCCTGTACAGAGGAGAGATATAGATCCTTGAGGCAAAGCGATACCTTCCCCATGTACAGCACGCCAGGCATGGTTGGTCTTTCCAGCCGAGTTACCACCGTGCCTTTAGCAAACTGGCAGAAACCTAGTTGCTGGCATCCGCCTGTGGATCACCGTTAGACTTGCCTGAAGCATTCGGCCTGCAGAGTCCGAAAGGGTCTTATAATTTCACCCACGTGAACTTCTGGGATTCCGTATTCTGAGTCAAGCCAATGTCATGGCCAAGGACATGACCACGAATCTGTTATGGAAACCCCTTCATTCTGTGCCCTAGTGTGCCTTGTAGACCTGCCATATGCATGAGTGGTGATCTGCTGTTGTAAACCCCGCGACAACCTGCCAACCCAGTGTTCTGGTGTGTATCGTGAGGCGGGAAGAGATCGAATGGCTAGGATTTGTGGTGGTAGTTCGCCAGTAGGTCTGTTTTGTTTCTGCCTGGTGCAGCCTTGCTGGATTTGAGCGAGAACAACGACAGGGCGCGCGCGAAGACATAACTGGTCAGACATGCGTTGTGCGGGAAGTGCTGTCTACGCGCCTTTTCTTCGTTGTTTGTCGTTTGCATGACTACACTAATGTAGAGTTCCTTTCGATGCACATCGTCATCCAAAATATTCTCAGGTCAACTGCTTACTTCTGTAGACTAGGTCCCAGTATTTGAGCTGGCAATCGCGCTGCAAGGCTTGCCTGGCAACTACTACCCATTGCAGGAGGCCATGCAAATCACCGGGAAGCGATCCAGATCAAACGAAACGATGTTTCCCATTTTCCGCCCTAAACTTCCCACCAGGGTTGAGGGCAACAGGTTCTTGCGCAAGTAGATACCATGCAAGTTGTTCTCGTTGCTCTATCTGTTAAGAGCATCCCTTCCCGCCCCATGCTTGTAAGCTTGCGTGTCATGTCCTCCTGCAGCCGTATGAGTTCCAGATGGAAGGGCCTTAGAGTGCTTCTACATAACCCTAGACCCTGAATGTCAAAATGTGGGATAAAGTCCCCCGACTTTTCTGCGCAAAAACTATCATCCTGTATGGGGTTTCATCTTTTTGTGCTGGAAGCCAGTAATCTGCTTGCATGGTTTCCGGCGTTTCGCAATGTCCGGGACTATGGTTCCTTGGCCAAAAATTTAGTTTTGCTCACTCGAGACCCAGATCTCGAGGCCCTTCGGTGTTTGCGCAATAGGTTTCTGCAAGTGTCCGACTTTTTTGAAAGATGTACCGCGCCCTAACATCCTCAACCCTAAAGCCAGGGTGGGGTTTAGTTAGGTGATTCAGGTGGGCTGGCTTGGGGAAGCAATCCCGAGAAGTATCCCGCCACAGTCTGGGGCTTAAGGTTTAGGATTCGTAGTATTGGTTCTGCTAGATAGCTTTAGGGGACAACCCTTATGAACAACTCCCATGTGGCTACCTTTTCTTCTCAGTGCTCGAAATTCAAAGGCCTGCGGTCACATGCGTGTGGGTGTCATACTGGCAGGGGTTACGCAAAGGGTTCACCTTCTCACACTCCCCCTTTCAACTGCTCACATCAGGATTGTGCGAGTAGTAGTAGTAGTAGTAGTAGTAGTAGTAGTAGTAGTAGTAGTAGTAGTAGTAGTAGTAGTAGTAGTAGTAGTAGTAGTAGTAGTAGTAGTAGTAGTAGTAGTAGTAGTAGTAGGAGTCGTAGTCGTAGTCGTAGTGGTAGTAGTAGTCGTAGTAGTAGCACTAGAAGTACAAGTAGTACCAGCAGTAGTACTAGTAGTACCAGTAGTACCAGTAGTACCAGTAGTACCAGTAGTACCAGTAGTACCAGTAGTACCAGTGGTACCAGTAGTACCAGTAGTACCAGTAGTACCAGTAGTACCAGTAGTACCAGTAGTACCAGTAGTACCAGTAGTACCAGTAGTACCAGTAGTACCAGTAGTACCAGTAGTACCAGTAGTACCAGTAGTACCAGTAGTACCAGTAGTACCAGTAGTACCAGTAGTAGCAGTAGTAGTAGTAGTAGTAGTAGTAGTAGTAGTAGTAGTAGTAGTAGTAGTAGTAGTAGTAGTAGTAGTAGTAGTAGTAGTAGTAGTAGTAGTAGTAGTAGTAGTAGTAGTAGTAGAAGTAGAAGTAGAAGTAGAAGTAGTAGTAGCACGGGCGGGGCAAGCCAAGGGCATGGCGCCTCCCGAAGTTTCAGAATCGCCCGCTATGAGCAGAGCCCGCTCGCTCAGCGTTCAATAAAAACAAAGAAGTAGTAGTAGTAGTAGTAGTAGTAGTAGTAGTAGTAGTAGTAGTAGTAGTAGTAGTAGTAGTAGTAGTAGTAGTAGTAGTAGTAGTAGTAGTAGTAGTAGTAGTAGTAGTAGTAATAAGTAGTAGTAGTAGTAGTAGTAGTAGTAGTAGTAGTGTAGTAGTAGTAGTTGCAATGCGCGCTTCCTGGCGCCTGGTCTTTTCTGCCGCTGCGGGGGGGGAAGGGGGGGGGGTGGGGGGAGGGGGGGGGGGGGGGGGGGAGGGGGAGGGGGGGGGGGGGAGGGGGAGGGGGGGGGGGGAGGGGGAGGGGGGGGGGGAGGTTGGGTACGTCTGGGCCCGTGAGTTTCCCTGACTGAGCCATGATGTCTCTCGTGCCGCTGCCAATGAAACAGGCCATCCTTGTAGGTAGCAATACTCTTGCGAGTGTTTCAGACAATTCGCACGTCATAGGTCTGCACACTTGCTCAGGCCCCCTCAACCCTAAACCCTTAACCCTTAAACCCACCACATATCTTGGAGAAAACACGTGGCTTCCCTCCGCAGCTGTGTTGCTTGGACGCTGCTTTACGTTCTGCGTTCCTTTGACCTTACACCCTAAACCCCAAACCCCATGGAAAAAACCCAAAAGTCCTTTGACCTTACACCCTAAACCCCAAACCCCATAGAAAAAGCCCAAAAGTCCTTTGACCTTACATCCTAAACCCCAAACCCCATAGAACAAGCCCAAAAGTCCTTTGACCTTACACCCTAAACCCCAAACCCCATAGAAAAAGCCCAAAAGTCCTTTCACCTTACACCCTAAACCCCAAACCCCATAGAACAAGCCCAAAAGTCCTTTGACCTTACAGCCTCAACCCCAAACCCTCAAGTGCAAGCCCAAAAGTCCTTTGACCTTACGCCCTAAACCCCAAACCCCATAGAACAAGCCCAAAAGTCCTTTGACCTTACAGCCTCAACCCCAAACCCTCAAGTGCAAGCCCAAAAGTCCTTTGACCTTACACCCTAAACCCCAAACCCCATAGAAAAAGCCCAAAAGTACAGCCTCAACCCCAAACCCTCAAGTGCAAGCCCAAAAGTCCTTTGACCTAGGTTTTACGGTTTAGGGTTTAGGGTTGAGGGTTTTTTGTCGGGTTTCGCGTTTCGGGCTTCGATTTCGGGCTTAAAATTAGTTAGCGCGATCTTCGCGTTTTGAGACTTTTTACACACATGTCCAAATACATCGCAAAAACTATGCTTTCCAGCACCTCACACACCCCAAAGCACCAGGCGCCCTGAGGCGCGCAACCCTAGTAGTAGTAGTAGTAGTAGTAGTAGTAGTAGTAGTAGTAGTAGTAGTAGTAGTAGTAGTAGTAGTAGTAGTAGTAGTAGTAGTAGTAGTAGTAGTAGTAGTAGTAGTAGTAGTAGTAGTAGTAGTAGTAGTAGTAGTAGTAGTAGTAGTAGTAGTAGTAGTAGTAGTAGTAGTAGTAGTAGTAGTAGTAGTAGTAGTAGTAGTAGTCTATGGATGCGAAGACGACCCCCCAACCAGGAGCACGCCCTAGCATCCACGTCCTGCTATGCTGCTCCTGGAATACCGTGAAGAACACAGTGCACAAGGAAATGCTGGCCACCCGTGCACTGACTCGGGCAGACACTCTCAGTGCACTGCTTGCTGAGGCGGCCCAACATGCAGGAGAAAGCGCCGCGATAGTATATGCGCTAGGCGGCCACTACCTGACAGCTCAACCTCCTCTCCGAGTCTTCCAGACCTACGTGCACGACTCACAACCTGGTCCTCACGAGATGATGGAGGAATGCCTCCCAAACATCCCGAGGGAATTCTTTGACGACGCCAAGCAGGTCGAGATCATGAAGGAGCTGTCTGGCATGGTAGGGCACTGCCTTTACCACTCACTGACCAACGCAGCGCACCGCGCTGACGTCTGGCGGTACACAGAGCACTGGCTTCGGGGAGGGATGTACATTGACATCAAAACGCGCTTTGTAGTGACGTACCGGACCCTCATCTCCTGCATCATGAATGAGTGGACATCCACGCTCTCGAGGCAGGCGCAGCACAAATACGGCTGGATCAACCCAGCCACTGGTCCGCCAGACTACTTCCTCACCGCCATCGGAGCTAAGAAGGACCACATCTTCCAGGGCATCTTGCTGGGACGACGCCGTCACCCATTAATGACGTCCGCACTCCACCACTGCTTAGCCAATGACTTTGTGCGACGCGAGCACACCCCATCCTACATGACCTCCTGCAAGGTCCTCTTCAAGGTCATTAAGGACGACCTCGGACTTGTGCCCACGGACCAGCTGACACCCGGATGGCATCTTTGTCCTCGCCTGGGCCCAATCTACCTTCTGCAAGAAGAGATGAGGACAGAACTCCGCCAGAACGGTCCATACAGAAATGATGGGCACTTCTTCACAACAAAGACGGGGAAAAGGGTGGCCTTGACTAGATGCTGGCAATGGCGACATGGATGGAAGAACGACCCGGGCACCCAGCAGGCACAGGAAAATGGCATTCTACGCAACTTGCCTACTGCACTGCAGGAGGGCCAACAAACCCGTACCCCGGACACTGTCCGGGGCGACGCGGTATCTGCCTCGTCCCAGATACCGACGGAAGCTAATGCAGTGCTTTTCGGTACCCGCCATCCTCCACCAGAGCCTGGAATGCCCGCCCAGGAAATCTCAGCGGACAAGCCGACGGTGACCCTGATCACAGCCCATGTCACTGAGGCCATGGAGACCAACCTCCTCCAGAAGATTATGCAACAGATCGAGGCCTTTCCACAATACTACGGCACCCTTGAATTGCGAGATGTTCAGGCTCTGATCCCGCGCGGCCTCAGCATCAACCCGGACACCCTCTACCTCCAATGTGCGTTCTGCAGGAACAAACACGGAAAAAACATCTCCTTCTCCAACGACGCGGGCATCAAGCAGCATTTCGCCAGGCAGGGGGCATGCCAACTCGGCCATCAAATTCAGCGCAGCCCTGGACCACAAGACGGAGGCAGAGTTCACTCAGTCTACTCCAGAAAATCAATCACTAGAGGTCTTCCAGAACACTGTTCGGGCAAAACCCGAGGGCACTGCCCTAGCGGCTTCGTCCAGCAGCAGCGCCGGCACTCAACGTCCTCCCGAGCCAACAGGACCACCGCCTGGAAGGGATGCCACAGCATATCCTGACCATCCTCGTACGGCAACGATGTCACCACCAGAACCCCAAGCTCCGCCGACCAATGCTCCACCGGAGCCTCCTCAGGTCTCTCCTCCAGTTGAACAAGAACGGCCGTACGAATCAGCCGGAGTGCCTCCTCCTCCACCACAACGGCCACTCACCATGCAGGAGCAATGCAGCGATCAGGGCTTCCAAGAATGGGTTAAGACGGCCAGCGAGGTCCAGGTCATCACAAATCCTCAGGTGATGGGCCTTTTGACAGCAGGGGAATGGGCAAAAATCTGGCAACGCAGACTAGATATCCTGCGTGAACCTCCCAGAGTCATGCAGAGTCTGCACCGAGCACAGACAGCAACGGGGCTCACATGGCAGGTTCTTATGACTGCCAAAGTCACCATCGGGCCTACAGGAGCGGTCACAATTTCCACCCTCCGTGAGGGACACTGGGTAGAGCTGGATTCACCGACCCGCTGGATAGGCGGGCTTCACGCCATCATCAAGGCAGCGGTTCAGGAAGGCTTCAAAATTCACACGGACCAAGATGCTGAAGACTACACCATATTTGCGGCTACCTTCTCCACCATCTACGACCTCACCTCCAAGCGAGTTAACGGGACGGCAAAGGTCTCCTACCACATCAAGCAGGGACCACAGCGAGAAGCTCATTTCAGCATCAAGCACAACGACTGGACGAAAAACCCGTCCAGCAGAGCCGCGCAGCCTGCACAACCTCGCGGTCTTCGAAGGCCCAGAGAAGAAGCCGGCGAAGACAGCCAATCCCAATGGGACAAAAGATCCGGATGGTCCTGGAAAGGCCACGATTACTAGAAGCGGGCACCTCCAATTCGCAAGGTTTGCACGGCAAGCCCCAGTTAAAGGACACTGTCCTAAATGCTGAGCCAACAGCAGCTAAGCTGCTATGACGCCAAAAAGTTTCTCCATCCTCTTTTGCCTTCATTGGCCGCCTGATACAGCCGAACGGACAGAAAAACCCCTGCAAGCCTGCGGACTAAGTTGTTCATGCCAACTGCTTACAGTCCTCTCCTCACCTCTGGCAAATTTCAGTCAACCCACCTCATTAAGCAGAGTCTGCCGTTTCTCATCACTGTGTTGCAGGCAAATAACCAAGCTAAGCAATGCTACCAAGGTCCGCGATGCTCCATGATGGAGTACCCAACGAAGGCAGCGCGCCCAGAAGCAAGACAGAGTACTTTCAGGACAAGCAGCATGATCTAAACAGCCACTAACCGCTCTAAAGACTACCGTCCTCCTAGCCTCAAGCAGCCACACTTCACTTGGCAGGGCACCGTCTCGGCTACTAGTCACACGAGGCTGGCCCGATTCTTCAGTATCGCTCGTTACCACAGGGGTGCGCTTCTGTGCCGGACTCGTTCTTGAGACGAGGTGCAGCTCAGTGGCTAGAATAGCTGCCGAAACAGACACAACTCGGCAAAGAAATTTACCCACTAAGTAATGGGCTCTGCGGCTGGCCTCACTTCGTGAGGTGCGGATACCGGAATTGCCGCCTAGAGCGGTTCACCCCGGCGGACCGCCGGGCAGGTCTTGAGCCTGGAGCAGCGTATCCCTTCAACAAGTGAGGCCGGGTCTGCTCAAGAATAATCCGAGTGTGTTCGCACGCTAAACGCTCTGCCAATGTACCAGGCACAACAGGCGCATCAACAGACAATGCTTAATAAGCTTGTTGTACAGGCCCTGGCTCAATTTCTCTGTTCTAAGTGAAAGTCTCTAACTTCCTCCGAATGGCTCCGAAACGCCATTGTCGCACAGAGCCTGACGCCATGCTAGCGATGGCAGAGGGAAGTGAAGAGGAGCAGGACGGCTCGGAAGCGGAGGCTGTCGACTTCGGTGAAGAGTCGGAGACGGATTCACTGTTTCGATCCTCCCCGGACGAGATGCCCACAGCGCCAGCACGAGACACTCTGCTGCGCCCAGCAGCAAAGGCTCGCACTGGACGACCAGTGGAAGGTGGCCTTCCTACCACGCCTGCCCCGAACTTGTCCATCGCTTGGAACGGGGTGCCTCCCTACATTAGCCCGGCCGGGCCACCGCCACCATCACGCAGAGGAACGGACTTCCCACTCCCGGGAACAAGGCCAATGCACGAGGCTGCGCCCCCAGTGTATACGCCGGGGGAAAGGCTGCAACTCTGGAGCTTGACGCTCAGCCCAGGACCGGTAGTGGTCATTCAAGGTGTTCCACGCCGCACCTGTGGTTCTTCCAGCTGCAACAGGGGCACATCCACAACTACGAGGGGCCGGCTGGACCTCATCAACACGTCCTCGTCTCCCCGATCCACACGCTTACTGGCCCACCAGTTCCAGTGGTGGGATACAGCACGCTTGAACAACGGGCAGAGTCTGGCAGCTCAGCTCCTGGACGCTGAACACTGGTCAGTTTTCTAATTTATACAGCCGAACCAAACCTAACCTGAGCACTGCTCAGCTAATGAGGAGCACTGCTCCCATGTACAAAAGGAACAAACATCGATGATTGAGAGGTCGCACAGCACTGGGGGAAAAAGCAGGTCTTCACATCATTGCAGTTTGCGACTGTTTCTTCACCAGCTATGAAACTAGCGAGGATAGCCTCGCTCTGAATCCGGGAGGCCCAGCCAAACACTCAATGCTGCAAATCTGCCAAAGTGACTGCTCTACGGTCCTCTGCCTCCCTGCAACAATGATCCATGTGGGACGCCACAAGATGGACATTGAGGGAGACGGCCAATCAGGTACGACCCACTTGCAGGAAGGTGCGTGTCTACTGGACGCAGTGAGACACAGTAGGATGACGGGAGCCAAAATTTTTCACCCATAGGAAAGCTAGCTAACAAGCTACAGCTCCTGCTCAAAACCCCAACCAAGTCAAGAAGCTCGCCTCGTCTCACACCTTCTACACCTAGTGAATTCGGTTTCACCTCTCCAACCGCAGCTCCAAACCAATTTTCGGTGCTCAGAACGGTGCGAATCGCCCGCAATGAGCAGAGCCCGCTCGCTCAGCGTTCAATAAAAATAAGTAGTAGTAGTAGTAGTAGTAGTAGTAGTAGTAGTAGTAGTAGTAGTAGTAGTAGTAGTAGTAGTAGTAGTAGTAGTAGTAGTAGTAGTAGTAGTAGTAGTAGTAGTAGTAGTAGTAGTAGTAGTAGTAGTAGTAGTAGTAGTAGTAGTAGTAGTAGTAGTAGCAGTAGTAGTAGTAGTAGTAGTAGTAGTAGTAGTAGTAGTAGTAGTAGTAGTAGTAGTAGTAGTAGTAGTAGTAGTAGTAGTAGTAGTAGTAGTAGTAGTAGTAGTAGTAGTAGTAGTAGTAGTAGTAGTAGTAGTAGTAGTAGTAGTAGTAGTAGTAGTAGTAGTAGTAGTAGTAGTAGTAGTAGTAGTAGTAGTAGTAGTAGTAGTAGTAGTAGTAGTAGTAGTAGTAGTAGTAGTAGTAGTAGTAGTAGTAGTAGTAGTAGTAGTAGTAGTAGTAGTAGTAGTAGTAGTAGTAGTAGTAGTAGTAGTAGTAGTAGTAGTAGTAGTAGTAGTAGTAGTAGTAGTAGTAGTAGTAGTAGTAGTAGTAGTAGTAGTAGTAGTAGTAGTAGTAGTAGTAGTAGTAGTAGTAGTAGTAGTAGTAGTAGTAGTAGTAGTAGTAGTAGTAGTAGTAGTAGTAGTAGTAGTAGTAGTAGTAGTAGTAGTAGTAGTAGTAGTAGTTAGTAGTAGTTAGTAGTAGTAGTAGTAGGTAGTAGTAGTACGTAGTCGGTAGTAGGTAGTAGGTTGTGAGCAGGTCAAAGCATGCATGGAGTGCTTGCTTAGTGCTAGTGCAGCTTGTAGTTTTCCCTTGCATGTGTAGTTTTGCAATTCGTAACAATGCCAATGTTTTGGCTCAAGTACCGAGCTTGTGCCTTTGAGCACGGTAGTTTCGTACAGTAGCTCTTAGGTTGCTGTGCGGTCCGACCGGACGCACTCAGGCGTAGCTGCACAAGTGCTTGAACTCGCGAAGTCGTAAAACAGCGTGACCGGGCTGTGATTGCATTGGCTTAGTGCAAGTCCAGTGCTGGTCGACTTCACAATTGGGGGCTGTTCTGGGAAACGTACAGCTCTTGTGCCTACGGCCCGAGTGGGCAAGCATTGCTTTGCTTGTCTGTCGCGGTCCGTGACCTGGACGCGTGGACTGTGTGCCACGCTTGCGGCCTGTTAACCAAGGCGCGGCGCTTCGTGTGCCACGCCTGCGGCCTGCTAACCAAGGCGCGGCGATGTCCGCAGAGGTTGCAGGTCAGGCCGAGGGCGTCACCCTCCTCGAAGCGATCGAGGGTGGTGACGTTCCCTATCCCGAGCGGATGAGCTACGTCGCTTGGCTTAAGTGGCGTAGGGAGACCGGCAGTCGTCCGTTGTCCAAGCGGGATGGGGTCAGCACAACGCCAGAGCAAGAGGCGGCTCTCTGGCGGAAAGTCATGAAGTTCCTCCATGACGCCGAAGACGAGGACGAGGATGAGGAGGAAGAAGAAGAGGACTCCGAGCTAGTCCCTGAGGCCTCGGGCGCTGGAGGCGACAGTCCGCCGCGGGTGGACGTCAGCGCCGCGGCTAGGGAGCTGGCCATGGTCCCTACCGGTGCTGCCTATGTCCCTGCTACGGCACCAGGGTCCCGCCCGGCGGGGCCGTCCGGTCCGCCGTCGACAGCAGGTTCGGTGCCGGGCACCGCAGAGGGCTTGCAGGCGGAGCTACGCGCGATTTTCCGTCCAGACCAAGAACCGGTCGCGGACTACTTGACGCGCGTTTCGCGGATTGTCCTCGCGCTGAAGGCGCATGGAGTCACGGTGAGCTCCCGTGACCTTGACGCCTTAAGCACCAAAGCCACCCTCCTTGCGGATGAGTTCTCCAAGATAGGCGGGGACTGGCATCCGACAAAGATGGTCCGTCGGCTGCGGACCAGATTCTCGGTCGCGGCTTTGCGCGGTGGCGAGGACCCCGAAGACGCAGAGGAGATTCAGCGCGAAATCCAATGCATCGGGGAGCTTATCCTCGCGTTGGGGGGAAAGGAAAGCTCGAGCCAAGAGAAGGTTTGGAGCTCCCCGTCCGATGTGCCAGTCGAAGCCGTGGGGCCGCGTTCCCCAGGGCTCCCGCAGCCTGCGACTGCAAGTGGGTTGGGGGTAGGTTTGGACCGTGGAGGTTTGCACACTGCTGAGGTTGCAGGTGGTCCTTCCGCGGCCCGTGACCTGGGCGCGACGGACGGCGATTCCCCTTTGCGCGCAAAGCTCGCGGCGCTGGAGATGGAGATAGAAGCCCTGAAGCGAGGTTCGGACGGCGGAGGTTCGCAGACCGGGTCCCAAAACCCGGCGGGCGATTTCGCCGCCGCACTCGCCGCCCAAACTGAAGCGCTGAAAGAAGCGTTAGCGCAGAGGGGCGGGCAAAGCTCCATAACGACGGTCAAAACTGACCTCACGTGGCCGACGCTGACCGACGACAAGTCGGACGCGCGAGACGTTGTCCTGTTCTACGAGGAGTTCGAGGACGTCTGCGCGCTGGCCAACAACTGCCGCGGTATGAGTGCGCGCGAAAAGCTGCTAGCGCTACGCGGGCGCTGCCGCGGCTCGCGCATGAAGACGTACACGAACGCCTACCGCGCAGCGTGGAAGTCGGGAGAGGTTCTCTCCGACCCACAGGCGGTGTACGACCGCATCAAGAACAAGCACTTGATGTTCGGGGAATCGCGGGAGGAAAGAGAAGTCCGCGTGGATGGTGAGCATGCCTCCCTCGCTAAGGGCAAGCTCACGGGCCACCAATTCGAGCCTTTGTTTGAGGCATCGATCGCGGACCTTGAGGCGGTGGGTCTTGGGAAGACCCCACGAGAGTTGTATCTCTCGTACCTCCGCAAGATGCCCCCGTATCTCCAAAAGGAGATACGAAACGACAAGCGGTTGTGGCCCGGCGATCCCAAGGATGGCGGGCTGAGAGGGCCGCAGACTTGGGAGGAGAGCCACAAGGTCGTCTTGGAGTACGAACAGAGGGAAGCAGCGCACCGGGCTGTTTCCCATTCTGTGTACTCCACGACCGGCTCTCCAAGCGCGGACCCGTCGGTCGCGCTAGCCGAGGCTCAGAAGGAGATTAGGAGCCTCAAGGCCGCCGCCAAGGCTGCTGCGAAGGGAGCAGCTGCCGCGGCCAAAGCTGGCGCGGACCAGACGTTTGCCGCTGCGTCGAAGGGAGCTGGCAAAGGGGCGGACAAGAAGATCTGCTTCCACTTTCGCGACCACGGGAATTGCCCGAAAGGGGATGCCTGCCCGTACAGCCACGACAAGGAGCTCCGCAGAAAGGCTCTCGCGGCCAAGAAGGGTGACCAAACCTTTGCCACTGCGAAAGGTAAGGGCAAGGGGAAGGGAGGTGGCAAGGCAAAGGCCAGCGCTAAGCCTAAGGCTGCGGCCAAAGGCGCGGCAAAGCCACCAGGCACTGTTTGCCCCTTTTTCTCTAAGAATGGGTCGTGCAAGAAAGGAGCCAGCTGCGACATGGTCCACAACCTGACGACCTCAGGAGGGACGCCGGCCTTGCCTGCCAACTGGGCCCCGCCCTCCGGTGCTTCCATGTCCAACCCATTCGCCGCCGTTCAGTGTCCAGATAGGCAGCTCAGGCGTCCAGGCAGGCGTCTCAGGAGCCGCAGGACGCGCCGCGGTGCAGCAGCACGCGACGATCTGCCGAAGGACTGGTGGAACCTGGCGGATAACGAGCCAGGAGGCTACCAGTACAGGACGGTAGTCCAGGTGCTGGACCGTAAGGTCGAGTGCATGCTCGACGGATGCGCCGGCGCAAACCACGTGACAGAGGAACTCGTGGTGGGCATGATGAACCGGGCTGCAGAGCTGGGGATCGGTACCGAAGATCCCGGCTTCCCGGTCGTGAGACTCGAAAAGTGGGTCCACCCCGAATACGTGCATGGCATTGCTTCGGGAGCCCCCGTTCCTCTGAAGGGGGCAGCAGTCTTGCGCGTCACGCTGCTGGAAGGCAGGACGGCGGACGACTGTCGCCCCAACACTGAAATTTTCGTGCGATGCAAAATCGCAGCCAGGGGAACGTCCGATTGGCACGGACTGATCCTCGGCGGCAGAGCGTTGGACTGCGCCGGAAGGATGGGCCTGGGCTTCAGGCCGGGTCCCGACTTTCACGTCCTCGACACGCTGGGAATCAGGATGCCCAGGTGCGAGGATCACAGCAAGACCCGGAAGGACAGGGCCTACGCCTTCGAAGCGCGGTTGTCGAGCCTGGACGACGCGTCATGCTCCGAGCCTGGGGGCGGAAGCCGGGAGCTTCTCCGCTACGACGGGGAAGAGCCACTCGAGCTCTCGCCAGGCGACGGGGTGCTGGTGCCAGTCGTGCGGGAGCCAGGAGTCTCCGCAGAGGGATCCCTGTCCGAGGTAGTGCTTCCGGTTGAGTGCGGGGTCGAGGCCGTGCCAGGCCTTTGGCCCACAGGAGAGGGAAGAGGGTTTGTGTTGCTCGCAGCCCAAGAGTGCGATCACTCTCTCCAGCCGGGCGAGGTTGTTGCGGAAGTGCGTTCCGGCCTCGTTAGCACTGCGGCCTGTGGTTGTGGCGCGGTTGAGACGGTGTTCGAGTCGGAGCCGTCTCCGCAGGCATGTGCGGATTGTGGGGTCGCCGTTGCCTCGGTTGACCACGACCCGTGCTTTGCTTGCGGGTCCGCGTCCAGGGCCGCGGCAAGAAGCTTCCAAGGTTGTTCCTCGTGTGCGCGGTCCTTTGGGCGGCTGCGTACCGGCGCCAGGATCGGAGTGCTATCGGTCCTCGCTGCGGTGACTGTTCTCGCTTCGGTGTGGGGCGGGAGCGGCCCGGTTGGGCGCCCTGTTGAGGAGCCTGGAGTGCTTACTTGCTTGGACCACCTTCCAAGCGTCGACAGCTGGTGGGAGGCGCCAGGTGGTTACGCGTCTGTGTGGGGTAGGCGCCCTGCGCAGAAGGACCTTGGGACCCTGGCGGTCGAGAAGGCGCCTTACGAAACGTGCTTGCTCCAGCGCGTGGGTGAGGCGTGGCGTCTTTGGGACACGAGGGATTTGCGTGTGGCGGAAAGCGTTGCGTGCAGCGATGAGGTTCCAGTCACCGAACGCCTCGCGGTCTTTAGGACGCGCAAGGGGCCACGCTGGGCTGGCTGGCGTGAGGGATCGGCCACTGCTGGGAGAGGCGCAAGTGACGCTGTGCGCCCAGCAGACGCGGTCGACACGGCGCGCTGCCCGAGCTATCATATCGTGGAGAGCTGGGATATCGACAAGATGATCGAAGAGCCTCCAACGGACTACTATTATGAGAAGCTCGCGGCAGATATGCGCGCCCGACACCCTAAGGCGTGCCCGCACCTCCTCGACCACCTCGTTTCCTTAGAGGGTTTCCTAGACAAGTCAATCTTGTTTGGGTTCTCCTTTGGAATCAGCAAGGCCGAAGTGTGTGTCTCCAAAGGCAAGCTCCTGGGACACAACATTGGGCGGGACGGGAGTTCGCCTGACGAAGAGCGTTGTCAGGCGGTGATTGACTTTCCCCCGCTCTGGGAGAAACTTCACATTCAGCAATTTTTGGGTTGCGCAAACTGGTTGCGCGGCTACCTGCCTGTTGAGTATGGGCACGCAGCCAAGATTTTAGGGCAGTGGCAGAAGCCAGGCGCCGTCTTTCCTGAAGGCGGGCTGGGCTCAGCCGCCGCCGAGGGTTGCAAAGCCGTTAAAGCGATTAAGCGCATGATGCAGAACCGCATCAATTTGGCTACCTTCGATGAGGCCTCTGCTGCGGATGGGTCGTGTCCCCTTGAGCAGATCGCGGATGCGTCGGGCATCGCGGTAGGGGGCAGCGTCGTGCAGATGACGCGTGACTTGAGTCAGCTCAAAGTGCTTATGACGCACTCAAAGAGCTTGACCCCCGCGCAGCAGAACTGGCCGCCCTTGATACAGGAGGCGTTTGCCCAGCTCGAGGTAAAGCGGGCGACACGCCGCATGTTTGGCTCTATTCGGACTCTGTGTTGGACAGATCATGCCAACCTTACCCGAGCGCAAACATCGGACATCGGAATGGATCCGAAGCTCGTCCGGTGGGTTGCGGAAATCCTTATGGATGGGTCCGAAATAAGGAGCCTTAGCGGTCGCTCAGCGACGCTGGGTGACAGTTTTAGCCGCAATCCCAAGGATCGGGATGCGCTCCTTGCGGCGAGGACGAAAGACCTCGAGGGCCTTTCGGGCCAACTCCGAGGTTTCGACCTGGACCAGTACCTCGGAGAGGGTACTGAGGGTGACGGACCCGTGCCCTGGGCGGTCGGCAACGACGCCGTCCCAGAGCCTGCGGGCCGTGTCCAGGCCGCGGCTGTGCCGATGTGCGTCGTCGCAGCCCTTCCGGTGCGCGTCATGGTTGTCTTTGACTACGCGCGTTGGAAAGAGCAGGACGCAGAGCTGACTGAGATCAGGCGCGTCTTCCAAGCGAGCCTCCCTGGAGTTTCTGTGGCTGTCAGGGGTTGTTGGGGTCCGTTTGAGGATACCGACGGGCTTGCCTCGCATTTCGATTGCGGGGCCGGCAGGCTCGCAGGGACCAAGAAGATCAAGCGGATCAGGGTCGACTTGCTTACTTCGTGTGCCAAGGTTCTTAGGGAAGCTTCGGGGTTTCGTCCGCAGTTCCTCGTAGGACTTGGGCAAGGCGGGCTGGTCACAGCCGTCCTTAGGTGGCCTTTGGTTGTTGAGCTCACGCTCCAAGCAAGGAACCTGCAGCGCAAAGAAGCTAGGGCTGTAGGAGAGGCTTGGGCAGGCATCAAGGCTATCTGGGCGGTGCGGCCACGCCTTTGGCGCACGCAGCAAGGCCACTTGGAAGTGGCCGAGGCTTGTCCGGAACTCAAGAAGGATTTTCCGGAGCCTCCCCTGCGAGGTTTTGGGATCGTAGGGAAGCAGGCATTGGGGGCGGAGGTTCTGCGGTCCTTGAGGCTGGACGCGGTTCGTTCCATTGATGATGCCAGCATTAGAGGGATGCTGGACGAACCGTCAAGACCCCTCTGGGACCATGAGGGTCTCTGCATCTGCGGCAAGCGGACCTACCGGTTTTCTCGCTGCCCCGTCTGCATCGAGAAAGAGGCAGTCGATACCTCGGTAGAGATAGCCGAGCGGGAGGAGCCCGAACCTCCGCTTGAGAGCGACCTTGAGGCCCATGAGGTGGGCCTAGAGGTCAACTCCGTCCTTGCAACTTTGGATAGGACAGGAGGTTTAGTTAGGGTTAGGTCCTCAACCATCCAGCAATGGGCGGTAGGGTTCAGGACTACGCCCAAAGATGCCCCAGTTCCCACAGCATATGGCATGCTGAGTGGGAAGATATGGAAGAAGAGCCATTCCATGAAGCTCAGCCTCGGCTCCCAGCACAAGGATCTTTCTGAGTGGGGCGATGTGAAGCCTTACTGGACCACATGGGTGGTCAGAGAAGATGGTGCTGTGGTGGCGGGGCACAACTGCTCGCCCCTGAATGCGGTTCAGGGCGACATCGTCGTGCATTGGTCGTCAGTGGTGAACTGGCACGGCCACAGACATGTCGTGAATGAGCAGTGTGAAGTGCTCTGGAGGTCTAAGGGCAAAGAGGTTGCCTTAGACCCCTCCTTCGGCAAGCTGATAGCCCTTGTGGGTAGGGTTACTCAGGTCATTGGCTGGCGGGCAACCGGAGAAGCTTCGGATCCCCGCAGTTCTGCCCGGCAGGCGTCAAGAGTCCTCGCTCAATTCTCTTCGTCCAACGAGGGCGTAGAAGGGCATTGGACCGCGGGCGCTATCAGTCGCGGAAAGAATGCCAATGAGTGCAAGCTGAAGGGTAGAGTTTTGGCGTTTATGGGTGAGGAGCACAAGGGCCCTGCAGTGGTTCTAGAGCTCGTCAGCCATAGCCCCATCCTGTGCATTTGGGACCATTCCTCAACCAAGGTCAAGGTTGAGTTTAAGGGCGGTGTTCCGTCTTTGAGCCTGGTCGCGGGGGAGGACGAAAATCGTCGCGAACAGCTTGCGGTCGAGGCAAGGGACGCGGCGAACATTTCGGAGTTCCGAGTCACGGGATCCCTTCGTACGGCGTGGTACGAGGGTCAGCGGCGCGATCCCTCATTGGCGGGCTCGATTCGCAAGCCGGAGCCGCCGATGGTGATATCCGGAGACGGGTTGCTGGAGCGCGAGGTGACCCTCAGGACGGGTCAAACCGTCGTCGTCCCAGTGGTTCCCAACGGGGCTGCGGGCGCGAATGGGGTGACCTGGCGCCGCGCTTGCTACAATTCAGTCCACTGTGGAGTCCTTGGGGCCCATAGGTCTGCTGAGGTGACCATCAAGCTGCTAGAGAGGGCAGTCTGGTGGCCCGACTTGGAGAAAGATGTGCGGACCTGGGTCGCCAAGTGTCTCGCTTGCATTAAAGGCCGCTCTCGACCGACGAAGGTTGAAGCTCGTGCGGTCAAGTGTGGCGCCGAGACATGCTGGCAGGAAGTCAGCGTGGACTGTGAAGGTCCGAACCGAGAGGACAGGGAAGGGCATAGGTACTCGCTTACGTACTTCGATTGCCTCAGTCATGCTGTCCTCCTCGAGCCGATGAGGTCTCTGACTCATGCTGAAGTCAGGAGGGCGTTCGTGCGCTGTGTGCTCCGCAGCAGGACGATCCCGAGCCTCATCAGGTCGGATAGAGGGCCAGAGTTCAAGAATGCGCTCATGGCAGAACTCAGCGCGATGCTTGGGACCGAGTGGCGGTTCAGCGCGCCCTTGAGGCCTTGTGAGTTGGGCGCGAACGAGCGAGTCCACCAAGAAGTCCAAAAGGTGCTGGGGGCGGTCGTCAGGCAAGTCGGCGCCTCCCTTTCCGAAGCTTGGTCGGATTGGCTCGTGGTGGCGGAGTACGTCATAGACAACACTCCGGGTCCCCACGGGTATACCCCGAGGGACCTAGAGCGGAGCTGGTCGCTCGCTCTACCACTTGAAAAGGACGTCCTGCGTGACGCCTTGCAGTTCGAACCCATCTCTGATTGGGCTCGGAGCCAGTTCAAACAGTTCTCGGAGCTAGCTGCTGCGGTCCGAGAGCACTGGACGCGGTCTTCAGAAGCGCGGGCGAAACTTGCAAACCGCCATAGGCGCACTGTGGACCTTAAACCAGGCGACCGAGTGGTCTGGAACGCTCCGAGGGCCCGTTCAGAGGGGGCGGGGCGTGTGCCTTGCGTGTTGGAAGTCAAGGGCCACAGGCTCACCTTGGAGCCCGTGTCGATGGAGTCGGGGGGTACTTCTTCCGCCCGGCGCGGCCCGATGGAGGCGCACGCAGAAGACTGCATTCTTGTCCCTGCGGATGCAGATGGCGCGGAATCCCGCGAGCCGGTCGTCTTTGAGGACGATGGAACCGGCGGGGACGACTTGTCTCGCCCCAGCTTAGGGCAGCAGGTTCAAGGCGACGCCAAGCAGGTGGAGTTCACGCTGACCAGGCGCGGGAGGGACTTCGTCCTCCGCCTTGGCGACCGCATCGCCTATCGGGGTGTAGGTGGAGGCCCGAAGGTGTGCAGGTTAGGACGGGTTACGCAGGTGGATGCGGCCCGTGCGCAGGTCGGCGTCCACCGCTATCTCCCCGACGCCAGCGGGGTTCGCGTCAAATGGCGGCTTGCATTTATCGCCGAGGACGGAGCGCTCACGCTTTCAGAAGGGACCCGTCCGGCCCACGAAGCGGTTTCCGTTAAGGAAATCATTTCCAAGATCGACCTAAACCGCGACGGCGTGCTTGCTGCAGCCTCGGCCAGAAAGTTGGACAAGGGAGCGTATTCGTTGCAGGACAGGACGCTCGAGCGAGCGTCTCGCGCCGGCACGAGCGTGCTCTCGATCCAAGAGGCCCTCGCGGACCTCTTGGTCGCGGAACCCCGCGTGTTGCAGCCTAGGGCGTCCCCAGAGTCGGGTGCTGTCGAGAAATGGTTCCGGCAGTATTTCCTTGGAGGGGTTGCCGATGTCTTAGAGGTTGCTTGGGGTGACGCGGTCGTTTCCGACGCGGCTAGGAGGCACGGGTGCAGGGTTGTTCCAGCTTTTGTGCAAGGCAGGCAGGCCTACGGGATCACCTGGAACCTAGCCGCAGAAGAGCACTTGGAGGCTATTAGCGGCGCTGTTTTGCGCACAGAGCCGAAGGTGCTCGTGATTGGGCTTGAGGGCAAGAATGTGCCCCGGGCTTTCCTCCAGCTAGTCGTCCGGTGTGCGCAGGAACGCACGCGCGCGGGCGCCCACGTCGCGCTGCGTTTGCAGGCACAAAAAGGCGAGTGGGAACCCTGGCGGCTAGAGGAGTGGGGCGCCTTGTTTGGGACGCTCGCAGAGCCACGCTGGCCTTGGGCCTTCGTGCGGGCTGACATATGCCAGTTCGCGCGGGCCAGTGGCCGCGGCAACCTCGTTGAAAGCGGGGCCCTGTGGCTCGCCGATTTCAGCTTAGAATCGGTAGGTTTGAGGTGCAGTAGGCCGGATGCGCTAGGCGCAGTGCAGCACAAGCACGTTGAGCGCGCGCAATCCGACTACAACCTCATAGGGGCGGCTTTCTGCGCCTCGCTCCAGGACCTTGGTCTGAGGGGCGCAGAAGAGCTGTGCACCGCTGCAGTTGAAAGCTTTCCAGCCACTGCGGGTGCAGATAGCGCCGCGGCTGCGCCACAGCCCTCTCCAGTCGTTCCCCTCCCGGACGTGCGCTCGGGCGAGGACCTCACGCCAGCAGAGCGTGCCGAGCTGGATAAGGAGGTGGATAAGTATGCCGCGGAGAAGGAAGCGTTTTGGCGGACCAAGGCGGACGCCAAGGACTGGGATTCCGTCCGGGCTGACCTTGAGGTCTATGCTCTTGCGGGCGAGAAGGTCGCGGAGGATCCTAGGCGCACCGAGGCCTATAGAGACCTCGTATGGTCGGGTTTGAAGATCGAGCCTGGACCAACCAGACCCGGGCTGACCGATGCTGATATCGCAGCCGTCAGGGAGGTCATACGGCGAAAGGCCGCTGGGTTCTGGGTGGAGGACACCACCAGGACCACGGTCAGGAAGTTCGCCCATGACTGCATCCCCACCGGGCCGCCGGTCTCGTCCCAGCCTCACAGTCTGAGGGGCGAGTCCGCGCAATGGGTCGACGACAAGCTTGAAGAAGAATGCAAGCGGGGTCAGTTGATCCGCGGCAGCTCGGCTTGGGGATCTGCGCCGTTTCCGACCAAGGAAATGCCCAGCTACAAGCGGCATAGGAAGCGACGCTTGGTGGTTGACTACCGCCGTGTGAATGCCCGAATTAAGCGCTCCACGTACTATTGTCGGCGGGGCAGCGATGTGCTCGCCGCCGCGGTAGGTTCGGTTTGGTATACCTTCGTGGATGCGGTTAGTGGGTTTAATCAGATTAGGAACACCAAGCGTGCTCGCGAGGTGTTGGCCATTGTGGCAAGATCAGGGAAATATCTCCCTGTCGGCCTCACCTTTGGCCCGATTAACGGCCCAGATGATTTCAACTTTGTGGTTGATAGGGCCTATGCCCCCGGCAGAGGTAGGCGCCTTAAGTATACTAAGGAGTGGATAGCCTACGTGGATGATCTTACTGTTAGGACGGGTAGGGTCATTGATGGGCAGTTTTTCACTGATGCCCAAGCCGAGGGGGCGGTGCGCGAAGCGTGCGCCAAAGGGGCAGTCGCGGCTCCGCAGAGCGCGTCGTCTGCTCTTGAAGCCTTAGGCGTTCGCGGTGCGCACAACACCAAGCGCGCGAACCATGACGCGGCGCGCTCAGACCAGAATCACCCCACGCGCGTTCTGATGCTCAGGATGTTGGGGCTGTTCGGGTGTTTCTGTGTTCAGGGCGGGTGTTTTTGGGGCGGGCCGTTTCCCAGGTCGCCGGTCTGCGGGCAGAAGGATTTTTCGTCGTTCGTCGCGTGCAGCTTCGTTCGTTTGTCCCGCAGCCAGTGTTTAGCAAGCAGGCCTAGAGGTTCGGTCCAAGGTCGAAGCAGAAGCCGTGGAAGCCTTAAAGCCCAGACCTTAAGGAAACTCCCCAAACCCCCGCCGCAGCGGTTCAAGTGTGTTGTAGAGCCTAGGGTAGGTAGTCCCTCCCCGCGTTCGTGCCTGTGCACTGCGCCCCGCTGCGGGTCGCGACCAGACCGCGCGGGAGCGACCGATCGGTCGCCCGGACCTTCGTGGTCAACCACAAGGCCCCGCTGCGGGCCGTGCCCTGGCCGCGCGGGAGCGGCTGCCTACCACTACTGCACACCGGCCCCTTGCAGCGGGCCGTGTCCTGGCCGCTCAAGGGCGCGTCAGGTTTTCCTCGCCCGTCGGAGGTCCAGCAAAGCCGCGGGCCTCAGTGCCGCGATGGGTGGAGGAGGATCGAAGGGCAGGGGCAAGACCAAGAGCCCAGGCCCTAAGGGCCGAAAGGGAACGCCCTCGATCGACGACGTGCAGCCTGCTAGTCCGATGCATGCGGCACGGCGAAGGTGGCTGCAGAGGCCGGTTCGGTCCGGGCGGCCTCTACCCGGTTGATGAGCTGATCGAACAACTCGGCATCACCATCAACCAGTACAACCAGGCGGTCGCGCACGACGCCAACCAGCGGAAACCGAGGTTGGACACCTCGCACGCTGGTTTCCTTCGTGCCTTCCAAGGCCACTCTGCCGATTGTGGCCATCCGATGGGGTTCATGATGGAGGGCCTAAGTGAGACGGCCATCGACGACCTCATACATCGGTATGGCCCGGCCATGTGGCACGGCACGGACTTGCATGTCGTGCCAAGCATGATCCAGAATGGCTTGATCCCCGGCGGCGGGCCGGGAGGCCGCCTCGGGGTGCACTACGTCCTAGGACACTGCCCCACGCAGTAGGAGGACGGAAGGCGCGGGTTCCGCCGCGGATCGACTTGCATAGTCGAGGTCCGACTGGCGGTCCTGCGGGACGCCGGAGTGCCCATCTATGCTGGAGCGGATGGGGTGGCCCTCACTGGCCAGATTAGAGCCACCGGCATTTCCCGCATCTGGGCACTCCCCAAGGGCTCGCCTGTCTACTCAGTCTTGATAGCTGAGTTGGAAGTGGATCGGTTGGTCCAGCGTGTCGACCTAAAGAGTTTAGGCGACACCAGTGCGGGCCCCAAACCGCCGTTGGGGCGAGGACCGAAACTGGGCACGGTCCAAGCGTCCCAAGCTGCTGCGGCCAGCAGTGGCGCGGCGAGCTCCTCGACGGTTGTGCTGGCCCCTGCGGGCCGTGTCATGGCCGCGGGGGCCGCCCAACCTGTTACCCCTCCTAAGGCCGCGCCTAAGGCCAAAGGGCGTCCCTCAGGGACTCCTAGGACTTCGATCGTGCCAGCGAAGCCCAAGGTGTACCCTAGGCGCAACGTCCCTGGCCCCAATGTCCTCGAGGCCGAAGACTCGCTCGAGGAAGAGGCAGCCCAAGAAGCTGAAGGTGTCGAGGAAGATAGTTCCAGCTCGGATCTTCCCGACACGCGGGCGCCTCCAGCCGCGGTCAAGGTGAAGGAGGACGAGGAGCCCGCTAGTGGGGCCCAGGCCGAGAGCACAGAGGAAGGAGTCCTCGTGCTCGGCCAGTCGGTGGTCACCAGCGCGAAGGAGTACCTCGCGCGGTCCGAAGCTCTTCTGAGAGCGCAGAAGCTCCAGTCGAGAATACTGGAGGTTGCGGGAACCGCGATGGTGAAGCTGGAGAAGATCACCAAGCGTGAGGAGTCCCTCAAAACACTGCGCAGAGAGGGAGAGAGTCGGGCGGCCGGGGAAGGCGCCGACGGGGAAGAGGTGTCTGACGATGGTCAGGACGCCCCCGGGGTCGCGGGGTCGAGCAGTTCCGCCAGGCCTTCAGGGGGCGGGACTGCCCAGTCCGCCTCGGCCTCAGAGGAGCCTCGCCCCAACGCTGACGGCCACTACGGATGTTCGGCTCCGGGATGCGGGCTAGCCTTTGAGTCGCTGGTGCAGTACCACTTGCATCAGGCGGCCTGCCATGGCGCCTCTCTTCCGCCCAACCTGGGGATCAGCCCCTCCGCACCTCTTGACCCTTTTCGTCAGGACTGGCGGGGACGGCTGTTCCGCAGAGGAAAGGACGGTGGGTATGGGGAGGTGCCCATGCTCCGAGTGATTAGGTACCACAAAGCCAACGGGTACGATCACTCGAGGGTCCCGCTCCTGAAGCGAGGGGACCGGATCCAGCTTGAGGATGGATCGCACCACATTTATGGTGGTAGCCATCCGCCGGGGTGGCTTCGCGATGACCCCGAGTTGGACCCCCCTCCAGAGGGAAGCGATGGAGGGTCCACGCCCAAGAGCGAGCCCACGGAGGAGGCCGATCCCGAGCCTCCGCGGGAGGCCGCTCCGCGCGGGCGGGCCCTCGAGCCGCCGAAGGGCGACGTCCAGCGACGCCTGGCTGAGCGTCGCTCCAAGCGAGATTACTCGCCGGACCTGGTGACGCCTCTTGACGATCTCCATGCCAAGGAGATCGACTCCTTCTTTGCGGGCGACCCAGCCGCGGATAGCCTTGACGTCATTTTGATGCGCGCCGAGGTTCGCACTGAGTCCCACCTCAACGTCGGCCGGGAGAGAGAAGAGCCCCTGGCCAAGGAGGAACAGGAGGAGGAGGCTGAGGTCGTCAAGGACGAGGAGGTCTCGGTTGAGATGGGGATGAGGCGGACGAGGTCGCCCTCCCAGCTAACCGAGCCTACGTCGAAGGCCGCTTTTACCCCTACGGCAGCTGGCGGTGCCGCGAAGCCATCAACCCGGTTACCGAGGACCAGTGCCTCACCACGCACGCGGGCGGCCCGAATGCGGGCGCCCCGTGCGACGGCCGATGGATCAATGGGATCGACATCGGGTGGTGGGAGGTGGATCCTCAAACCGCGCCGGAGCAATGGCGGCGGAGGTTTTCTGCCGAAGAGCTTGAAGACCAACAAGCGCGGGCAGATGCCGCGAGGCTCCTCAGCCACGAGGAACTCGCTGAAGCCCTCCAGGCGGCCGAGGAAGCGCAGGCGGCCGAGCGCGCCAAGAAGCGGGAGCGGCGCCAGGCGGAGAAGGCGGAGCGCGATGATCACATCAGCGAGGCGCTCCGCATAGCAGGGTGGCAGTGCCCTAACTGCTATGAATGGAACCTTTCATTCAGGCAGCTGTGCTTTCGGTGCAGCACTCCTCTCCGCTTGGCAGAGGTCGTTTCCCGCGGGATCCCTGATCCGCGGCGCGGCGAAGAGAGGGACTCGGGCTCCGAGAGCAGCCAGGACGAGCTGGAGTACGAGATCCTTCTGGCCAATCGCGCGATGGATCAGGAAACGATCCAGCCTCTTCTTAGAAGCAAACACAAGAAGAGGGGCGGCAAGAGACGTCGCGAAGAGGCGACGTACGGCAAGGGCCGCGACCCTTGGAGTGCTTGGGCAGACGCCCGTGGCAAGGGCCAGGGCAAGCCGAAGGGCAGAGGCAAGTCCGATGCCAAGGGCAAGCCCAAGGGGAGGGGCAGGTACGCCTGGGGCGCTTACGCCGCGGGCATAGTTGCCGCGTTCCAGCCCCGCCCAAGCACAAGCTGGGTCCCAGCCTTCCCGTGCGGGTCGGCCCGGCCACCGCCGAGTGTTCCGCTTCCGCCGCGGACCCCGTTTTTCCTGGGTCGCGGGCTCCTCAATCGGTTGATGCACGCCCTCAACGGGAACATCAACGGCTGGTGGGGCCTGGCGGCTGCAGCGTCGGCGCCGATTGCCTTGCAGTTGCACCGCAGGGCTGTGCATGTTGTCGAGGACTCTATGCACGCGGTTGCAGCGATTTCGGCCGACGTGGTCGAGGAAATCGGTCACGGGGCGAGGCGGGCCGTGTGGGTCGCCGGAACAGCCATCACTCTCGTGGTAGTGATCTTGTGCGGTGCTGTTCTGTGGTACGTGAGTCGTGCCGTTGCCAATCGCATTGCGCATTTGCGACATGGCAACACCGCGGCCCCTGAGGCGCGGCTGTCTCAACTCCTTGGCTCTGAAGCGACGTTTGAGGTCGCGAGCACCAAGAAAGGGGTGACCCATAAGGTTTGGGTGCGCCTCAATGAGGAGGCAGCTGCCTGTGGCTGCCGTGCTTACCTGGCAGAGGGACGCTGCGGGCATTGCGATGCCGCAATGGACACCGCTCGTTCCCTAGGGTTTTTGCACGCGGCCCAGCGAGGCGCGGGTCCTGCGCTCGCAGACTCCATTCGGAGTACCGCCTCCGATGCCCTAGCTAAGGGTAAGGTGGTGTTGGGTTTGGGGAACAGTGAAGGGTGTTTCTCCCAACTTGCGGCCAAGAGCCGCGGGCTCTCCTGCTTTCAGGGGCTCGCGGGTCGTGACCTGGCCGCGGCCCCAGCAGATGGAGCGAGCGCCCCCCACGCTCAGTCCGGCTCCGTGCAACGTGCCGCCACTGCCACTGTGGCGCGCACACCCAGCCGGAGGAACAAGGGCCCAGTTCCCGCTAGGAGTTCTCCAGTCAAAGAAGCGGAATTCCTTGCGGGCGGGCCATACGTTCAGGCCGCCCAAACGCTGCTTGGGTCTGGAGCAGCAGAGGATGTGATCTACATCCGGGCTTACAGCTTAGATTGCCCATCCTGCATCGAGGCAATCGAAGCGTCGCTTGGCAAGGGCGCAAGCGTTCGGATCGTCGCCGACATGGGACAATGCCACCGCACCAAGCTTCAGTGGCAAGCGTTGAAACGCTTGGCGGCCGCAGGTGCCGAGGTGAAGGTGGGTTGCGGCACATCCGTGCGCGACGCCTATGCTCGCGACGGCCGCGGGGCTAAGGTAGGCACCGGGATTCAAGGGCTGCGCCATGCCAAAGCCCTTTGCCTACTGCGGCCTGATGGCGCGGTGGTGCTGATTGGGAGCCTCAATTTTACCACAAGCAGCAAGGCCAATGCGGAGGCAGGGCTTAGGCTTGAGGTCCCCAAGACGCACTCAGTCGTGCAGTCCTACATCGAGGATTTCCAGAGGGTGTCGGCTGAGGCATTCTCCCTCGATGAGGCGGTCGCAAAGCGCCCTCAGTTGGAGCGAGCCAGTAGCTCCAACGTTGCTGGCATCGCCGCTCGTGCCCCCAACACTGCTCCACAGGGTATCGAGTAGGCTGCGGCCAGTCGGCGCGGCGTGGAATGGTTTCCACGCGATTTCTTAGGCATCGCAGCGCGGCACGCTGTCGAGCCTCTTTTGATTGTGTTTTGCTTGCGGGCGAAGAGCCGCGGCAGGGGTTTTCCCTGCGCAGGGGTTTTCCCTGCCCATTTTGCATTCCCCGCACTTTTCTCCTCCGCCCTGCCTGTGGCCCCTCGTGCCGAGGGTGCTCTTTTGCAGGTGCTGCGGACCGTGTCCTGGTCGCGGCAATGCGCTCGCCGAAGCGCGTGTGAGTTGCATTGCCTGCGGCACGAGCCATGTGCGCGGCTCTCACTGAGTCTGGTAGCCCGTAGGGTAGTTCTGGATAGGTGAGTAGCCGTAGCCGTAGCTTAGGGCCGGTAGTGTGTACAGTGTACCATTTGTCCCATAGCTTTGCACTAGCAGCGTAAAGACCTGCCCAGTACTCTGGAGCCTCGCCTGCCTGCACAAAGGTGAGCGCTCGCGACTTGGGGTGGTTTAGGGTCGTAGAGGGCTGCTGTCGTCGTGCGTCCGTTTGGTAGTGCGGGCTGCCGCCCAAGCCGCATGCCAATGCTCATGATGTGCGGGCTCTACCAGAGTCGCACGCGACACCCTCGCCCTACCCCATTTGCCGCGTTGCTGAAGTGCTTGACGCACTATGAGCTCTTGGTGAGCCGGAAGCCTCGGCTGAGGGGCGAATGTGAGCAGGTCAAAGCATGCATGGAGTGCTTGCTTAGTGCTAGTGCAGCTTGTAGTTTTCCCTTGCATGTGTAGTTTTGCAATTCGTAACAATGCCAATGTTTTGGCTCAAGTACCGAGCTTGTGCCTTTGAGCACGGTAGTTTCGTACAGTAGCTCTTAGGTTGCTGTGCGGTCCGACCGGACGCACTCAGGCGTAGCTGCACAAGTGCTTGAACTCGCGAAGTCGTAAAACAGCGTGACCGGGCTGTGATTGCATTGGCTTAGTGCAAGTCCAGTGCTGGTCGACTTCACAAGGTAGTAGGTAGTAGGTAGTAGGTAGTAGGTAGTAGGTAGTAGGTAGTAGGTAGTAGGCAGTAGGTAGTAGGTAGTAGGTAGTAGGTAGTAGGTAGTAGGTAGTAGGTAGTAGGTAGTAGGTAGTAGGTAGTAGGTAGTAGGTAGTAGGTAGTAGGTAGTAGGTAGTAGGTAGTAGGTAGTAGGTAGTAGGTAGTAGGCAGTGTGGAGGTGGTAGGTAGTAGGTAGTAGGTAGTAGGTAGGTGTAGTTAGTAGGTAGGTAGTAGGTAGTAGGTAGTAGGTAGTAGGTAGTAGGTAGTAGGTAGAAGGTAGTAGGTAGTAGGTAGTAGGTAGTAGGTAGTAGGTAGCAGGGTAGTAGGTAGTAGGTAGCAGGGTAGTAGGTAGTAGGTAGTAGGTAGTAGGTAGTAGGTAGTAGGTAGTAGGTAGTAGGTAGTAGGTAGTAGGTAGTAGGTAGTAGGCAGTAGGCAGTAGGTAGTAGGTAGGTAGTAGGTAGTAGGTGGTAGGTAGTAGGTAGTAGGTAGTAGGTAGTAGGTAGTAGGTAGAAGTAGGTAGAAGTAGGTAGAAGTAGGTAGTAGTAGTAGTAGTAGTAGTAGTAGTAGTAGTAGTAGTAGTAGTAGTAGTAGTAGTAGTAGTAGTAGTAGTAGTAGTAGTAGTAGTAGTAGTAGTAGTAGTAGAAGTAGTAGAAGTAGTAGAAGTAGTAGAAGTACTAGAAGTACTAGAAGTAGTAGAAGTAGTAGAAGTAGTAGAAGTAGTAGAAGTAGTAGAAGTAGTAGAAGTAGTAGAAGTAGTAGAAGTAGTAGAAGTAGTAGAAGTAGTAGAAGTAGTAGAAGTAGTAGAAGTAGTAGAAGTAGTAGTCGTAGTAGTCGTAGAAGTAGAAGTAGAAGTAGGAGTAGTAGTAGTAGTAGTAGTAGTAGTCGTCGTCGTCGTCGTCGTCGTCGTCGTCGTCGTCGTCGTCGTCGTCGTCGTCGCAATGTGAGTTTACAGAACATGCTAGTTCCACACCTTCAACCCTAGTTCGGGAGTTTGACAACGAATTTGTATCGGCTGTTGTCCCAAGCCCTGCTCTCTGCGTGTGGCCCAGGTTGCTATGTTTGGCAGGAGCAATGGCGAGCTTGACCTGACCTTTCGGGATCACTCGGGTCCGTCTGTTGTCGAAGGCACCTCCACGAGCGCCACACCCCCTTAAATACAACATGCTATGAACCCCATCTTGGTGACGTGTTATATAACATGTCTGACTTGAAGCTCCGCTCCGTACGCCTGAAACCCAACATGTTAGCATTGCTGTTCTACTAACTACTTTCGGGGCTGTTAGCTCGCTGGAGTGGTTGGAACAGCTTAAAAACTTTCTTTAAGCATCAACCTTCCTCATGTCCACCTGCCATCCGTGCATGGTTGGATGCGGATTACTTTCGGAGCCAGAAATTGTGTTCAGATCAGCGAAGATTGAAGGGCATTGTGGCAGTTAAATATGAGTTTCTCGCACTGAAGAGCCCCCTGCTACCCCAGAACCTTGAAAATGTTTCCGATTATACTTGTGTTTGTGGGGTTTGACATTGTGAGCTGGGTTTTTATGGAGGTTGAAGGTTTTCTGTTCAGGGGGTGAATGGCCAATGGTATGTACAGCTCACATGCAGCACCTGCCCATCAAAAAGTAGTGCTCTTCCCCACAAGCATGGAGTAGCTTCCGTACTTTGCTTCTTCACATGGTATTCGTGTTATACATTCGAACTTGGAACCCTTACACAAATTCAGACAGTTAATTATTCAGCAACATTGCTGGAGATCGTTGGCTGGGATATTTGATATTGGAACTTTGTAAGTCGTTCCCAACCCGGATTAGCAATCTGTTCTAGCACCTGAGGCCCCTGCATTCGGGTTTGGTGGAATAGGGTTTGTCTGGTCCTCCAAGGTACTCTCGAGCAAGCACGAAGCCCATTGCTAATCCCCCTAATCATGAACCTCGCCACCCCAAAAAGACACACATATTCCCGACATAGTATAATATGCCATAGTGGAACATTTTTGATAGCAAATATTCCCAGCGTAGAATAATGCATCGCAGGCAGCTCCTGGCTTGGCTGTGTCCTGGCTGTGTGCGCCTCGCTTGAGCAGTACAAGTGGAGTTAGCTCCCCCGCGTTAGGCACCCATCAACCCCAAATGTTCAATATAAGTTTTGTATTAAGGTCTATATTTCGTATGTATTGCGGGTTCATGCAAGAAACGGGTGGAGGTAGCCCCCCCCCCCCCCCAATTTTCAATACTTTCTAAAGTAAAATGCATGTTACATGTCTGCTACGTACATATGTATATATATATATGTATGCACATACATATTGCCTTTTATTTTTGGGGCCAATTTGCAATGGCGGGATCTCATATGTTGCAAGGCAGTGAAGACTGTCGGGCTGTGTGCCCCAAGGAAGGCAGAGAATGGTAGTGCATCTTGGGTCAACAAAGATAGCTTTTCTGTCGTATCTGCATAGGCTTGAAGTGCAGCATTTGGGGCGTAGGGCCCGTACAGTACTCAATGGGTGCAACCAAGGCATCTAGCACGGAGCATGACCAAGACATGTAGCATCCTGCAAATGTTTTTGCAACGCATTTTATGCACAAGCTATTCCCACACAGCTTAAACCTTTTGTCAAAGATTCTCGTCTCATCAGCAGCAAGCGCCTGTCTGGGGGGGGGGGTGGGGGGGGGCAGTGACGCTGCACCATATACGTGTGTGTGTGTGTGTGTGTGTGTGTGTGTGTGTGTGTGTGTGTGTGTGTGTGTGTGTGTGTGTGTGTGTGTGTGTGTGTGTGTGGTGTGTGTGTGTGTGTGTGTGTGTGTGTGTGTGTGTGTGTGTGTGTGTGTGTGTGTGTGTGTGTGTGCTTGATTCGGGCAAGTAAGGCGTGCTGAGACGAAACACCCTGCTGCACTTGATCTTTGTGGAGCTGTCACCAATGCTGGTTTTCCAGTTTGCGCTGCAGGATTTCCTGAAAAGTGTCGCCGTAGACTACTACGAGAACACACACACGTGTGGCGAGGATCCCGGGTGCCTGACGCAAGCCTCTTACGAGCTTGTTTGGACTTTTCAGTCCAAGTACTCCAGTTATTGCTTCTCATATGATTGGAGGCGTCGGGCCGTGGCTCTTCCTATTGTAAACTGGATCTTTTTCGTGCTGGTCGTGTTTATTTGGCTGATCCCGGTCACCAGCTTCATACAAGAATTCGGAGTCTGGACTAGCGACGTCAACAGGGGGCGCTATTTGCAATGCATGTTCCGCGCCCAGCAGGATGAACGCTACCGACGACTGTGCTGGCTAACAGAGCGACTAGCCTTGCTGACTGCGATTTGTCTTCTGGTGTTTGCGTGGATCCTCGGAATCTCGGTTGTTGTTGGGTGACATTGTCTTCTTGTTTAAGGATTTGTTACAATGCATGTTTGTCAGGGCCTCACCAATCCAGGAGCGCTGATGTGGGTGCTTGAGACAAAGCTAATAAACGGCTTGGTCATGGCCGCAAGCATGCGAGCCTTCACTCGGCCGATTCATCCGACCTTCAACTTCGCGGGTGAAAGCTTCAGCGGCTTGTATTTCAAGGGCGCGCTACCACTTCCCTCACAGGCTCTGGCCCACATCATCGCGTTCGCTCTGGTTGAAGCACAGGTTGCATGCAAAAACCCCACCTGTAATCCATCAGACTTCCTCAACAAGGGTTCTCAGTTTGATCTCGGGAGCATGCCAATGGGATTCCTTTCACTCTTTGGCGAACGGCCCAACGTATAAGGGAGCACCACCATGCAAGCATTGTCTAGTTGTGAAAGCTAGCGCCACCTGAGCATAGGTCGGGCTGCTGGCGCTGTGAATATGTATCAAAAACACGGGACCGGAATTTGATCAAACCCCATGTACGTGCTCCTGCACATTTTAGACAAAACCTTCCTCAGACGCAGTCCATCCAAACAACACTGGCTCTCAAACTTTAAAGTCGACTCTACAAGACCAGAATCTGTTGCAGAGGTTTGGAGAGTTGAATGTAGAAGCCTCACTACTTGATGAAGGTGATCCCAAAAACAAAAGCGCAGCAAAGTGTTATAATCTACCGCAAAACCCGATTTTGCGTACTTGGGCCCGCAATCCCTGGACCTTAAACCCAAAGTCCTTAAGCCCTTAGTTCTCAACGCTAAACCCTACACCCTGAACCCTAGACCAGGTTGCAGACGCTAAAGGCAACCAGGCCGACCAGGCCGATGTGAAGGTTTCGAAGCCGTGCCTGGCCTGTGCAACAGTGGTGCTGGGTTAGGGACTTTGGACATCATTTTCAATAGTTTGTTGCTACAGACCTAATCCTCCGAGGCAACAAATCCTGCATGCCAGAGTAACAACGACAGCATAACGTAGGCTTACGGTTCAAGGGTATAGGTTTAGCGCGCAGTGTTCGGGGTGTATGTTGTCCCTAAATCTTAAAACAGGTTTAGGGCTTAGGGTTGGCATTTTGTATTTTGTTGCTGTGTAGCCTGTCCTGCTTAACACTTGTTTCCTGTTGTATGCATTTCTTTGTGTAGCATTTAAATGTATGATTTTTTGCAGCCCGTAGTCCGAAACCAGAAGCTTTTAACCCTGAAGCTGCACCCTTGCAACTCAGTCTTCTAGTCCGCTTGATGGGAAGCACCGATGCCGAGTACCTCCGCACCGCAGCGGTCTCAGAAACCTACTTATGTTTGGCTTGCAAGGCTTGGAGTGCGGGGGTTTAGGGTTTCAGAGTTTCGGCTTTCGGGGTTTCGGGTTTAGGGTTTGGGGTTTGCAGGAGATAGCATCGACCTGACGGCAATAGTCTTCTCCCCTTGATCATGAAATCTCCGAACCCCTAATGATGAATTAATGTTCCCAATATCGTATACTATACGACACTGGGACTATGTGCGATTCCGGGAATTGGGAGATCAACTATTAGGGGAAGGGGCCTATACAGGGTCTAATTTAGTATTCAGGGATACAAGGAAACGTCGCCTGCTACATCGGTATCAGGCTAGAATCGATGAGTGTTTAGAGTTTAGACCATTGGAGAACGCATGGGTAGGTCCAACCAGTGGGGCGGTCTCCGCTGCAGACCCCAAGACCCACCAGACCGCAGACGCACTTCAAACCTAAGCCCCAAACCCTAAACCAAGCTCAGACAGCCATCGTGGGATGCAGCTAAGAACTTTCCTTTATCGACAGAAACTTGGAAGCTGTAGCACGTCTGTCTGCTGCAACCTGTCTGCTGTTGCTTCCAAGAACCCGGGTGTCCAGGCCTTACCTGCCTAATGTTATATATGTCTGGGCTTGCCAAGCCTGCACGGGAACGGCGGGACTCATCTCACCTTCGCACCCCCGCATTGATGAGATAACTCACAAATCGCTGTACCTGGTGTCAAGATTCCCACTCCTGGCCAGGAGCTACAGTACATGTAGTGGTCTGGCTTGTGGAGCTTTCAAAGCGACCAAATCCAGTTGCAACTGAGTACGACCCTGCCATTCAGTCTGCAAGGTTCTAGTGTCTGTAAGGTTCTAGTGGCAGTAGGACCTCGGAAATTGTCGTCCAGGATGCAACTCGTGTGCTCATGAGCCAACGCTCGACAGGCTGTGGATTTTGAGTCGTCTCTGGAGTAAGTAATCGCGCTCTTGCTCAGGCATGCCATCTTACCAGGACCCCTCATTCCAGATTCTCTTGATAAAAGTCACCTTTAAACAGGCCCGGAGGAGTGTGAAACATAGCCGATGCTAGTGAAGCAGGTCGCGGGCAGCTTTGATGACTATTGGCGGGTCGATTGTCGGAGATCCAACATCCGTTGCTCTTTCGCGGTGGGCCTGTCGTTTCACTTCGTCAAAACCCCGAATTCTGATCCGGCGAGGATCGTCCCTCTGCTCTCTAGCTACGGGTCGTGGCGGTAGGGCGTCGCCCTCAAAAACTGCCACAGGTACCTGTACCATAACATCATCTGCATACCCAGCACAATCCCCTGAAGCTTTTGGCGCTTCCGGTTCGTACTCCGGGTCTGGGGCGTAAACAGGAACACCCCTACACCTACGCAATCCAAGATTCACGTCTTGGAGGTTGTGGAGGATCAATGGGTGGTTGAGGAGGATCAGGTTCTACAAGGGCGGTGCGACTTCCCAGGATCTTGGTTCCATAACTCATGATCCGGCTGCAAAACATCTGGCGGCCTGATGTTTTCTCGCTCACGCTCCGGGTCCGGCGGCAGGATCCTATGCCTCGCGTAGTCCCTCCAACCCCTTATACCTGTTCTCTTGAATTGCTCTGATAGCCAACATAACCGTGAATGGCTGTGCACTAGCTTGGCTTTAGGCAGCAGGCAAAAACCACTGCGACTCTAACATTCTCTCAAGGTAACCCCTACCTCCAGGCACAATTGCGTTCACTTAAACCTGGATCGGCAACTTCTCGAGCTCTGGCCAATTACTCAACTTCTAGTGTCGCGGGGATTGCAGCGGTTTAGTGTCGATGTCGGCCGGATTGTATTCAACAGAGACGTGAATAGCTGCGCTCGTGAAAGGCTACGAAGATCATACTCAGCTCCAAGTGTCATGTCCCAAGCCAAGACGCAATGCCCACACACTTTTCCCCACTTTTCCCATGGCTTTGCCCAACCCACACTCACCGGAGAAAACTTCCAGGAAGACAGCAACGGTCAAAGACGCCCTCGGGCTGAGGGCCGGGACATCGTTCTTTCGATTTTGACGGCTGCTGCGATTGCCGCCGCTCTGGTACGGGCCGGCAACGCCCGCAGCTGCTGACCTAGCCGGCGTACTGAGGCAAAGCTCTTCCATTTTCGCCAATGGTGCGTCTTTTTGAGCTGCATCGTGTGAAGGCCCCCCATGGCGAAGGGATATGGATGTGGATCCCCATCCGCCTGCGTCATCTTGTAGGCCTCGCTGGTGACCTTCATGAACTCGCGAATCTGGGACAGGTTGATGGAGAACATGTGCTCGTCCGCTGCCCTCTGATGAGGACGAAGCAGGTTGTAGACACAGGGCCACGAACTGGATTTCTGGGATGTGGAAGGGGATGGTCTCGTCAAACTCGCCCGTCTTTGACGCCCGCACGCACGCCGGCCCGCACGCCCGCACGCCCGCACGCACGCACGCATGCACGCACGCCAGCGCGCGCGTGCGCGCGCGTGCGCGCCCACACACACACACACTCCCAACCCAACGGTAACCGGGACTTGGGTGGTTCCAACGGGCTCCTGAGGTGAGGTTGCCGAAAGAGGACAGCTGCCAGCAGGTACTGCCCAAAGTTGTGACCTTCGTCGAAGAGGTATGTCGGCGGCGGGGCATTTGGATGCCGGGTTGAGGTGGCAACGGCGGCACAAGTCGATCCAAAGGCTGGCGTAACGCTCCCGGCACTGTTTGCTCACCGAGGCCTCCGCCAACGTACCAATTGACCATTGACTCTCGCATCGTCCTGCGTGCCGCCGCTCTCGACTCCTTGCTTGCCACTGACCCTGTTACATCCGCTGCCCTTACCGTCGACGGTCTTTTTGAAAGCCTCTTCTTGGTCCCATGCTGGGCTACTGTTGAGACCCCGTGCCCCAGCTCCAAGAGGCGGTGGATCACCATCTGGCCAGTGTGACTTACTCGGAAACAAGGAGCCTCGGAATGGCTTGTCAGAAGGGTTGAAGAGGAAGCGTTTCTGGGGTGCCGACTCCAATTTGCACTTGCTGGGGTTTATCTCAAAGCTCTGGGACCCTTTCCGGCTGCACTTCTGGTAAGCATGTTAACATATGGTAGGGAACTGAATAGTGGGACCTGATGTTTGAGAGATTTGCAGATGGACCCCGGTCCTAAGCTCCAGCTTGAGAGCAGCTACTCAACTCATTTTTAAAATGTTTACAGACCTGGCCATGCTAACTCTTCAACCCAAAACTTCAAACCAACATCCGAAGCACCAAGCCCTAAACCCTTCACCTATAGCCCTCAACTTCCTCAAAACCAACATCCTATTCAAAGGGGTGAGCAACCGAGGTCCAGCGCTGTCTTGAGGGCAGGCCCACAACTACGGAGTAGTTACACACACTCTTGGGCGGATATTGAAAAAATGGATGCCCGATTAAAACGCCTGCACGTGTACAGCTGGGTTTTTACCCTTCTTCGAATGGTTCTGTTTTCCTGTTCTCTCGCGCTGTGCCGGGAGCACACACCCATTCGGAGGTCAGACTTGTAGGTTACTTCAAGACAGCTTCAGAGCCTCTATTTCTTCGATCCTTGTGGGGGTCTTTATAGTTTCACCGCCGAGGCTTGGAGGGAGTATGTTCCGAGCGCCACTCTGGGAAAGCTTTCATGGTCATCGTTTATGGAAGACTATCAGATACTCCTGGAAAGTGCCCAGAAGCCGCCATTTCAATGAAGTAGCCTGCTCTCAAATCGCCATGTTCGGTTGCTTGAGCGCCTGGTAGAGAATCTTGCTAGCGTACCAGTTTAATGTGGGCTGTGAACCCCTGAAGACCGGGCGTGCAAGACAAGGGCGATGTTACGACTTAGTGCGAACACCTTTCGAATGTGAGGCCGCGACTCTCCTTGCAAAGCAAGATTCAAGATCAATTGGATCATGGTGAATCATGGCTGCCTTGATGCGAGCGCAGACATCTTCTTACGAGCACGGGATTTCATACAAGGATTTGAAGCACTTCCCATGCACTAAGCCTCCAGTTATTTACATAATGGCATACTGGCCCTATATCTGCGACAAGATCCCGCAGCCTTACATCCTAAACCAGACGTGCCGGGGTGCGTTTAGGGGTTTAGGGCAGCCTGAACTGGTGACCTTTGCGGCTTCTCAGTGAAGTCTTAGTTCTTGTACTTCCTCAGACATGGCTAGGAATACGCCAGAACCTTACTTCCGGGAAGAAAAGAGAGACCGCCCTTCGGATGCAGAATTTCAGAATTGCAGATGCGGCAAAGGATGTACGAGTTGACAGAACGAAGTTTCGGAGCCGTGAAAATCATGATTGAAAACGGGCATTGTCAAAATATCTATGCCGGCAGGCGCGGACAGGGACGGGCCGTGCTCTCTGCCCTCCGTATTTCTGCAGCATTCTTGCGTCACCAACGTGTATCCACATCAAGAGTCTTGTTCTCAAAAGGCGTGGTGCAACATATGAAGGCACCAATTATACTGACAGGCACATACATAAACAGAGCGAGTTTACCAAGAGACCAAGAAACCAGTTGATGCCATCCGAACTGTGACAGTATGCAGCTCCTTTCGGAACCAGGCAAAAAGCTCCAGCCAATGCAAGATCCAAAAGCTGGCAAAGTCGGAACACTGCAGGTTCGATGCGTTTCAGATGAAAGGTTCCAGATGAGTACTCAAGGCTCCACCCCGCATGTATTGATCAAGCCTTTCCAAGTCGATTTTGTAGTTTAAGTGCTGGAAAGTTACTCATGAAGTGTATCAAATTTCCGCATCGATCTGCAAGATTTTAATGCCCTACCTTCACAGTGGGATTGTTAAATTTCCAGAAGTCTATGTTCTCCTTGACCTTCTTGCAGGGTGCCCAACAGTAACCTTGCAGTCCCAACTGCAATATCCCTACAGTGCCCAGCCGCGCACTATCCCTGCAGTGCGCAACCAAAGAGTTCCCTGCAATGCACAACCGCACAGTGCCTAGCCGCGTAGTACTCCTGCACCAACCAATCAGTATCCCTGCAGCGCCCAACCGCACCCAACCGCACCGTATCCCTGCAGTGCCCATGCGGCATTCAGAGGCAAGAAGCTCATGGGGGCCAATGCTGCGCTCATCCAAGAAATTTGCTTTCTGTTTGAACGAGCAGGGTTTCTTTGTATACCTTCAGGGCTCGAGGTTGCAGATCCTGTTCAACACTGTCAAGCACCATAGCTGCGCAAGATTGTCAGTATAGCAAAGTAGACCACTTCACTCCCCTAAGCAGCAAAAGCAGCCCCAGCAGCTGCCATGACATGATACGGCTCTAATTGCTTCGCCGCCGCACAACCACACATTAGTGACTCATTAGTGTTAGTGTGAGGATGCTGGACGTGAAGAATTGCTTGAACACAATCAGTTTAGATGACTCGCTTTTACAGGCAGTTGTCGAAGTCGGCACTGATCACCCCTGAATTGAACACATCAACATGCTGGGAAATCTTAGAGCAACTTGGCTCATAGAAACATACACCGAAGGATTTGGCTGCTTGGAAGGCATGAGTTCTTCGATGCCAGGAATCGAGAGCATCAACGTTTTGGACATGGAGCTGCACAAATCAGACGTCGTAGCTTCTTCTAACCACCCCGCATCGTTAACGAAGAGTTGTCGCAGTTAGTTTACTCAACATAAAGTTAGTCGCGCGGACGAGAGGTTAGCACCTGAAAGACCTGTCGTCAAAACATGTTACTACAAGATCTCCCAACAACAGAGTTACACAAATGGAGTCGTTAATTCGTCTTTAGGTCAAGCTTGCTCCAATATTCTTGCTAGACAGATACAACAGCCCCTCCCCCATATTCAACTGGAGCTTAGTAGTCTTTCTGTGATAGGACACCTGCTGCTTCGACTGCTGATTCATGATGAGCTTGCTTTGCCGCGTTTGCGTTTGATCTCGCAAAGCCTTTGCTGGGAGGGGGAACCCAAAAGGACCGAACGCCTGCTGTCGAGTCATTTTCGTCTTAGGGGAACGCAATCGTGACTTGTTGCGACAGTGTATGCTAGCTAACCTATCGGATGTTCATGAAACATCGAAGGTGTTTTTTTCCTTCATGCCTAGGTGTAGAGCGCAGGTATGCATGCTTGCTACAGTCATGTGCTGCATGTCTTTGTGTTGAGCCTTTTGCTAAGAAGTGACCAAATGTGGCATTTGGGCTACAGGCCCCTTGGAGGGGCCAAAATTTCAGAGTGCCCACCCAACCCAGCTAGCCGACGGCTAGAGTTTGTTTTTGGATACCGGTATTCTGCCATTCGAGATAGGCCCTCGAATTTTCAGAGTCTGGCGGCCGTGCGCCAAATGCTCACGAAGGGCTGGACACCTTTGCTATCCGTGAGCAAACCCCAAGTCCTACACAAGCAGTTGGCAAAGTTGTGAGCCCTAACTCGAAGGCAGGCATCCTAGACTTTCATGTTCGAGCACAAATCTCTAACCTGAAGCTGCACCTACACCGTGAACCCTAAACAGAGAAGCCTAAAGCCGAAACCAGTAAGTTGCAAAGCTGGGTTCCCGAGTGCACTCGTTTTTCACATTGTTCCGCGTTCGGTTTTTCTAGGCTTGATTTGGAAGTTTGGTGTTTGGTGTCCGGTTTGGGGTGGGGGTTGGGGGAAATTGCTGGCTCCAGGATCTTGTGCGTGTGACTTTACGTAAATCGAAATGTGTATCCGTTTGTGCCTTTCTGGTTGCAACGGCTCTCGTGGTTTTGGACATTTTGGCCACGGTCTTTCGCGCACGACCAGCTCTCCCCTCTCCCCCATACAATGGCCAACTTGCCAGGAGAAGTTTGCCACGCGGGGCATGACGGTTCTTGCTTCTTTGTGATCCTTTGTAATTCCCAAATGCCCAGAAACCAGTCAGCGCACGCTTTCTCGATATTTTCCATGGTCCACGCGTGTGTCTTTGATATCCAGTGCTATCCGGAGTTCCGGTAACATCTCAATTTGCTTAAACCCAATGTCGTGAAAGTGGGGAAAAGAATTGCGCTAAAGTTCTAATCCGCCTAGTCGTCTCGTTCGTGGCATTTGTGGTTGAACACTTAAGGTGAGGCCCTCGAAGGACATCGTCTCGTTCGTGGCATTTGTGGTTGAACACTTAAGGTGAGGCCCTCGAAGGACATCCGCTGCACCGCAGCCTCAACGTTCAGGGCGGGGCTGTTCCCGTAAACCCTTTGCGCAAGAGGGGCCATCCGGCCTCACTGAGCACCTCCTTGGCTCTCTTTAAGAATTCCGCCTTCAAAGCCACCAAGTAGGCCATGACCTCAGCAGCAGAGACAAAACTAAATTTCACCAAGCAGCAGCACAAGCAAAGAGCAACACGCCCTTTTGTTCCTCCTAGGCGGTGGATTAGTGTTATCACCCCGAATGCTGCGTTTGCCTTGGTTTTGTAGTCGCGACAGGCCACCAACACTGGGGTTTGCGGCAACAACAGGCCACAACATGGGGGTTCTTACGCAAATAGCAGTCTACATGTGCAGCAGTACCTGGTAGTGTAGCACAGGGCCGCGGACTCTTGGGCAGGTTTATCAAGTTCGGCCGGTCTGTGGAAGTTGTGCACCTAGATGGCCCCCAGGCCCTCAGGCGTTCAACAGCTGACAGGCCTGCCTGTAAGTTCAAGGCCTTGCGCTGCTGCCTGAAGCTGCTGCGCTTTACGTTGGCCCTCGTCTCTCTGACAGATGGTACCCACCATGTGGCCGGTATTTGTGCGCGGGCTCGGCATGGAGATCCATCGGCTCAATCTGTTGATGACCCAGGCGTCGTTGCAGCCGAGCCAGTGCACTCTTCCGAGCTTGCTGGGCCCTGCATACATGTTCGTCCATCAAAAGATCGGCAGTGCATGCGTTCTACATTCTGCGGACTTAGCCTCAAAGAATATGTAACCAATGACGAACAGGCCATGGTGACCAAGATCTGCCCAGTCAGGTAAGATGAGGTGAAGTAGCACCGTTGAGACATTCTTAAACAGCGGTACTTCTGGTGCAAGCTGCTAAGAGAGAGTATAGGTGTGGGGTATGTAAGCAGACCCCGCCGAAACCCGACACAGATGCAGGCTTGAGGTCGCACCGACAACATCTGCAGCGGTTGAGTCGGGCGTGTTATTAATCCGAGATATCCGAGGATCTGATTTGTGGGCCCGCCCGGAGAACAAAGGAAAGGGTCGTACGATTCCCTGGCTGGAAGGGGGGGTATACTCTCCTCCTCTTCTCCTCCGCGGTCCTCTTGTATCCTTTTCTTTCCATCATCCCTCGGGGATTTCTCTTGGCAAATGATGTGGGCGCCGATCCTCCAAACGCAGTCGTAAGGAATTGCAGTTTTCTGTGGCAGCCTCGAATTCAATCCGCCCGTGCTTCTTGGATACTTGCATACTTGAAAGTAGCAGTTCCTTCTTCCAACTACTTAGCCTGGCCACGCGTCTTTCCATTCTTCACCAAGGTTTTATTATTCGCTAGGTCTTGCCATGGAGTAGGGCCTCGTTTGGGGTAGGTCAAAAACAAGGGATTTGTGTGCCGATCCTGCGAACGAAGTAGGCAGGAATCGCAGTTGTCGAAAACGAGGAGATTCTTAGTTAACTATTTACTCAAAAGCAAAAATCTCGATTGCTTTGCCTGGGCGCACCGGGCTTTCCATTATTCCCGGTTGTTTTGTGTTTGCCGTTTTGGATTGGGCCCCCGTAAGGGGTAAAAATTGATTTGAGCGCCGGTCAAATTTTCTCGCAGCCTCGAATTCCGAAAGCTGGAGATTTTTTGGGATTACATTGCTTTAAAGAGGCTTTTTTCAAGGCAGTCGAAAGGCCCCAGCAAGGTAGTCAGCAATCGCAGTTGTCTCTTGCAGCCTCCATTGGCAATCCTTTCGGCTGCTACAAACTTGGGGTCCATATGTGCTGCCTGCAGGTGAAGGGCAGATGTCCTAAGTTACGATGAATACGTTTTAGCCCCGACTTCTTGGAAGATGACAGTGCTCTGAAAGCTGGAGGAGCCCGCCTGCTGGGCTCCGCAATGACAGCGCGGCGTTCCTCGAGGACGGCGTGAAGGCTAATTCCTGCGGCGCTTGCGCCGATTCGTGCAGCGCTGGTCTGATAAAGACTGTAAGAAGCATGGCGCGTGAACTGTTGCCGGATTCGCCGGCGTCGCTGGCCAAAGTGCCCGGCAAAGTGTCGGGACAACAGATAAGCCCGTGCCGCCAATTGCCGGCAGAAGCTATGACAAGAATCTGGGCTGTGATCTAAAACTCTGGCAAAAGCCATGGCAAGAATCTGGGCTGTGATCTGAAAACCCTGGCAAAAGCCAGGGGGGGGTTTGGGGGGGAGGGGGGGGTTGGGGGCCGGATGTCGGTGGGGGTTGGGGGTACAGCCGAATCTGCGAAGTTTCGGTTCCAAGGGTGGGGGTTGGGTTACAGCCGAAGCTTGTGAGTTTGGGCATCGTAATACGAAGCTCGTATGGAAATGGGGGGTCTGAATTTTACTCCTGCCCGAGTCGTTCCGAGCGGTTCGCGTGGTTCCGGCCCCACAACACCCCCCCCCCCCCCCGGCCCCCAACCTGACCCACCCCCCCACCCCCCCCCAGCGCCCCACCCAACCCAAACCCAACCCAACCCAAACCGGTGGGGGGCTTCTTTGCAGCGGCGTCCCCAACCTGTGTTGCCTGGCACACTCCACCCCCGCACCCCCACCCCCCCCTACTTCAGGCAAACAGCGAGTTTTTTTTGGACTCGGCTGTTGGAAAAGGACACTTGCCCAAAAAATCTGTCGTCAGGCCTGAAACCTGCCAAGCATTTTGCCGCCAAATTTCCCCAATTCTGTCCGAAGCCCTAAATCCTGCCAAGCTTTCCGCCGCTGAATTCGCCGCCAGGCCTATTTTGCCAAGGATTCTGCCGCTGGGTTTGCCGCAGAAAACCCTCAAATCGGACCCGAAAAGTAAAGACAAGTCTTCGTATGGACGTGGGTCCTCTCATAGGGCAATCGACAAGTGGGTTGGTGAATGAAAGGTTCAGGTTTTCCGACATAAGAAAACTTGAGCCGGAGTCCTGTTCTCTTCGGGAGATTACATCAAGAGCTCAGGGTTTAGGTCACCTTCTTCGCTTGTTGGTTGAAGCTCTAATCGGCACGTCGTGGGCACTTTGTGGGGTTGCGAGGGTTGTGAACACCACCAGTGTTTGCCACGCAACAGACCACGGTCCAGCGACCTTGTAAGATTTAGCCTATTTGAATGATGCGCATTATTCTCAACGGAGAGTTCAGGCGGAACTTGCTTCGATCTCTGTGTCTTGACTTCGAATCATTCCACCATGTGTGCCGGCTCTTGAGGCTCAGCTTGGAGTCTTGATGCCATGGGTTTTGGGATGCATGACTGTCTCCGCACACTTCTGCTATGGCTCTGCTCCCAGAGACGATCGGGGTACACCATGGCGGATCCCAGGTGTGGATAGGCCCATCTACCGCGCAGCAGACTGAGGTGGGACTATGTGTTTTGATATGAGCGCCCAAGAAGAGACAAGTTAAAGTTGCTGGGAGGGTGCGGTCGCAAGGATGGCTGCATGAATGGCATGTATGTGCAATCCTGTGCTAGTAGCTTGTGTTCTAGACATGGCAGCATGGGTTAATGGCGGCAGAATGTACAAGTGCAACCTAGCTTCCCTTGAAAACATGGCTGCCAATATTTGACGACCACAAGGTGGGCTTGTTGGCCGCATGCTTTGTGTGCTGCGTCAGTTGGCTGAACAGCCGAAACACCCTGCTCCACGTAGCCATAGTGGAGAACGCATTCCTGATTCTCTTCCAGTACTCCGTGCAGAAATTTCTCCGAGACATACTGGTTGACTACAGCTTGATTTTGTACAACGTTGGTCCGGACCGTGGTTGCCAAGAACAAGCTTCGACAGAGTTTGTCTGGACATTCCAAGCATCTCTCTCTGAATGGTGTTACAACGAGCATTGGTATCGCCCGGCCTATTTAGTGGCCGCGCTCAATGTGGGCTGCTTCGCAATTGTGGCTGTGCTTTGGCTTCTGCCGGTCTGCGCCGTCATTCGCGAATTTGGTGTGTGTTCACACAGAATCTTGGCTGGCCTTGGGACATCTAAGTATTTTCCTTTGTTGGTTTCAGAGGGGCCCTATCTACTTTTCAAAGGGTTCCAAAGGCCAACCAAGGAATCAATACAGGATCCTACCTCGGGTTGATGTTCAAGGTTCGTGAGAGTTTCTCGGCTCGACCAGTTTTTATGCCTCCACGACAAGATTCCCCGAAACCCCGAACCCTCAATAATGGGAACTCTAAACCCAAACCCTAAACCATTTCATTCTCGATATTCTTTTCCATTTGGTTCGACTGCCATTACAACATCCCTAAACCCCACATAGCCCCTTGGAGGACCTACAGTAGGGTTTCCATTTCATGGCCATACCCCCTTATACAATATAGCCTTTTTGAGTCTCAATATGACCCGACCCCCTGTAACACCCTAGAGGCATCTGTCGTTTTGCTGAGAAAAGCCGAGGCACCTGCTACCGCATTTTAAGCAGAATTCTGGAGGCATCAGGGTTTAGTTAGGGTTTTTGGGTTTAGGGTTTTATGCTTTAGAGCTTAGAGCTTTGGGTTTGGGTAGTTTGAGAAACTCCTGGAGGCCCTGGCATTGGTGTCCATGGGGGCTCTACTTTTCGTTGCCTACCTCCACAACCGTCTCGTTTGGTCGATTCAGCACAAGTTCGTGAATGCGTTGCTGGCTTGAAAGAAGGTCGCTCATTTCGGTGCAGGGCCTTCCGATCAGGCTTGTTGCCGGTGCAGAGGATAGTGTTAACCACAGTAACGGGTGTTGCAGCATGTGGCAAGACTAAGTCTCCTTCGAGGCGGGCCGGTGTTGTTATGCTTCTTCTGTGCAACGGCTCCTGACAAGACCAGTCTTGAAATGCCCTGACCGCGTGACCCCCACGACTTCGTTGGACAGCTCAGGGCTTAACAAGAACACCCCAGCAGCATTGATGCAGATGTGGTTCAGATAGTCAAACAGGCTCCACAGCCACAGTTGGTAGCTTCCCTAAACGGGGGGAGGGGGGGGGGAACCCCAATATAGACCCCGATATTCAGCTAAGGTTTGGCGGGGCTAGGGGCAAACGAGGGTAGGCTGTAAACAGGAGTATGCTTGAAAAGACAGGAAAACGCAGAATAAACGGCTGGTTGTTGGGGGGCCTGAGGGTCGAGAAAAGTGAGGCTTTAGGTTGAACCAGGGCAAGAAGCAGGACAAGCAGGACAAACAACCAGGAAGAGCAAGAACAAACAACATGGACACAGGACCCGCAAGCAGGACAAGCAGGACAAACAAGCAGGACAAACAGGACAAGCGAGCATGACAAACCAGGACAAGCAGGACACGCAAGCAGGACAAGCAGGACAAGCAGGACAAGCAGGACAAGCAGGACAAGCAGGACAAGCAGGACAAGCGAGCAGGACAAACCAGGACAAGCAGGACACGCAGGACAAGCAGGACACGCAAACAGGACGAGCAGGACGAGCAGGACAAGCAGGACGAGCAGGACAAGAAGGACGAGCAGGACAAGCAGGACAAGCAGGACTAGCAGGACAAGCAGGACAACAGCACAAGCGGGACAAGGAGGAGATGCGAGCAGGACAGGCCGGCAAGCAAGTAACAATTGGCACAAGCAGGACTCCGGACAACCAGGACAATCGGGACAGCCCGGACAACCACCACAAATACATGTGGCATGCCTTAGCGAGGCTTTCTGGACACGTGTGTTAAGGGGGCGTGGCTTCCCGCATTCTTCCGCATTCACCCGCGTTCTCCCGCGGCGTCTTCCCGCACATTGCAGATATGTCCCCTTTGTCCCGTATTGTTCCGGATTGCCATGCCAATCGGAAAAAGCAAATATTCAAAGCAGGAGAAGCAGGACAAACAGCAAGACAAACTGGACAAGCAGGACAAGCAGGACACGCAAGCAGGACAAGCTGGACAGACAAGCAGGACAAGCAGGAGTAACCAGGACAAGCCAGCAGCAAGCAGGACACGCTAGCAGGACAAGCAGGACAGACAAGAAGGACAAGCAGGACAAGCCGAACAAGCCGGACAAGCAGGACAAGCAGGGCAAACAAGCAAGACAAGCAACCCGGGTCTTCTCCCCCCCTCCACCCCGCCCCAACAAAAAATTTGGTGTGGCAAAACACCCAAATCAAACAGCTCCCCGAGAAGTCCGAGAAGCCAATCAAGGAGACCATGCGTACTCGGCGCTAAACTAAACCCCTAAGCTAAAGACCTTATTTCGGATTGACATTTCTGTCGGCGTGGCTGCAGGTACAACTCAAGCTACACAGCGCCTTTTATCCCGCGGTCTCCTGCGTTTTCACGCAGCCTTTTTTCATGCAAACAGACGCTCCGAGCAGTTTGCAGCTCTTTACAGAGAAAAAATGTTGTTAGCCGTATGAAAGCCGCGACTCCGAGCGTGCGGCTTAGGCCAGAACGCGTTTTTTTTTCTGCTCTGTTCAGTACCCAAATTGTGGTTGTTCGTATGAAAACCGCTACTCCGAGCACGGGGACCTGAGCCACAGACAGGCCTGAGCCACACCATTAAAAATCCAATTCCGCCGGGTTTAGGGTGGTGGAGCAAGAATGGCTTTTGTTGACCATGTTCTCAGTGGATCCATACGCGGAACCGGAATGAGAAAAAGCAGACCATAACCTTTGGTGTTGGTTCATTGTTTCACCTATGTTCGGGGCGCAGGTCAAGTCTATCAGAGGTTTTCGTCTTCGGGTTTGAGATTTATATGTTCTCTTTCGGTTCCTGTCTCGCCCCCTTAGCGTTCCTGACTCCTCGCCTTCCTGTTCCTAACTCGTCCATGTGTTGTGTGTTGTTCCGACTCGCCCGCCCGCCTTCATGTTCCTCAGTCGTGCGCCTAACTCGCCTCTCATCCTAATCCATTCTGAGGTTGGTTATCGTGGTCAGCATGAAGAACTTCACGCGCCAAGACAAGCCATCGATTGTGCTTGACAGCGAGTCTTTTGAGGCACTCAAGTTTCCAGGCCAGCCGGTGCGGGGGCGGGGGGGGGGGGGAGAAGTCATATTTTGTAGGGGGACTGCGGGGTATGATCGAGAATCAAACGGAAAAGAACATGGACAATGAAATGGAAATCCAAGGTCCCGTCGAGGGGCTATATGGGGGATATATGATCAGGGCGCGCCCGCCCCCTCCGCCCCCCCTGTGGTGTGGTTGGGGGTTTGGGTTAGGGTTTAAGGTTCAAGGTTGAGGCTTTAGGGTTCGAAGCTGTCAAATGGTAGGTTTAGGTGTAAGTTTAGGGTTTACGGTCCCCCCTCCCCCTGTGGTGTGGCTGAGAGGTTTCGGTTTAGGGTTGAAGGTTTAGGTTTAGGGTTTAAGGTTTAGGGCTTAGGGCTTAGGGTATAGGGAAGAGGCTTCCGGGGGAGGGGGGTTTGGGATTTAGGGGAGGGAGGGTGGGAGGGAATCCATGGGGGGGGGGACCGGCGAACCGCCAATCGTAATCATGCAAAGGCTTTAAGGACCTAGGGCCTGGGTTATGTATGGGAGGGACAACGGCAAGTGAGTAACCCTTGGTCCCTTTAAGGCATTACATATAGGTTATGTAGGGTTGAGTGACATTACCACAACCACGTAGAATCACATGGATAAGGAAATTGAACATGCAATGAAGTCAAAGAAGCTCACCAAGGCGCTTTGCCGCTGCCGAGCAACTTCATTGCAATGAGGCTGCAAGACGCTTTGGTGGAGGCTGAGGCAAGGTTTCTTAAATAGCTTTGTTTACTTATTGCAAGCATCATCTTTCGTGGTTGTGTTTGTGTGGGGAAATTTAGGGAACCCTGTGAGGTCGTCGATGCTTTTGCGGACGGCGACGACCTCGAGGACTCCATTTCCAGAAAGAAACCGATGCTCGAGGCTATCCTGCGGACTGAAGCTGGGTTGCTGTTAAGGAACTGAAAAAGGTGAATCCTATTCTTTACTATCAGTCCATATTATGGTAACTTACTCCAAGTACCTTAACAGCAACCCAGGAAGACCCAGCAGAGCTCATTAATGTCCGAGCCCAAGTCTATGACGGTCACTGCCACACGGGGGGTGATCTAGAGGTCCTTGAGGGCGATTACTCAGGGTTCTTGTAGGGCTTTAAGCATACAGATGTTACAAAGGCGGAAAATGGGTTTTCCATAATCTTGTTTAATAGGGAATCGAGTTACCACATGCCATCCCACGGTGCCCTAAACCCGAAGCCCTGAACCCTAAGCCGTGCTTCAACTTTGAGGTTCAAAATTGCCTGAAGGGCTGCACGAACAGACGGCGCAGATCCACTCCCACTTTGCCTTCAGACAAAAGCATCGAGCCCCTGTGCCACATGGAAACAGAATAGTTTCCTTCCGTCTGTTTTCTCAAACATCTCCTGACCCGTTACTGTTGACTGCTCTTTGTAGTGATCCGAATGTACCTCATGATTCATGCTTTAGATGCTATGGATTATGCTGGGGTGTTTTTGGGAAGGGTTACCGCCACGTGGCGTGCGCATGCAGCCGGAACGATGTGGAATCACCAGCCCCGGATATCCCCATATTAGAGATTGGAGTTTCTGAGAATGTATACGGTCGCCAATACCAATCCCCATAATCCCCATCTAAACCCGAAACCCTAGACGCTATACCGCATAATCCCCATACATCCATGGGAGTCCGTTTGGGCCGGCTTTCTGCATTTGAGAAGTTCCCTTATTTGCTTTGGGTAAGAGCCATGGTCATGGCTGGGGAATGCGAAGCATTCCTTGGGCCTGAAGCTCGCCTGTAGCACAAAGACTGACAAAGATATTAGCTGGTTGCAAAAAGCACAGCAAAGCACTTCACGCTTGTCCCTGTCATGTATACTAGGTGGAACTTCATCTATGTGAGGGAGCCTAAAGTTTTTTTTAGCCGGGGACCGACAAAACCTCCATCAACGCCAGTGGGTTTAGGGCCCATTTTTTGATGTGCTAGTGCTAGTTGCTCTCGTCTGGCTCTGATCAGGAAAAGCCCTTGCAGGGAAGCTAGGGAAAATGCCCGAAGCTGCAGAACACATTGCTTATGGGCACAAAGAATGGACGAGTGGATCCCCATGGTAGTGCCAATATGAGAATAAAACACAGTCGCTATATCCGATTTTTCATTCCCGAGTGCCTTAAGAAACGCCAATCCGATGTTCTTTCAGGAACTGATGTTTCATGCCGTTTTCCTGAGGAGATTCAAGAAGAACAACCTGAAATCACTTTCTTATGGTATGCTGACACTGCCTGTCGGTGTAAGCGCCAAACCCCTAGTCTCCAAACCCCCTGCCTTAAACCAGGCGTCGTTCCCAGGGAGCAGCCGTCGCAAGACATTTTCAAAGCTGCTGCTATTCGACGTACTGCTAGTTACTATAGTTAGCGAGGAAGGAATGGAGCACTATTGTAGTCCCTTCACAACCCTTAGTATGGTAGTGTCTATTTTCCTTCCCGTTCCTTGATTCCCTGCTAGCTAGAGGTGAGTAAACCCTAAATTTCAATTTAGTCTTTCATTTTCTTTTCGTTTTGAATTTCCAGTATTGTGGTAATATCCACAGACCCTAAAGCCTTTGTTGTCGGCGTTGGTGTTGCGGCCACTAGTAAGGGTTGGGAGAAGCTGCGCTCAAACATATCCACAGCCAAAATAGCTCTCACAGTCAGTATTAGGCATCCCAAGGGACCATTAAGGACTGAGAGGGGATCCGTCTTGAAGTTTAGTCTAGTCCGTAACGTATTCCTTCAGGAAGGGGCCCATGGCCCATGTGCATTAAATTATGTAGGAAATATTGTAGGGAATGCTGACTGCAGCTCACATATGTAAATAAAACAGGACCTCCGAAAGCCTTGTTGAATCCTAAACCCTATGCCCTAAACCCCTACACGCTAGACCCTCAGAGGTTGTCCTGACATTTTCAGCACGGGCTGTGGGAGGGGTTCAGTGATTCAAGAAAGAGTCCGGACGAGAAAAAGAATGAAATTCTGAATGCCGCGTGAAAGAAGAAAAAGAGAAATAAGATAGTGACTTTGCGAGCCCACTCAAAGACTTCCATTTGGCTCGCTCGTAGATGATTTTTATTCGAGTTTAAAGGAGGCACTTTCTGAGTTTTTCGAGGCACTTTCTGAGTTTTTTTGATTCGTGCGCCAAGAAACAAAACTAATAACACGAGAAAAATCGTACCAATAGGGCTCAATATGATCAGTTAATTGTAAACGCTTGCGCGCGCCGCCTCGGCAGCCGGACCAGCCCACGTCCCAAGGCGTTTGTGCACCTCCGGAAAGCCCGAGACAAGCTACAGCGAATGGCCTCCAAATCGCCAAAGCAGAAGCTCTGCCTCTGTTTCGGGTTTATGTTTGGGTTGCGGCCGGGCTTGAGGATTGCGTGTGCTAGCGTCCCCCTTCCCCGCCACGGTTTCAGTTGTCCACGCTCCCAGGCCCCGCTCGAACTTGCATCGTAGACTTGACAGTCGTCTGCGAATTGTGACAGAGTCGTTGTCGCATGTACACATTTGGACAGTCCGGAAGCAAGTGTGTTTTAGATGTGTTGAATTTGCGCAGTTGCAATGCTGCAATCCGCTAGAAGCACACAAAGCTAGAGGGATTTTATTGCCATGGCGTCAGCCATCGAGCGGTTGCCATCATTGAAATATGTGGCGTGGCCGCAAGTTGGTGCTTCTCCAGTCGGTGGATTGAAGCATGGCAGCAAACTGTGTGCTGCAATTTCTCGTTTATGTCGCCAATGAGGTCAAGTTTGGAACGAGTGCGACTTGGACGAGACAGCTCGCCTGCACCGTTTAAGATCTGGCAACCCGAGGCCCAAATCCTCGAAGCCCCAACCATTTGACGGCAATATGAACCCTGTAAGGACATGATGGTGTCAGAAGTTTGCGGTGGCACCATGATGTGGGGATCTTTGAACAAAGAGGCCGGCCCCCAAACCCAACCCCCAGTACCCAAGCCCTTGAGCCCTTAACCCTGAACCCCATGCACTGCTAACCCTTCAACCCCCAAAAATGTGTGCCTCCCATGTCCCGACCAAGTTCTCAACCTTATGAGACGCCCTGATCGAACTTTAAGGTTTGGAGCTTTTGTGGCTTGTCGCCTTGTCGCGCTTTGAAGGTTGGCTTTCAGATTGGGGGCTTGTCGGAGAAGGGGGAAGTCGGGTTCAATGGCGTGTAGGATTGTGGTGCTCCACTCTTCTTCTTCGAGGCCTACTCCGGATCCTAAACCTCTCACCCGGAGTTTTGTAAACTCATTGCAGACACCGTGCGGAGAAGTTTTGCCACACGGGCTTAAAGGCTTAGAAACCTCAAAGGTTTCATTTTGGGGCCAGTCCACAAAAGAGCGCTCCAAGACAAAATTAGGAACACCGGAACACCCCCAAGACCACTGCAAGACCACTGCAAGACCACTTCAAGAGCACCAATGCCGAAGCCAACCCGACGAAAAACCCAACATGCAGGAAAGTGCGTCCCTGCCATGTTCTTCGCGACATGGAGCAAACGCAAATCGAGCGACGGGAGCGGTCGGAGCGCCATTTGGCGTCTGCCGCGATGCGTGAACCTGGCTCGTTCGCAATCTGGCACCTCGGGGCGTCCGCCCCCGCAGGGTACACCGACAAGGTCACGGACTTCTTTCTGCCCGTGAGCTTTTCGGGGGTTAACCTCTCGATTCCCTTATGCTCCCAATGTCGGACATAGTGCAAGCACCGTTTGGGGAACAATGGAACCCTCGACCCCAAGCCCCAACCCTTAAACCCTAAACAGCCGGCTCTCCCGAATTCCCCGCGCGGCCAGAACCCCTAAGCCCTCAAGCCCCACACAGCAAAAAACTTTGACAAACCTCAACCCTTAACTCAGATGCCCGAAGACCATAAAGCCCTAGGATGGCCAAGGAACTTTGAAACCTACCTAAACGTGTCCTCCATTGGCACCTCTAAACCCCAAAGGATCCGAGACATGAGACTGTCTGAAGGAGAAGATGGCCCATGATCAGCTGGATGCTCTCGTTGCGCAGCTGCCATCAGGGCATTGTTGCCACCTCCCCGAAGATCTTAACGAGCAACTTGGAGTTTGCGCCTTAAAGCCCCAAGCTGTGAACCCTGAAAGCCATCCTAAGTAACCTCAACCCTAAAATTGAGGGGGCTCCAGGGTTCAGGGTGTAGGTGGGTTTTTCAGTTCAGGGTACCTGGAGTTACAGGTTTCTGGGCTGGGGAGGCTTACCAAGGAGTTTAGTCTTTCTTCATTAGCTTAGGGGAGAAAGGTCTCGGGGTTGAGGACTTAATGGCTTCAAGGTGTAGGGTTGCGAATACGAGCCTTCGGTGCTCCTGTGATAGATCGTTTGGCTCAGAGCCGTTGGTTAAACGAGGGTACTTGGCTTAGAGGTTGTGCGATAAGAGGCTGTTCGATGGACCACCCTTGCCAACTACCACGTCAATCCGTGACGTTCAGTAACTTTCAGGGTGTTTTTTGTCCATATTCCAGCTGCGGAAGGCATGCCATGGGCGCTTTTCCTATGCACATGAGTAAGTTATACCACGAATCTTACGTAACACGCAGATGTCCATGGTGCCCCTTCTGAACCCTGATCCCCCAACCAGAACCCCTAAGACAAAGGCCGGCAGCTTGTGGCTCACGCTCCGCAGGAATTTGACAGCCTCAAGTCAAAGTTTCAACTCGGCCAATTTTAAGATCCCGTAAGCTCCACTCCAAAAACCCAAAGCAGCAGAACCCCTTTCTTCCGGCTTTCAAATCCACTGCTCAGCTGTGCCGAGGTGCGCTTGGGGGTGAACTTCCTCGACTCGGCAGAGCTGCGCCCAAGCCTGAACGAGCACGGAAGACTGGGGGAAGTGGGAGAGTCCAACCCTTGAAGTCAAAACACGAAGGCTGCAACCGATTTATTTGAACGTGACACCGTCGAATCTGTTCAGCCCAAAGCTTGCAACGCGGCATTCCTGCACATTGCACACATTCCCATACCCAAGCTCAAACCTACAAGTCTAAGCCGAAGGAAGCCGGGATTCCCAGACCACGCGGCTCTCGAACCGAGTCTCCACCTTCAGGTATCCGGTGCCGCACGCTGGCGGAAAGGTGACTGAGGAGTGGATGGGCAATTGGCTGGAGAAGGCCATCGCAGATGGCAAGGTGAAGCGGGACAAGTGGCCCGGAAGCAGAGGTGTTAAAGGTTTGTCAAGCAGTTCCGAAGCGATTTTTGGAGAGTTCGCCTGCAAAGGGTTCTGTAGGGCTTTCGGCCCGTTGGCACATACTTCATGGGAGCAACTTCGCCATCGACCATTGCACAGACTCGGACGCGGCTTCCCTGCCCCCTCCGGAAAGTTACACGCACGAAGCTTTGTAACCCCATAGAAGTAGTGTCAGGGCACTTCCTTCCCACGGGCTACTATCTACACAGAGGAGGAGAAGGAGGAGGTGGTGTAACGCATGCTGAAAGAGGTGAATGCCCCAAACTCGAAAGCTCAAAGCCCCAATCCCTTCAACTACCCTGCAACTTTAAAACCCTAGGGCCCTAAAACCCTAGACCCTGAACCCTAAAACCGCTTGAACCTTAAACCCCAAACCCTCTTGCGCGGTCCAGGCTCTACATCGCCTCCAAAGCGTGCCTTGGTGGTCGCGAGTCCAGTTGTTCTGGATTGCACATGTAACCCGAATTAGAAATGCTTTTGGGGCCGGTTGAAACCCTTTGCCCTCGGGCCCTTGGGTTTCAGGGCCGAAGGTTTGCTACGCAGGTTGCGTGGGCTCTTGTGTCGTGGCATGTAACCCTGCCCAGGAATCCCTCCAACCTCGGGGCCCCGGACATCGCAGGATTGCCGCGAGAGTTTTCGCACGGGCTGCTTAAACTCCTTTGGAAGAAGGTGGAAGTTTTTTGCGGAAACTTGAGGATACATACACATACACACACACACACATATACACATACACATACACATACACATACACATACACATACACATACACATACACATACACATACACATACACATACACACACATATACACATATACACATATACACATATACACATATACACATGTACACATATACACATATACACATATATATACACACACATATACATATACATATACATATGCATATACATATACATAGACATAGACATATACATATACACACACACACACACATATATATATATATATATATATATATATATTTACCCATACAAATGTAATCCAAACCCTTGTCATATTCAAAACCAAAACAAAACAGTAAACCAACAAGTTAAAATGACACATGTGCAATGAACAAATCCGTTTAATGTACGAAAAACAACAGCTTCCCGATTTGAAGTTAAAACGGCAAAAAATAGAATTTTTGAAGATGATACCCCGAATCTTGAAAGATTAGATCACCAGTTTTGCATTCTGATTAAGAAAATAAAGTGTGTTGTCTGTGGATATTCGGTAAGTTCCAACAGTTTTGTGTATACCTGTTGAGATCATATCCTCAGCCCGAAGCCCCCTAAACCCTGCCCATTTAGTTATTTTATTTGAGTAGGTTCTTGAGAAGGAGATGATGAACAAGCCCTGAACCCGAGACACCCGAAACCCAAGCCCTAAACACATCAATCCAAAACCCTGAACCTCTAAACCCTGAACACCTAAACCCCAAGCCCTGATCCCTGCTGTGGATATTGAGGCTGCAGTATGAGCTTTGCAGGACGAACGAAGCCCTATGGCTTCGACGCAGAGTCCCTGATGGCCTCCTGCAAGGCCAGAGCTGCTGGGGAATACTTGAAAAAGAGAGCATGTACCTTGCTTTGTCATGTGACAGGGTGTCAGGTTTAGCGGAGTTTGGGTTTATGGTATCGGGTGGAGGGGTTGTGCGGTTTAGCGGCAACGTCATTGTCATCAGCAGCAGCCACAACATCGCCAAACTGCAACCTCGCAACGGCACAGCCTTCCACCAACGGCGGTGAGACGATGCGTCCTGACTCAGGTTGGGTTTATCGCCTGTATAGCTGCGGTGGTCCTGTTCGATCTTCTCAACATTTCCCGCAGGAAGGTAGGCCTCAACCCTGACACGCTCGAACGGCCGGTCGTGGTGCGTAGGCCACCTTTGCCATGAGTGTCAAGAGAGCTCTCTCCATTTTGGGGATCGTTGCTATAGTGTTTCCAAATATTTTTTTGCTGCCCGCAGGCATCAATCGCAAGAATGAAGTGTCAGTACATCGACCTGTACTACTTGCAGCTTGGCAGGGCTTGGCAGGGCTTGGCAGGGCTTGGCAGGGCTTGGCAGGGCTTGGCTCCGGAGGTCGGTCAGTACATCTCGAACTCCCCCAGGCCGAAGTCTGCCCATTCTGCAGCCCGATGCTCCTAAACCCACGGGACCGACCAAGGCCTTCCCCAACTCTCGAGGCCCAGGCTTCAGTTGATAAACTTGGTGAACTTTTCTTGGGGTTTGCAGGGTTCAAAGGGCGTTGGGGTTTACGGGCTTTGGGGGGGCTTTGTGGGCTGCGCTCAGCGTTTCGGGGTTCAAGCGAGAGGCACTGGCCCACCCGGGACACCCCCATCTTCGGCTGCGCCTCCTTCTACGCGGAAGGCGCGGCCCAAAGAATTGGTCGAGCCCGACCGACTGGGTGCCCAAAGCCCCCCCAAACCCGAAGTCGAAACGGGACACTTAAATCATGAACCGTACTCTGTAAGAGCCCAAGCCTGAACCCTACGTCAACCCGAGACTCCATCTTCCTAAGCCCCAGCAAGCCTGAAACCAGGTCCCCTCTTCCGACCGTAGTTGCGAGTCCAATCCAGGATTCGGGGGTCTTGCGCCATTGAAGGAAGTTTGGGAGTTGAGGGTTTTGGGTTGAGTTTTTTTTGGGCTGGGGTCCCCTCTGAACTCTAAACCCTACATAATTGAATCCTAGGGCCCCAAACCCCAAACCTTAAACCCTGAACTTCCCACCAGAAACCTTCGAAGCTCCGCAGACCTCTGCATTGCAAGGGAAGGAGCGGCCGATGCCTCACTTTGACAAGGGCGGCTTGGCCAGTTCCAAGGCTTTTGGGTTTGGAGTCCGCGATCGTGGTTCGAGGTTTGGGGGTGTGGTTCTCAACAGAACAGGCGAGTTCCCCACGAAGAATTTGATGAGGACATCCGTGTCACGACCAGTGAGGTGGAAGGACCGTTTGGGAGGTCCAAGAAGTAATGTGACTTGCGATTTGCAACCCCCCTCGCAGAAATAGAGATCCATAAAGAGCCCAATTCCCGAGCTCATGAGGGAGTTCCTAAACCCAATTCACAAAAAGCAAATTCCGGAAAACAAAAATCGGGCCCCACACGAGGCCCTCAATCGAAAGGCTAGCCTCTCCAGTCAAGGATAAGACTCGAGCCCCTTGCTAAACCAAGAGGAATATGGCCGATTCAGCAGGAAAGCAGTTATCCTATAGCTTACCTTACTTGTATCCCTGCTTATAAGTGCCAATGTGAACCCTCTCCACTTCCATCCCCCAACTCCGGCTTCAAGATGCTTCAAGCTCGAGGGTTTTGGATCTGGCTGCTTTGGGCCACCACTGTTGTCACGCGTCGGCCTTCGGGTTGATGGCTTTGATCAGGGTTTAGATGCCTCGTCTTTCTATGTATTCGTGGTAAACATGTGTTTTGCTGGTTCTTGTGTTATGCTTCTGATGTTTGCTTTTTCTTTGGTGTTCTTCTGCTTGTAGGATTCTTCTTCTGCTGAAGGCTTCCTGACGAGTTTTGAATGTTGATCGATTTTTTATACCGTGTTCAGCTTAGCTCTTGTACTCGTGCTCGTATGAATTGTTCGCATGCTGTGAGCCTCAGCGGTTTTGTTCTCGTTCGGCACAGGGTTCTGAGGTTGCGGTCCGGCCTTTTGAAGAGAAGAGCGCTGAGGCACCGTAGCGGATTTTGAAGCGCAAGTGCTTGCGATCAAGACTCTACTCGATGCAGGTGCCGGGGGGGGGGGGTCTTCAAATTCACACCTCAAGAGGTTTACGAGTTAAAGGTCTCGAAATGGGGGTCGTGAAAAGCGGCAGTGTTTAAACACCAGGGGTTTCGAGACGTGCATCAACAGGGTCCTTTAAGCTTCGGAAGCAAAAACATCCACAGTCGGCCCCCTCGAAGCTCGAAGTACACCTGAAGACATGCGCGCAGCTCCTGAACCGGGCAGCTCTTCGAATTGTGAACACAAGTTGATGATTTTGAAGCCATAAACCATAAATCTTTCCCAAACCCCTTAAACCCAACCCACCTTCAGGCCTCATCAAGTATTGGGCACTCTCCAATGAGAACAACTATGGAGCCACTCGCCTGCAGTTTTGGGCTTCGCGTTCCGCGCGAGGTCACTTGGACCCCAAGCCCTAGGCTCCACACCTAGTTTGAGGGCTTTGTAAGCTCTCAGTTCTTAGCTCTTTATCAGCCAGCGACCTGGAGCTCGAGCGCCAACCCCTTGACGTGGCACAGGGTAGCCCCCAAGTGCCTCGATGCTCTTGCGGGGTTCAGTCCGAGGTTGCCATGTTCTGCATGATCTGCGACAAGCTCGGTGTGGCGCGGCCCGTGTGCGTGCAAAATGTGGCTAGGCAACATGCTGATGAGTGCTTTGCGTGCAAAATGTGGCTAGGCAACATGCTGATGAGTGCTTTGAGGTTGGTAGTTCTAGCCGGGGTCACGAGCACCAATGGCCAATCTGCGCAGAAGTTCTCACCCCCAGTAGTTCGCCGGAGCTACTACTCCCAGAGTCCCACCATAGAATTTGCATCCCAGCCTGGAGCGCCCGCCGCAAAGCCACAGAGTTTCCCTGGAGTGCACTGTCAAAGAATGCCGCAAAGAATCCTGTTCCCCGGAGTAGCCTGAAGAGACTCCCCCGATATCCCAAGCCCCCATGTGCACCTGAGGTGCTAATTTGTTGTAGGGTGGGATGCTCGAAGTGAATAGTTTTGGCTTTGGGGTTTACAGATTGGAGCTCCGAGGCATTTGGATCTATTTGATTGAAAGATTTCATTTGGGAGCTGCAAGAGACCCAAGTGGCTTAGGACTACTCGCTGGCGAATCGGACATTCGAGAGTGCGCTTCGGCAAGACTGTCTCAAGAACCGGACGGAGCTACCCGAAAACCCTCCAAAACCAAAACCGTGAACTCTAAGCCCTCTACGCTCGCAACCCCGAGTGGGAGCCGTTCTATCTCGGGGCCCCTGTTGTGGAACCTGCGGTTTAGGGTTGAGGTTGCAGTAGGATTCCTCGAAGATGCCCCTTCCAAAAAACATGAAAACCAAGACCTAGTTTAGCACAACCCGCTGTTGTAATTGTTGAAGGTGCCTCTCTTGATGGCGGGGTTTGAGTCAGCTGTTCATGGGACTTCTAGTGCTGGGTTGAAGACTTTTGACCCCTGAGCCCTTAACCCTAGTTCGGACTGTGGGGAGTTCGGGGCCGTTTCGACATTGTGAGTTCGAGAGTTGAAAGCTTTCCTCCCGAACTGCAAGGCTTGATATGCGGTCGAGTTTGAGAATCCCAGAGTTCGAAAGTTTCGAGTTGGGAGTGTCAGGTCTTAAGGCCGACATCGTGAATTCAAAAGTTGGAAGATTGGAGCTTGGGAGTTCGAAGTTCGAAGCCATGTCGAGTTTGAAAGTTTGAAATTCTACGGGTTCAACGTTTGCGAGAACATTCATTTGATGTCCGTTCGAGTTCACGAGTTTGAAACATGACGAGATTGAAAGTTTGACCACTCCGAGTTTGACAGTTTCCCGAGTTTGAACGTGTAAAGTTCAATAGTTGGAGTGGTTGAAACTTTGTAACTGTGCCGAAACACCTCTTTCGCCCTTCGCATCTCTCCTTCGCCTTGCGTCGCCTTCGTGTGCGTTTGAGAGCTTCCTGAGTTTAAACGTTTGGATTCGAAAGGTTCAAACATTCAAGGCTTCGCACGCATGCGCAGAAACATGCGCCTTAATTACATATGGCCGAGCGGAGATCCTAAAAGTGTCCAGCCACGGCACATGAACCTCAGGGCCTCCAGCTTTGAGGTCTGTAGGGTTTAGGAATTGAGGCTGTTGGGGCCTGGCCTAGCGTTTTGCGATGTTTTGCGTCTAGGCTGACTGGTTTGCAGGGTTGCGGCTTTTTGGGTTTGGGTTTTGGGGCTTTGTTTTGTCTCCCGGAAAGTGATTCTTTCCTTTGCGGGTTCCATCTTTGTTTCGTCGCGCTACTCGATGTCTTCTCTTTCAGGCCGCTGTCGAACTTTCAGTCTCGCCCTGTTACAAACTTTGAAACTGCAAAGTGTGAAGCTTCAAGCCTTCACACGCGCATTAACTCTCAAGATCTCAAACCTCCTGACCTTATCGAATGCTCGATATCTGGAGCTTTCAAACCTCAAACTTCGAATCCCTTCAAACATTCGAGCTCGAAAGCTGGCCCCCCCGCTGTGTTTGCTCTTATGCGCGTATGGTACATCTGAAAGTCTTAAAAAGGTTTCAACCTTCAGAATGCCTCCAGCTTCAAACGCTTTCAAGCTTCAAACTTTCAAACTCCGCTTGTGTCACTGTTCAAAGTTTCATTGGACCAAGCTTTCAAAGATTCAGAAATGGAAGAACTGTACTTGTGACACCTATAAAATTTTTCTGGGCCGGGGGCTTCTGGACTCTGTCGATGAACAAGCCGTTGCCCTAACCTGGCCGACGTCCTAAAACTCTGAAGCCGCCTTAAACCCTAAACCCTGAACCCTAATCCTAAACCTTAAACGGCAGCCTCTGATCTGCGCCCAAAGGATGGCTATGAGAGCTGCCACCGTTTTGGCATCGTCAGCTGCCACTACGGGGCATTAGCAGGCCAGTGTGCCTTGCAAGACACTTCGTGTGGGCTTTGCACGGTTCTGCCGTTTGTTAGTGGTTTCCATGGAAATGCGAGCGGTAGGTGTTTCTGTCGGGGCATTTGCTTCTCAAGCCGAGTTGGCAACCGTTAAACCTCTGCCAACAACTCTCCACGCTTTTCACCGACCGCAGGCGGGGTGCTTACGGGCAAGTACCTGAGAGACTCGCCGTACGCGAAGAAGGATGGGGCATAGGGTCGCAGCCTTAGGGGGTTTGTGTTTTCTGGTTCAATAGGGCAAAATCCCAAAACCCCAAAACCCAATGTCTTCGGCTCTGTAGTGCCTTGCAATACCTTAAGCCCTGAGGCTGCGGGTTAAGGTTTCTCGGGCGTTGCGTCGAGGTTCGAAGCATGACATCAATGCCAGGTGTCGGTGTACGGTTTGCAATCTAAACCCACAAGCGATAAACGCCCTAAGCCCCAAAACCGGAGAGGACCCCGGCCGCTCCCTTGCCGACTGCCGCCACAAGGCCGCGAGCAAACAGCAGCGCAGAGGTTTCACCCTTCAACCCTAAACCCTGCGTTCTTCACGCTGCACCCTTTCCTCCCGCAGGCCAAGCCAGGATTCCAGCCGCGCTACGGCTTCAAGACGACGATGCAGGCGGAGTTTGGTGGTTTGCCGGCTCTAGGGTTCTAGGTTTCGATTTCAGGAACCATCAAACCCGCAAACACAGAGGTTTAAGGTTCGAGATTTAGATTCGGAAGCTCTTGGTTGGGGCCGTGCGTCCGAGCAGCTTCCGAATTGGTTTCAGATCTTTGTTTTTGGCCTTGGTCCAGGGCTTCAACGAGATCCCGCAACGCAACAACCAGCTCAAAACACTCCTCATCCTTGAACCCCTAAACCTCAAGCTGCAAAAATCCGGAATTCCCCGAACCCCTCAAGAATGAATGGGTAAAGACTACCCTTAAGGCCTTACTTTAGCCCACAAAATCCCACAAACCATGGCCCCTTAGTCCCCATATACCTACATATGACCGCTGTGTATACTTCTGGGGGTCTCCATGTTGTCGCCAAAAAGGCCAGCGAACGCTACCAGCAGATCGCCGAGCGCCCTGGGCTGACGGCTTGAACCCTAAAAGCCTGAACCCTCATAAACCCCTCAAACCTTCAAACCCTGCCTGTGGGACCTAAACGGGGCTTGGGGTTTAGTCAGTTTAGTCTGCAGGGCTTAGAGCGTAGGCTCGAGAGGCTCGCGGCTTGAGGTTTTCTTTGGGGACCTTGCAGGGGATGTATGCAGGCTGAATGTGGATATCCGGTGCTCTGGGCACCCATTCGTGTCTGAGTCCTTGCTGGAAAGACAAAGCTTGTCTTAACTCCTCAGAGGAGTGGGGAAGCCAACTTTCTGAGCCAGTCCCCCAAACCCAAGCTCGCCCTAAACGAAACCTCAAAGTCCAAAGGGCCTGTAAAAACCTTACGTAGACCCCAAACGTTACTCCGAGGCGCATCGGCCTAACCCCCACTGAGCTGGCGCTGGCCTGGGTGCTCCCCCTGCACAGGTTGAGGGCTTCAGGGGACTTCAGCTTGAACCCCGAACTCCTTCGTTCTTGATTTCCTTACCAAGGACCGGTAGGCTCAGAACAAGGACCCCGAGCCTTCACTCTCAACCCGAAACCCCAAGGAACCCCGTAAGCCCAAAAACTCTGTGAAACCCTAAAAACCCTCAGCGCCAGGCAAAGCAAAGGCCCTTCGTGGGCTCGGTGATCATCGGCACCACGACGGTGCGCCAGGCCGGGATCTTTTCGGGCTTCAGCTCTCAGCTCTGATAGGATCATCTCATGCAACATATAAACAAAATCAAGAAATACATCATATATATATATATATATGCTACCCCCCCCCTCCAAAACCTACCGTTTTCTAATTTTCTACACTTGCGTGACACCAAAACGCTTCAAAATGGAGACCGGCTTCCTAAATCCTTTAACCTTATTCGCACAATTTTCTATTGCATAAACCCCTATTTCCGAAAAAAACGAAGCCTGTTCCCAAAATCCTGCTCGCTAAGTCCGAAAGCACGGGATCCCTACATCGTATTCCCTGAATCATATTCCCTCAGTCCCTAAATCTGGTGCGGGCGGGGGGGGGGGCGGTGGGTCACTAAATGGCTCACTAAATCTTCTCGCTAAATCCTAAAGAGCGGGGTCCCTAAATCATATTCCCATGATTTTACTCCCTAAGTCTTTTCCCAAAGCCCTAAAGAGGGAAGTCTTGAAATTCTGAAGAGGAGAGCCGCTGAATTCCAAAAGGGAATTACTACCTCCACATTTAAAGAAATATTTTTCGTCGAAAATCCGGCTGTGAGACTGCTTTCCATTACGGGGGTTTCCATATGGGGAAATACCGCCACATTGAAAGAATTGTTTCCGGGGGGGTTCAAAAATCTGTCTGCAGGCTTCGTTTTTGATTTCTGAGCTGCAGTCTGGATCGTCGAAACTACAATATATTCCTAATGTGCTTAATAGAGAATGCATACATTGCCATGGTCTCATTATTGCAGTGCCCTGCCTTTCTTACTTATTGCGGTGGGCCGGGGGTCCCACCAATTAAACAGATGCTCGGATAAAATCTTATCGGGATCCCTAGATCTGGTTCCCTGAAATTAACTCGCTAAGGCCGCCTAAAGGGGGGGGGGGGCTAAATCCTAAAGAGGAGGTCCCCTAAATCCTAAAAAGCATTCCCTTAGTTTTACTCTCTAAAATCCTATTATATAAAGAACCTTGCTCAGTAGATCTTATCGCTAAAGTCAACAAAGAAGGATCCCTCAATCTTATTCTCTTAATTTTACTCCCTAAATCCTATTGGGGAAGGGGGGGTGGGAGGGAGTCACCAAATCCTAAAGAGGGAACCTAAAAAATAGCCTTAAAACCCCAAAAATGAGACCCCCCCCCCTAACTCATACAAAAGCCCACCTTGCTCAATAAATCTTCTCGCTAACGCTAAAGCCTTAGCGATAAGGTTTGGGCTCCCTTAGAAAATAGGATTTGGGAACTAAGCTTTGGGATGCTCCCCACTTCAGCGCCTATTCCCTAAATCCTGCTCGCCAAAAAGTCCTAAAGAGCGGGATCCAATATAATGATGAAATATGTCCGATTCAAACTTGAATCGGCCGATTCAGTTTTGAATCGACCCTCAAACTAAAGATTGAAGTCGTCGTAATGTTGCAATACTCACATGCATATTCATACTGTGTATCGGCTTTATATGTATGAGTTGGCATGTAATCTGTGTACTCAATCTCCACAACACAACAAATTTGCTTATAAGGACTTAGTTTGCTTCTAATTAAAAGGGGAGAGGGTGCCAGGGGTCGGTCTTCCAAAATAAGCAGGACCAAAAAACACTCCCCACCACCCCCCTCCCCCCCCCCTCCCCTCTACTTCACTCCGCTGCGCGTTCTGCGTTTGTTTAAGGGTGTTGTCAGGCTTATTCTCCAAAACCCTATCGGTCCAGGGTTTAGGGTGTTAACGTAGGGTTAAGCAATTAAACCTCAACCCTGGACCTTTAAACACCCTATAGGGTTAAGGTTTAAAGGTTTAGGATTAAGTTTAGACATGTAAACCTTGACCTACAACTCAACGGAAACGCGAAACCTTTAACCCTTGCAGGGTTAAGGTTTAAAGGTATAGGGTTTAAGATATAGGCACTCTAAACCCCTATCGATCCAGGGTTTAGGGTTTTAAAGAAAAGCCCCGGAACCCTTAGAATGAAACAAATAATTAAGCCTAATTCTTTAACCTTTAAACCCTGTAGGGTTAACATTTAAAGGTTTAGGGTTTAAGATATAGGCATTTAAACCTTGACCTGCCAGTACACCGAAACCCTTAAACTTTATGGGTTAATTCAAGGTCTAGGGTTTAAGATATTGGTAGTTAACCCTTGACGTGCAATTAAACCGAAACCTGCAGCCTGGAAACTTTATAGGGTTAAGGTTTAAAGGCTTAGGGCTTAAGATAAATGATTTTCAACCTAAGCCTGCAATTGAACTGAAACACATAACCTTCAAACCTTATATGAGGAGTACGCGTATGCTATGGCTGGAAACTGCGCGTTTATAGCCCAAGCTGCGTGTCGAAATTGAGTCGATTCAACGCATACATACTGGAACCACTTTCAGTGGCGTAATATACAATACCGTGGCCTAGAGTTGCGTAATATATTTTTAACCATAAGAAAAAATCTTCAGGACCGGGAGTTTTAAAACTCCTTGCTTAGCCACGAGAGGAGTTTTAAAACTCCTGCCACCGAAGATTGAAGATTGTCGGGGCCAAGAGTTTTAAAACTCCTTGCTTAGCCACGAGAGGAGTTTTAAAACTCCTGCCACTGAAGATTGAAGATTGAAGATTCCCCGGAACTCTTTCCAGGAATCTTCAGTCTTCAATCTTCGGGGCCAGGAGTTTTAAAACTCCTTACTTAGCCACAAGAGGAGTTTTAAAACTCCCGGCCCCTAAGATTGAAGATTGAAGATTCCTGGAAAGAGTTCTGGGGAATCTTCAATCTTCCATCTTCGGGGCCAGGAGTTTTAAAACTCCTTGCTTAGCCACAAGAGGAGTTTTAAAACTCCCGGCCCCTAAGATTGAAGATTGAAGATTCCTGGAAAGAGTTCTGGGGAATCTTCAATCTTCAATCTTCGGGGCCAGGAGTTTTAAAACTCCTTGCTTAGCCACAAGAGGAGTTTTAAAACTCCTGGCCCAGCAGATTTTTTCGGCGTCTTTAAGTATTTGCTATTTCGTATTTTATGTATATCTATAGATATATGTCCATATATATATATATATCCGGCTTCGAATATAGTAAACACGTCTCGACATAGAAAAGGGTATGAAACGGTAGGTTTTGGGGGGGGGGGGGGGGGTACCATATATATATATGGTACCCCCCCCAGTGACCTACCCTTTTTCGCCTTGTCTCAAGTCACCCAGCTGCACTGCAAGCAAACTCGGTGTGCAACATAGCGTGTTTCCTAGGGCGTAGACGAAAATACAACTAAAATCGCATACACGGGACAGTAGAAAAACCAAAAACACCAAAACCAAAAAAACCAAAAATCCAAAACCAAAAAAACCAAAAACACCAAAACCAAAAAAACCAAAAAAACAAATTTTCCGGAACTCTTGGAGAAGCCTCATAGGGATTCCTGAGAGTTCCGGAAAATTGTTGTTTTTGGTTCTTTTGTTTTTTTTTGGTTTTGGTTTGTTTGGTTTTTTTTGTTTTGTTTTTTTTGGTTTTTTTGGTTTTGGTATTTTTGGTTTTTTTGGTTTTGGTATTTTGGCTTTTTGGTTCGCCTTCACGGTCACGAAGCAACAACTACGCATTTTTAAGTGTGCTTATGCTAATTGTGCTTTTCAGGAATAGTATACAAGTGGTCTTTCTAGTGCTTCAGAACTATTTGTTTCCTTATTATGTAAGTAGAACCGCTTCGCTTCTTTTTCAACTAGTGTTTGGTGCATCTTTTGGTTGTACTCAAGTGTAGCAGACCTTATTCAGCCATTACTTGGTGCTCTGGTAGCTAAATTCGCATGGATACTAGTTGCCTGGTAAAAGCGATTAATTATCTAGAAGCAGCATTTGCAATACTTGTCTTGAGAAAAAGCATTTATTGCTTAAAATTGTTTGCTTAAAAAGTAGCTTGCGCTTTTGGATGTTTTTTTGTATTTGTGAATTTGCTTGTGTATGGCCTTCACTAAGTACTTTTCTAGGATTCTTGTGCGTTTTTTAGGCCTGATTGTGCAAGTTGTGTTTTTCAAACATAGTATATAAGTGGTCTTTCTTCAATACTTCAGACATCTTTGTTTCATCGTTATGTAAGTAGAACCGCTTCTATTTCCATTGTTGTGCATTTTTAAGCTTGCTTATGCAAATTGTGCTTTTCAGACATGGTATATAAGCGGTCTTTATTGAATACTTCTGCAATCTTTGTTTCATTGTTATGTAGGTAGAACCGCTTCCATTTCCGTTAGTGTTTATTTCGTATTTGGTTGAGTATGGTCCTTTAAATAGTATTCACTTGAGTCAAATTGGGCTATTTGCTTAAGAATTGCTCTAGTAGTTACATTCGCATAGAACGAATATTTCAAAAAACATGTTTCATGAATATGTAAACATAAGGTATTTCAGTGGACTTTGCAGATAGTATTTCAATAATACTCTGCCTGGTATAGACACAACTGTTTCAATGCATTAGTTGCTCAACAAAACATTAATTGCCCTTTGAACGCACAATTTGCATAGAAAAAGCACAGATTTAGACATCTAAAAACAGCATTGTCCGCTTCAGATTCAAAATGCAGATTAATCCAATGCTGGCTTATCGGGGTCTGTGATGGGTGTCCCAGTAACTGTCCTTCATGACCCGGTGATTAACTACGCGGCTTTGGGCCTTCGTTGTTGTTTTTGTTAAAAAGGCCTAAAAAGGCCTAAAAAGGGTAGGTCGCTGGGGGGGGGGGGTAGCATATATATATATATATATGTGTATATCCGAAGACTCAAGTATGTGCACTTGTGTTTCTTATAGACATGTTTCATATTCAGGTTCACATTTTACACGTATATGTATACGTCCAACGGTATAGGTTTGCTACGTGCGTATTTATACGTATACGTTTTAAGCTCTTTTCCATTTCACGCAACACGGTATCACATAATTGGTATTGGCAGTGACGAGGACGTTGATTTGTATACGTTTTTCAGACTCATATCACATTATAGTGAATTCGGTTTCCCTTGTAGAGTTGGCTTCAGAGCTTAAGGTTTTACTAGTATGGTGGTGTAGATTCTTTTTGGCTGTCTGGGGTTCTAGAGTGTGTTTGCTCGTCTTGAGGGCTTGATGGCATCGTCATTCTGAGCTTCTGCAGTTCAAGCATAGCATTGTTTAGGTTTGTTGCGCCGTTTCCTTTTTTCACGAGCCTACCGTTCTAATTGACCAGGCACCTATAGTATGGATGTTGCAACTTGTGTCGTGTGCCGCAATCGGCGATTGGGTGGTTGTTTGGTGCGAGAAATTGCGGTATGCATAGTTTGTTACTGTCAGCATTAGAAGTCTGAAGCTTCGCGTAGTTGAGGTTTGGGAGGCCACTCATAGCCCCCGAGTTTCTAGAACACTACCAGGTTCTTGCTCTTGCTTTCAGGGCTTGAGGCTGACGGTGTGGCATTCTGAGCTTGAGGTCGGGGGTTGTCACGTATGCGGCTTCGGGCATCTCTAAGCTTTCAGGAATATGCGCAGAGCAGGTGCTGTGGGCTTTGCCGGTTCCGGTGGAGCCCTTCCAAGAGCACGGGGCCTGTCGGGTCGATTGAGTTTTGGGACGCAAATCATGGACAGGTGGAGGAGTGCGTGGGCGCCTTTCTCATCAAGGCACGTGCTGCTTGGGTTCGAGATCGAGCGCCCATTGCGGAAGTATCCGCCCAGGGCTCCTGTAAGGGATTACATTGGGTGAACCCCTAGAGTACGGTACACCTAATTCTTGGCAACGGTTTTTCAGCACAGCCATCCTGCTAAGCTGCAATTGGACATGTTTAAGCTCTCAGGTGTAGAGTTGTGTAGGTTTCTTTCCGTGGTCCAACTGTCAGACTTCCTGTGCAGCAGAAGGAAATTCCACTTTCCAGAGAGGACCTTGATCTTAACGGAGCCCTCAAAACGTCACCATGTCCCTGACAAACCCCACCAGCCCGCTCGTCGCCAGGAGCTCCCTGCTGAGGTGATGAAGGAGATTGACGAAATCCACGAGGCATCATATGGCCTCATGCTTTTGCTTGCGGCTTCGGAAGTTTCAAAGAGCTTCTGAGCTCTTCTTTTCTTCAGTGCGCGGAGGGTAAGACCTGGGATATAGCTTCTTCGTTGAAATGAATTCAACCCTTCGCCCGAGTGTCGTTTTCGGGTCAGTATGCTCTAACCCATTCTCAGCCCCACGTTCAACAAGCCAGATCCCAACACCTTTGCAAATCTCTTCAGAGAATGCGGCTGCAGACCTCCCAACTAAAGAAAATCCGTCCAGCTTTCCTTGCATGCTCACCAGCAACATGGTGGAGAGGGGGGGGGGTGCGGGGTTGTTCGAAATTTACGTCCCTTTTGGGCAAGCCATCTGAACGAGAAACCCGAAACCTTAATACCCCAACTTGAGCCCACATTTTGAAGAGAATTTCCCCCACCTTCTTGGTGTCTATCACATACCCTGAAGAGTTTCGGGGCTATTGTGGGGGGGAGTTTGAGGGTTGAAGGGTGCCCGCACGTTCGCGTGGCGTTGACGGGGGCCTCGGCCAGGAGCGGCCCAACCCGTCCATGCACTACACGTGCAAGGACTGTTCGGAAGGTACACTTTTGATTTAGGGTTCAGGGTTTTGGTATATTTTCTCTTGTTTCTTCCTGGTTTCAAGAGACTCTCTGGCAGGTCGCTCAGGTCCTTTCAGCAGCTCTGATGTTTGATTCGGGCAAGTTGTAGCTTTCTTTTTGAGCCTCTGTGGCATAGCCCGTGCAGTAAGAGGGTGCCCAAATGGCCCCATCATGGCCCGGCCCCATCATGGCCCAGCATGTGTATCATATCGACCCCAACGTGGTTCAACCTGTGCTTGATTCGGTCTTAGGCTAGACAGGTTTGAGGGCTATGCACCTTCCGCATGCCCTTAAACCCTAAACGCTCGGGTCTCGGGTTCAGGGGTTTAAGTGTACGTGTTTTTGGGTTTGGGGTCAGGGGTGTTCAGGGTGTTCATGCGCAGAGCTCGTGGGTGAAAGGGTGCTTCGCCCCGGCTGCGGAAGGCACCTGGCACAGGCTAGATCTGTTCATTGGTTAAAAGATTGGTTGGGGAGTTGCTTCCAGTTTGGAAGGAGAACGTCCCCAACCCGAAACCCTGGAACCCAAAGCTCGAAAACCCTAAAGCACCACACTCCTAAAGCAGTAAGCTCGGTAAACGTTTGCACCTTTCAACCCCGTAGAACTTGATTTATTTTCTAAGCCTGTGATCCCATGCCTTGGTTGTGGGTTTTTCGGGCCTCTGATGTAGGGTTTGGCCCCCTCGGGTTTAGGGTTTAGAGTTTATGGTTTAGAGCTACGCCGTCAAGCACACATGACATGCGCCGTCCGCGGCAAGAACTTTCGGACTGTGTGGGCTGCCCTCGGCGACCGCGTCGCTTGCTGGCCAGAGCGAGCTACTGCCGACGAGGGTTGGATGGCCAAGCTGTTTCTCTTCGTGCGACATTGGAAACCATCAATTTGATGGCTTTGTCAACCTTAAGCCCAAAACAAGCCCTTAACCCCAAACCCCTCAGCCCTAAGCCCTGAATCGTCAACCCTCAGCCACCCCAGCCGCGCAATGCCAGGACATCTTGGAGGAAGCGAAGTGGCTCGGCCCCGGCGCAGTGAAGGCGTGTGACGCCTAGGCTCCTGGCATGGGCCTGGGCTTCAGAGGTTCCGCAAATACCTGAGTTAAATCCCCTCAACCCCTCAACCTTAAACTGAAACTCACGGCCAAACTCACGGCGCTAGAGGCGGTGGAGGCGCTGGAGGTTTCTCAGCCATGATGGTACAGGATTCTGAGACTCCGGTCGGAGGGCTGTCCTTTCGGCCCTGACCCTAACCCTGAGCTGTAAGCACCGAAACCCCCCAGGCCCACGGTTCGCAACCTGCTAAGCTGAAGTCTGAAGCCGCGAAAGCACCTACCCCGAAGACCAACCGAAGGTGCACTCTAGCAGCTGTAGCGCCTTCCGATGGTGGTCCTAGGGTTTAAGATTAAGGTACTTAGGGTGTTTTGTGCGAATTCAGCCCATGTCCGAACGTGTGCCAGCCAAGCGGCGTGATGAGGAGTGAAGAGTGGGGCTGGTTTAGGCTTTGGGGTTTCAGGTTTAGTGTAGATGCCAATGCCAGGGGATTCCTCAGAATACATTCTCCTCCAATCGTACATCACTTCAAAAAGCCCTGCTAGCCACGGCTTTGAAGACCACTATACTAGCCAAAGCGGTTGCAGTGTGCAGCCGCTTTTAGCACTTCTTGTACTTCGGATGGGGTTCTTGTGGGTGTTGTCAGACGTCGGAATGTAAAACTGCTCGCAGCATCTTCTGCTACTGCAGCTGCCGTTGCGACAAGACTACCAAGCATCTTCTGCTACTGCAGCTGCTGTTGCGACAATACTACCGTGTTGTCATTTAGATTTGTCCATAGTTATCTTGCTAAGGTCACACCCCCGCCACTGGGATCATACTTCCAAGTGCAAGAAGGACTTGCTACTTACAGTATTGCGTCCCGAGCTGTAGCATGCACTACTAAGGCGTTCATGCTAAAATTTATCTGCTGCTGCGGCTCTACCACTGACATCATCACTGACTGCAACTGCCACCATTCACACGATTGTCTGCGATGCTAATGCGTGCCTCACTTCAAACCTCTGCGCTGCTGTGTGCCGGCGGGAGGGGTGGTACGCGGATCTCGGAAAGCCGAGGCCCAGCGAAAGCTCTCAGCTGGGGTGTCTCATCGGGTTTGCTGCAGTCTCCTTAGGGATGCTTTGTTTGCGTAGGTGAGGTGCAAAGGGCTAATGGTTGCTTGTGGTTCTACGAGATAGCTTCAAAACGTTTCGTGAAGGTTTGAGGGCTCCTCCGCAAAGTGTTTTGTTTGTTCCTTTGTTCCGCACCCGGGGTTTTCGGCACGCAGATTCTGACCCATGCTTTAGCTCAACCTGGAGCCCAAACCCCAATCTTCTGATTTGGTTCAAGTGTGCACTCAGGAGTTCGGATTCTGTTTAACTGCCTTTAGAGTTTTGACAAAAGACGTAGGTTTCAGGGGATTACCAAGCCCTGAATTTGCGAGTTGTAGTCTCAGAAAGGGGGTTTTGAGAAGGGTTGGTGGTTCAGGATTCCAGCAGAGACCGCGGTCCGGCTGGCAGATGCTGCGCAATTTTCCTTCAGGTGGGCGGTGCCCAGATCGGTTGCAGCAAAAGGCCGTCGTTGGGATTCCTGCAGCCAAAGCCAAGATTCTGCGACGTAGTGCCATATCCGGAACCCTGGCCCACAAACTTTACCCAGCTCCCGAAAGCAAAGTAGAGTTGAAAGTAAGGTGGCCTAGGCGATTAACCTCTTCAGAGTACTTGTACCTCCCAGCTGAACATCCCGAACCTTCAGGACCACCTGGGAAAGTACCTCTCTAAAATTCGGTGAACGCTGAATCCTAAACCTCCGCAGCGTTTGGGCTCAACGCAGCCCTGTGTGGAAGGAGCGGAAGGGCCTGGATCCTAGCCACCCGGGCTCGAAGCGAGTTTCGGGTTTAGGGCTTAGGGCAAAATCCTGTGAAAAGTATATTCCCTAAAGTGTGGGGGTCATAAAGGGTGCATCATGTAGATCAACCAGCATTCGGGGTTTAAAGCTTCGGGTTCCTAAATGTCCTTACAAGGAGCTTTTGCAGCTATGGGGCCATGGGTATGTAAGGAGGCTTCTAGGAGGATTTTGCATTCAATCTTGGCCTTTTGGGGGGACTTTGTGATCACACTTCAAGTGGCCCTACCCCTGAAGCTCAAAACCCGACAAGGGGCGCTGATCTCAATTGCGGGCCCTTTTGCGCAGGATGAGGTTGGCTCCTGTGCTTGTAGGGTTTAGGGTGTAGCGCTTGGAAAGAGGTGTTTGGTTCAGCGTTCGCTCAACCTGAATCCATGCCTTTAGAGTAAGAGTATGGATCCTGGGCTTTAAAATGTGTCTGTTGCAACCGCAAGAGTTTTTTCTTGACAACAAGATCAAGCCCACAAGCCCGCGCACTCCCGTAAACCCTATGCTAGCATCCCCGAAGCTCCAAGCAGAGGCCTACTACCTACAAGTTTCCCCTGAACCTTGCTGAGCTCTGAATCTGAAGTGGGACTCTGGTTTACATCATCAGAATGGTCGCCTTGAGGCTGGGAGCGAGATGGCAGCGATGCGGCGTTCTTGCGCGAGCGCGCTGGCGCTGGGGCCTCCCAGCAGCAAGTATCCTCTGTTGCAGTATCTTCGCCCTAGCATGTTCCGGCACATGTTCAGTTTTTGCGGCCTCGCTGGGTCTCTAAATTATGGTTCGGGGCCCTGGCCCCTCTTTCAAGTGTAGGGATGTCTAGTTTTAACCCAGCTCGTCGAGGTTTTTTTGTACTGGTTGCCCGAGTCACCGCCCTGGAGTATGAACCCTTTTTGAGAATCCCTGGAGAGCCCGAAACCCAAGGATCCCACAAGAAATCCTGCAGAGCATCCCTGTGAGTGTCCCTCCCATCACCCTCGAGGCACTCCTGGGAGTGCTTTGGATCCCAGGTAATCCCTACGGTGCCGTCACATCGGGTTGCGGAGTGTTCGAAGTAAGCCAGAAGTAATGTCAATTGCTGTCTATTTTGTTCTTGTGCGTATGGGTCCTGTGCCCTGGCCAGCTGCCTTGCGGCCCAAAATGCCCAAAAACCCTTGCAATCCCTGCAAACCCCCAAACCGTTAAAAAGGTCTTCTTGGTCGAACTATTTCGATAATGATGCTGATTATGATTGTTGTATTTTGGTGGACGATTAGTGTGTCATCATGATTCTTGCTGTGTCAAGTCTTGCTGTTGGGTGAAGCTCTTTGTTGTCTGGTCAGTGTCTTGGTGTGGGGTTCGAGATGACGTGCCGGACGCCGACAAGAAACCCACTTGCAGTTCAAAGGCTGCAAGAGCCCATTACAATTCCGAGGCTCTGTCTGCTGGCGTCTTGGCAAGCAATGAAGGCGTGCCGTGTGCCCGATTGCTGTGTCGCTGAGTTTAAGGCTGGCAGGGCTGAAGTGTGCACTGCTGCATGGTGCAGTTAGTTCAACCCCGCCTGTAAATAACGCTGAGCCCGAAACCCAAATTCCCTAACCCCGCATAAAGCCAAAGCCCCGCACCTGTTGAGTAGTTGGGCGGCCTAAACCTGCAAACCCCAAACCCCCGAGTTCGCCTCCGCCTAAGGTCTTGCGCTCGGTCGCTTTCATTACGGCCCCAGCGGTGGGGGTGCTGCGGCTGCGCGCGGCGCAGGCCTCTTTCCGGGGGTTTCAGGGTCCATGCGTAAGGGGGTAGGCCTAGGGGCTCAAAAATTGAGAGCTCACGGTTCAGGGGTTATCAGGGGTGTGGGTGTTAAAGGGTTTGAAGGCAAGGATCTAGATGGATATTCAATGGGAACCCTGCTTTGAGGCGGCTCAGGAGACTGGACCTTCTCTTGGCTTCGGGCTTAGGGGTTTGGGTTTTCATGTGTTTCTGACGTACCCGCGCCTCAAACCCTCAACCCGTACTTTATTAAACCCAAACCCTACAAGCCTGAACCCGTCACCCTTGAACATGTTGGACTTTGGACCGGAACTTGGGTCTCGCCTGTCTGGCTAAACCTCCCCCAGACCCCCGAACCCCCCCGAACCCCCCTGAATCCCCTTCCTTTCTGAGGCCGGGGCTGCTGGCGCCGCGGCCCTAGCAGCGCCACTGCCGGCCCAAGCTATAGAAGGACTCCCCCACTGGGTTGTTCGAATATTGATAAGAGCAAAAAGAGCAGTATGCGCAACGAGCACAATAAAGAGCAGCCAAAGTGACTGGAATCGCAGTATACATCATCTTAGTAGCACGCATATCAGCATCAGCCAAGCAGAGCACTAGTAGTACTCTTAGCAGTAAGCTTAACCTTAGTTACTACTCACAGCAAGCTTTTTTGACCTTCGGCCTCCAAAGCCTTAGCAGGAGTCTCCACGTTTGAGTTCGTCTTCGGTATCATCAGAACCTCGGCTTGTGTGGGTGCAGGGGGGGTGCGGTGCTTCATACCCCAGAGTCGCAAAGCCTCAGACCCGAAGCTCCGAACCCCTAAGCCCCAAACCTCTTTTCTGCTCTCGATAAGGTTTGGGGGTATTGGGGTGGGTTTCAAGGAAGGGCTGAGCCATTGCTGTCAAGAGAGTCATTGCTTCACTCGTAAAAGCCGGAATTCTGATAACCTTTCGGCCACGCAGGGTTGTCAGGAGCAAAGTGTCTCGCCGCATTCAGCCCCTAAGCCTGAAACCCTAAACTCCGCCAAGCTCCGCCAAGCTCTCGCCTTGCACTGGAGGCCTCGTCTTTTTGATCGCGGTCGTTGCGTCAGACTACCTCAAGGACGACTAGGCCCTACGTAAACCCTAAACTAAAGCCTAAACCCTAAGCCCTAAGCCCTAAGCCCTAAGCCCTACACCCTAAACTCAGCTTGAGGCCTGGAACCCGACATGCTGCTCTGGCAAGGCGGCCACCTCGTGGCGGCTGGCAGGCCCAAAGATGCAGCCGGCGTACGAAAAGAAAGTCGAGGCTTTTTTGGGGTGTAGGGTTTTTTAAGTTGAGAGTTTAACGATTCATGCATGGTTTGGCGTAGGTTCTTTTGGGGTTTACATAGGGCCCATTTAGAATCTTCACAATCTTTAAGAGACTCTGACGAACCACCAAGCTGCCCTGGGTAATAATGGCCAGACGAACCTCCTGTAGACTATCCTGTGGATTAGGGTTTACGTGTGTTTATTGGGGGGGTTTGTATACGGTTTAAGCAGGGTTTCACGGTGCATGAACGTGTTAGAAAGGATGTAGGGTTTCGGGCTTTGGGATTTTCAGTGCCTGCTTGCTTTGTGGTTTTGTTTGGATGTCTCTCCACGGCACAGCTGACACGGAGCCAAGCTCAATGAAGAGCACATCACATGAGAGACGCTGTAGGCTTTGGGGCTCTAAGCCCTCCGTTTTTCATCTCGACCCCCATATCCCCTCAAACCCCTCCCACCATCACCTCCAAATAAAGGCCAGTGTGACTACCCTAGACTCCTGAAGCCCTAGCCCGACATCCACGGACCCCTAAACTCGAAACCCCAAAGCCCCTGAGCCCTCACCCCAAAGCGCCCAAAACCCTCTCAACTCTAGATGCTACACCCCCATAACCCCGCACCCTAACTTCCCCTAAACCTTGAGCCTTGCTGAACCCGCCTTAACCCCAAAAGCACTGCACCCTGTTATCCCTGAATCGCATCCCCGGCAAGCGCCTCCGACGCGGCCATGGTCCGAAGATACGAGCGGCTGCGCCACCTCAGCGCCGGCCCGCAGCCTGGAGGGCCGCCGGCCGGGGGGGGGCAAGGGGGGTGGGGAAGGTGTGGGGCGCCGTATTCCCCCCAAAACCAGCAAAAAGGGTGTCAGGCAGGGTTAAATTTCTCTTCGTTGTCGTCGTCGGAGCAGTAGGAGTAGTATGAGTAGTAGGAGTAGTAGGAGTAGTTGGAGGAGGAGTAGTAGTAGTAGTAGTAGTAGTAGTAGTAGTAGTAGTAGTAGTAGTAGTAGTAGTAGTAGTAGTAGTAGGAGTAGTAGGAGTAGTAGGAGTGGCTGGAGTAGCAGGAGCAGCAGGAGCAGCAGGAGTAGCAGGAGCAGTAGCAGTAGCAATAGTAATGGTATTAAAGAAAGTCAGAGCAAGAATCGTAATGATATAGGGGTCGGAATACATAGTTAGAGTATCTCCATGATTTGATTCTGTGCCTCAAGACCCTATTTCAGTTTTGAAGGACGGCTTTGAAAGTTTGGCCCATGGCGGTTAGAGGTTTGAGGGTTTGGAGGTTTGATTGGTCGACCCTCGAGTTGGTGCTCAAGCTTTTCTTCGATGCTTGCAATGTTTCAGCGTTTCGAGTAGGGTACGTTGGTGACAAAATAATGCAGCAGCAGCAGCAGCACCATCACCACAACTGAGTTTGCTAGGCACTGCTGGTTTCGACTTTGCCATTGTTGCAGCCGGACTCCCCGGCTCACTATCTTGGCGTATCGTGAGGATGCTGCGAATCACGGGGCTCTCCGGGGACCCTGTGACGATGGTACCAGTGGAGAAGGTAACGGACGTGAGAAGCTTGAAGCAGCACCTACATCAGCGGCATGGTTGCCCTCCACGATTTAGGCAGAGGCTTTTCCTCCATGGCAAGACATTGGAGGATTCTGTGGAGCTGGAATCCTCGATGGACTTGGATCTGGTTTTGCTAAGCTTCGCGGACGTTTCCCAAGCGCAGGCGGATGACTTAGCCGCCGCTGCTAAGCAGGGCAGGCTAGCGGAGGTGAGATGTGCTTAAACCTTGAATCCCATAAACAAAAAACAACAGGAGCCTCAGCAGTATGTCGGTAAAGCCTACGTGTCCCTTTTGATTGTCTGGAAAGCCCCACTCTTAGCATAAAACCTTTGCGGCGCCAAAAATGCCCACATGACAAGGGGCTAGGCCAAAGTGAGCCTTTAAGTCTTCAGCTTTCAGGCTTTTTTTCGGAGTTAATGGAACATGGAAACATACCGGTATCTTCGAGCCACCTCGACTGAAACCTTGGGCTCTGAGAATCACTGCTTTAGAGCTCGTGCTTTGGGATGAGTAGGACCCCTCCCCTCCAGGTTGAACCCATGCTGCAGCTGCCACAAGACCCAGACTTGCTTGACTCGAAAGGCTGGCGACCTCTGGGGTGGGCAGCGTTTGAAGGTCACGTCGAAACCGCACGCCTGCTGCTGCAGGCCGGCGCGGCGGCTGGCGCGACAGTCAGCGCCGTGGACGGAGGAACCTATTTGATGGTGGCATCTCGCATGGGCCATGTCGAAATCGTCCGCTTGCTTCTGGAGGCCAGCACCGACAAGGACCTGGTAGACATCAACGGCAACACGGCTTTGATGCTGGCGTCTGAATATGGCCATGTCCACGTTGTGCACTTGCTGCTGGAGGCAGGTGTCGACATGAATGTGAAAGACCCCACGGGATGCAGCGGTCACACTGCTTTAATTCTCGCAGCTTTGGAAGCTCGTGTGGAAGTCTTGCGTTCGCTGCTGGAGGCTGGTGCCGATAAGGACTTGGCGGACGACAACGGCTGCACAGCTTTGATGGTGGCATCCTACAAGGGTCATGTCGACGTCGTCCGTCTGCTACTGGACGCTGGCGCCAACAAGGATTTGGCAGACGACAGTGGCCTCACAGCTTTAATGCAAGCCACTTCAAAATGTCATGTGAAAGTCTTGCAGTCACTGCTGGAGGCCGGCGCCGACAAGAACCTGACAGACAGCAGAGGCTTCACAGCTTTGATGATGGCCTTTGTGCTGCGTCATGTCGAAGCATTTCGTTTGCTGCTGGACGCTGGGGCCAACAAGGACTTGGCGGACACGAGTGGCCGCACAGTCTTGCTGCTAGCAGCTTCGCAACGTGAAGTGGCCTTCTTGCGTTTACTGCTGGAGGCTGGTGCCGACAAAAACTTAGCAGACAGCAGCGGCTGCACAGCTTTGATGATGGCGTCTGCGCATCGCCACGTCGAAGTATTGCGTTTGCTGTTGGACGCTGGCGCCAACAAGGATCTGGTAGACAAGAAGGGGGACACAGCTTTGATGGTGGCGTCTTACAAAGGATATGTCGATGTCGTCCGCTTGCTGCTGGAGGCTGGTGCCAACAAGGACGTTGTAAAGGACAATGACAGCACAGCTTTGTCCATGGCAGTTTTGCAGGGTCATCGCGAAGTCGAGTGCTTGCTCCGGGAGGGGGTCGCCGCTAAGTAGGCGGCAAGCAACAGCGGCGAAACAGGTGGCATGCTGGACTTTGGAAATGCCATGTCTGCCCGAGAAGCCTTCGCGTGATAGCATGAGCTACCCTGCCTGCTGCTTTGTACCATCGCGAAAAGATTCTTCCTTCCCACACCACCCCCATGACAAGCAACAAGCACAAAAACAGCAGCATGTACAAGTACAACCACAAGACCAACACCAACACCACCCTAGTTGGGCTGCAGGATTAAGAACAGGTGTAGCTAAGCTCAACCTTGAACCTTGTTTCGTGTATGATCATCGATTTCCATGTGCTTTCAAACAAACTGTTACATAAAAGCCTCAACCCTTAATGCGTAGTGGTAGTCGTCGTGCAGTGGTAGGTCGTCGTCGTCATCGTCGTCGTCGTAGTACTAGTACTAGTACTAGTACTGGTACTGGTACTGGTACTAGTAGTAAGTAGTAGTAAGAAGTAGTAGTAGTAGTAGTAGTAGTAGTAGTAGTAGAAGAAGAAGTAGAAGTAGAAGTAGAAGTAGAAGTAGAAGTAGAAGTAGACGTAGTAGTAGTAGTAGTAGTAGTAGTAGTAGTAGTAGTAGTAGTAGTAGTAGTAGTAGTAGTAGTAGTAGTAGTAGTAGTAGTAGTAGTAGTAGGAGTAGTAGTAGTAGTAGTAGTAGTAGTAGTAGTAGTAGTGGTGATCGTCGTCGTCGTCGTCGTAGTAGTAGTAGTAGTAGTAGTAGTAGTCGTAGTCGTAGTCGTAGTAGTCGTAGTAGTCGTAGTAGTCGTCGTCGTCGTCGTCGTCGTCGTAGTAGTAGTAGTAGTAGTAGTAGTAGTAGGAGGAGTAGTAGTAGGAGTAGTAGGAGTAGGAGTAGGAGTAGGAGTAGGAGTAGGAGTAGTAGTAGTAGTAGTAGTAGTAGTAGTAGTAGTAGTAGTAGTAGTAGTAGTAGTAGTAGTAGTAGTAGTAGTAGTAGTAGTAGGAGTAGGAGTAGGAGTCGGAGTCGGAGTAGGAGTAGAAGGAGGAGGAGGAATAGGAGGAGCAAGAGGCGTAGCAGGAGTAGGAGGAGGAGGAGGAGCAGGCGGAGGAGGAGTAGCAGGAGGAGTAGCAGGAGGAGTAGCAGGAGGAGTAGCAGGAGGAGTAGCAGGAGGAGTAGCAGGAGGAGTAGGAGTAGGAGGAGGAGTAGGAGTAGGAGTAGGAGTAGGAGTAGGAGTAGGAGTAGGAGTAGGAGTAGGAGTCGGAGTAGGAGTAGGAGTAGGAGTAGGAGTAGGAGTAGGAGTAGGAGTAGGAGTAGGAGTAGGAGTAGGAGTAGGAGTAGGAGTAGGAGTAGGAGTAGGAGTAGGAGTAGGCGTGGAGTAGGACTAGGACTTGGACTTGGAGTTGGAGTAGGAGTAGGAGTAGGAGGCGGAGTAGGACTAGGACTAGGACTTGGCGTAGGAGTAGGACCAGGAGTAGGCGTAGGAGTAGGAGGAGGAGGAGGAGGAGGAGGAGGAGGAGGAGGAGGAGGAGGAGGAGGAGGAGGAGGAGGAGGAGTAGGACTAGGACTAGGAGTAGGAGTAGGAGTCGGAAGTCGGAGTCGAGTCGGAGTAGGACAAGGAGTAGGACCAGGACTTGGACGAGGACTCGGACTAGGAGTAGGAGTAGGAGTAGGAGTAGGAGTAGGAGTAGGATTAGGCGTCGGAGTAGGAGCAAGGAGTAGGAGTTGGAGTAGGAGTAGTAGCAGTAGTAGCAGTAGTAGCAGTTGTAGCAATAGTAGCAGTAGTAGCAGTAGTAGCAGTAGGAGCAGTAGTAGCAGCAGCAACAGCAGCAGTAGCGGCAGTAGCAGCAGCAGTAGCAGCAGTAGCAGTAGCAGCAGCAAGAGTGCTCGCAGTACTTGCAGCAGTAGTAATAGTAGATTGTAGTAAGAGTAGCAGAAAAATGCATTTCATCGCATGAGATCTGGGCCCATCTGGGCTCCAAACTCCTGCCGCGTTCACAGCGGATACTGCGTGTGGTTCACATGAGGGTTTAGGCTTTGGGTGATCATACTGAGGTTTTTGCATCGCCAGCTTTGTTATGGGGCAAAATGCCTGCAGCTGCTGTGCAGAAGAGCGCAATGAGATTGCCGAGAAAGATTTTGGAGCACTACCCGCTCCTGTCCACTTTCAAGAAGACCTGCGAGAACCGGCCCAAGCCACTGACGACTGTGACATGCCTTCTCCTTTTTGTGAGGATGATGCCACTCAGGGACCTGCGCACACGAAACTGTCAGGGTTAGCATCTGCAACTCTGATTAGTCCTGGCAGAAGCAGCCCCTCACGAGCCGAAGTATTGGGAAGTACTTCGCCCCTGAGGCGGGTGCCAACCAGAGAGGATCGATTGGAACAAGGCGCGCAGTTGTATGTTGACAGTGAACTTGTGCGCTCCATTTCTTTGGAGTCCACATTGTGGGGATGCGGGTGGCTTTGGCGGGTGCGTCCTGCGCAGATGAGCCAAGCTCAGCTGGATGCTTTATGGCGGAGGTCTGCTGAAGCAGACGCTTTTGACGTGTTCTTGTCGCATGCATGGTCAACGCCAGGGCATCAGAAGTATTTGTCCTTGCTGCTTAGTTCAGGTTGGCAATACGCGCTCCTGGCTTGGGCGTTTGCTGCCACGCTGGTGATGACCCTTTACATTTTGAATGTGTTGCCTCGTCCGATGACGGTGTCCAGGAACGAAGATTTACTTGCCAGCGGGGAGGCACGCATGGCGCCGTGGGGGTATTTGTCGACCTTTGTTTTTGCCCTCAGCGGACTAGCATGTGCGCCTCACATGTGTTCCAGCTGGCGCCGGACTCCGGGGTGCTTCTACGATGTGGCTTGTGTAAACCAGGGAGACCCAGAACAGCGAGAACGCGGAATTTACGGGATCGGAGGATTTCTGGCCATCACGAAGCAGCTTCGCATACTGTGGAGCCCGCCCTACCTCTCCCGCTTGTGGTGTGTGCCTTTCCTGTTCAGTGAGCAGAATCGGCGCTTGCATCGGTAGGAGTAGGGTGACGTCTTCGAAGGCTGTAGCAGGGCACAGAGTGAGAGATCCAACCTCTGAGCGCCGGGTAGCCTTGCTACAAAATGAGAAGTTGAAGGGGAAGTAGCAAGTTGATTACATGGTCATACTAAGGTTTTCGAAGTTGCCGCCTACCGCAAAGCCAACCCCAACGGCCAACTGAAACTGCAGCCAGTCTTCGTGGAGCGCACCATCCTGCTTGCTTGGATAAGCATGTTCCTCTTCATGGGCATCTTCATGTTTCTGAGGTTGTCAAGACTTCCGGTTGCTGTCGGCGTCTGTGCCTTCTACCCGGGTGCTCACATTGTTCGAAGAGGGTACCAGCAGCAAGAGCAGATGTTCCGAAGCCTTGCAGAGTTTGACCTGAACTCTATGTCTTGCACCAACGACTTTGACCAGCGATTTATCCTGTCGGCTGTGTGCCAATGGTATGGCAGCCTAGAGGGCTTCACTGACTACGTCCGCGGGCCTCTTAAGGAGGAACTGACACAAAGTGTTGTCCTTGCACGGGTACCGCTTCAATATTGCATCCAGGTTTGCATGTATTTGTGATATGCTTTTTCTAAACAGGAGGTACGAAACAGAAGTTCATCTTAACGCCAAGGTATCCTTATCGCCAGCCCGATCGCTGGATTTCAGCTGGACACCGTCGCATCGTTCTTAAACGCTGGTGCATCTTCTGATGTTGTTGTCCGGGTCATTTTGGCGAATTTGTTGGCAATGCCTACGATGGCTGTTTGTGTGATATACTATTTCTTCTGGTTATGTCAGCGCTTCGCAAGACCTTGCTTTTCAAGCTGCGCAATGGATTATGCACAGACGGCCATGGTCCTCTGTCTTTTTGGCTTGGGTTTGTTGCCTTTTGCTGCGGTTGTGAGAGCCCTCGCAGAAGGCTTGGCAGCAACGTTAGCTGCCGCAGGAGTCTCCCTCGCCATGTTTGTTGTCCTGTTAGTTCAGCTTCATTCCTTCCGTTGCTCGCGGATTTTCGGGCGGAGGTGACTGCGAAGTGCACGTCGCCCCCGGCAGTTCTGAGATGCGAAATTGCAGCTCAAGGCGGACCGGACGCAGCCAAAAGGCTTCCAAACATCTTGGTTGGACTGTCCAAGTTGGACTGCAGCTTCCAGGGTTCGTCAGAATTCTAGAAATGCCAGGTAGGAAAGAACCAAGACCCCTAAACAGCCTAAACATTGACCCTTAAAATAACCCTTTAAACCGTTTAAAAACCTGCAGGATTCCAAGCGTCAGCGCCACGAGCCTAGGCCGCTTCGGCGTGTCTCTGCTCATCAAAGATGTGGAGTCAGACACGCTGGCGGTGATGAAGACGATCGATGTCCGGGGGCCTGGGTAGATCCGAATAATGGGTTTAGGGCGTTTAGGGTTTCGGTTTTCGGGTTTAGGGCCCCCAGGGTTTAGGGACCCCAGAACCGCGAAGCCTTGAAGCCTTTCCCCAAACTCCGAAGCACCCAGCCTATATACAAGGCACCAAAGCTTGGAGCCGTTCGGGCTTGAGGGGTTTTCAGAAGGGGTTTCAAGCTTAAGGGGCTGCTCGGGCTTTCGAAGCTTTAGGGTTGAGGGTTTGGGGCCTGCACGACCAAGGACGGCAAAGCTGAGCGAACTTCAACGGCATCATCCCACAAAGCCAAACCCCCCCCCCCCCCCCTAAAAATCCTTAAAACCCCCCCAAAAACCCCCCTAAACATCCCCGCAAAACCTCCCCCCTGAAAGCCCCCAACCCTCTCCGCAAGTTCGAGGTGGCCGCGCTGCGCGGCGCAGAGCGGGCCGAGCTCCTTCGCGAGCTCCGAGGCGCCTTTCAGAGCAGAGGCTTTTTGTTGTTGGTTTTTTTTTTGGTGTTTGGCCTAATCTTTGGGATGTTGTTTGTTGTTTTTTTTCTCTCTTTTTTTGCGGGGTGGGAGGGTGGGGGGTGGAAAAGGGGGGTTGGGATTTTTGGGGCTTGTGGGGTTTTGGTGCGTTTACGGTTTGTTAGGGTTTTCGTGTTTTGGTTTCAGGGTCAGGGTTCAAGGTTTTAGGGTTTAGAGCTGCTTTTCGGGTTTAGGGTTCAGGCTTGGGTGCGAGTGAGGGGTTTGGTGGGGTTTAGGGGCTGGGGGTTTAGGGTGGGGGTTCGAAGGGCTTATGGATATTTCCTTCGCCCTCTCTGTCATCGACATTTGCATTTTGTTGGTCTTCTTCTCTCTTTCTCCCCAATGCATGTCTCAGAAGTTTGCTCTTCTGCCATTTCGAGAGCTTCGGGGCCAGTTCGCCTGGACACAATCCAGGCAACTGTAGGGTCATCAACTCAGAAAGCCGATGTTACATGTATGTGTACGTATATATACATATATATATATATGTGCTATCCATATATATGTGTATCTACAAGTACATACAAATATGTACTTGTTTGGCAAACGTATGGATAAATGTATATAGCCCGAAACCCGAAGCACTCAGTGCTGAGCCCCATCTCATTGCATAGCACTTAAGCCCTGAACCCAAACCCCAAAGCGCTGGTATAGTTTTAGCCGAATCCTTATCACTAAATGCTGAACCTTAAAGGGGTGTTGGGTGGCTCTTCCACGCCACTACCTCCCGCAGCAGAGCCCAATCGCCTTGAATGCTTATAAGGTTAAGGGCTTACATAGGGCTTATAGTTTGGGGTGTAAGTGCAGGGCTTACAGGTTTTAGGGCTTAGTATTCGTAGGGTTTAGGGTTCAGGTTTGGGCCCCTCGTAAGGGCTTAAAGGTTGCAGGATTTAGGGCTTTTGAGGGTTTTGGGTTGGAAGTTTAGGCTCGCTAAGCTTTGGGGTTGAAGCTTGGGGGGGTGTATGCGGTCTAGTGCCAGTTCCGAACCCCCGAACCCCTCCTTGCACTTCAGCGAGGAGGCTGAACGCCCGTCCTCAACCCATGCGCCACGATCAGGCCTTACCAAGCTCCGTCATCCCCACCTCCTGCCGTGCCCTGGCGGGCATCTTGCGATTCCCTAAAAGCTCTGTTAGGGTTTGGGGTCGAGGGTCCACAGGGTCCATGACCCTAAGCACCCAAAACTGCAAGGGTTGCAGGGTTCGGAGCCTTGCGGAGGCCTTCTGAGCCTTTTTTTGGGGCGAAGGTTGGGTGGCCAATCCACCCTAGGCTCGAAAAGCCCATGTGGGTCTCGGTCTCGTAGCCACAGGTGACAGCTTGATCTTCAAGGTTCTTATAGGGTTGAACCAGGCTCCAAGCGGGGTTTAGGCAGGGTGCAGGGTCTAGACTGTGGACTGGAATCAAAATCCAAGCAATCCCCCCCAAGAACCCCGAGAATGATCGAGTTCCATCTCTCAACAAAACCCAAGTGACCCGAAGACCCCTCGAGGCCCAGTTATCAAGAAAACGGCGCGCAGATTCGCGCGCCTCAAAGTCTGCCCTCCTCCTGGGAGCCCCTAAAGAAGGGCCCCCTTTAAAGAACCCTAAACAACCCCCCTTAAACCCCCAAACCCCTAAAGCCCCGCCCCCCCCCCTCTTAAACAGAGAGATGCTTCTCGCACCTCTGAAGGCTGCGGGAGTCCTTCCTCCACCAAGGCCCGGTCGGCCCGAAAGACCCCCCCCCCCAAGTCCTCAGCCGGGAGGGCCCTGAGAAACCCGAACCCCCCTGAACCCCCTTGAACGGGCTGATCGTCTAGGCCATGTAGGCCGTTTAAAAGAGTTCAAATGCGATTTAGGGTTTGGGGTGTATTGATACACTAGTCCCCAGTCATTGTCTGTATAGCTACGACGTATGGTGTAAGTTCAGGGTCGAGAGATTGCTGGTGGCACGTTTCCTTCCTCGGTTCGCAGCATCTTTGCTTGAAGTCCTTCTAGGATGGATCGTTAGTCGGAATCAGTGGCATGTGCATCACCGTGCATGCGACCTTGCTCAGTGGTCGCATGGTTCGGCTCCAGATCTCTCCAGAAAGCACAGTCAACGACCTGCGGCAGTTGGCTCAGGAGCGGCTGGGCGTAGGGATCGGCCGGCTGTGTACGGAGAAAGGAGACCTCCCGGCCACCGGCACGGCCGTCCTCTGCGCAGAGCAGGTCGTGACGTGCACCGTCCGGCGGCTGCAGATCGTCTCCTCTTGGGAGTCTTTGGTGAGCCTGCGCTCCTGGCCCTTCTTCCAGGATGTCTCGAGCCCGGAAGCCTTTGCAGCCGTCCTGCCGACGGGCGGGGTGGTCACCTGGGGCTTCGGCCTGGCTGGAGGCGACAGCGCAGAGGTTCAGGGAAGGCTGTCGGATGTCCAGGACGTGCAAGCCTCAGCTGGTGCCTTCGCGGCTCTTCGCTTCGACGGGCGTGTGGTGACCTGGGGGGATGCCGCGTATGGAGGCGACAGCGGTGGTGTCCAAGAGCATCTGTGCCTAGGCCTTTGCCAGTGAAAAAGTGTTAGCTTCGCTATCTTCGGAAGCCCTGTTTAAGTGGTCCCCCCTTCCCCCACCCCCTCGCCCATTATTTTTCAAGGGATCCAAGTGCCGCCCTCCCCCCAGACTTCAAAAGGGTAGGAAGGAAGGACAGAAAGAGAAAAGCGGAGGTTAAGGGGGTCAAGGGGTTGGTAAGGGCTCTTCTTGGTTCTGACTTGGCTGGGTCCCTGGTTTCGGTCTTGGAAACAAGCCTGGCCTTACGCAAACTTCAGGCCTCGGAAAAACACTTTGGCTTTTGCAGCGGACCCCCCCCCCCCCCCCCAAACAATCGCCCGATCCTGTTTACCCAGCAGGCTTGACCGGACCCCATTGCTAGTGAGCCAGCCCGACTCGGAAAAACACTTTAGCCAAGAGCCATTGCTAGCGAGCCAGCCCGATTTGGAAGCTGATCCAGGTACGGCGTGCAAGAGCTTCGAGGGTCCTCGAGCGCCTTCGCGGCCCTCCGTGCAGATGGCCGCGTGGTAACCTGGGGCTCTAAAGCGGCCGGAGGCGACAGCAGCTCCGTGCAGGACCAGCTGCAGGGCGTGGTGGCCCTCCGTGCCGCCTTCCTGGCCTTCGCTGCCGTTCGCAAGGATGGGAAGGTGGTTACCTGGGGTGAGGATGGGAACAGCCGCATGGTTCAGCACCAGCTGCAGCAGGTGCTGGAGGTTCGCATGTCATCCAGGGCTTTTGCAGCCATCACGGCCGATGGAGGCGTGGTCACATGGGGCTCTGCCTGCCACGGTGGCAACAGCGGCCCGGTCCAAGATCAGCTCAAGGATGTACAGGACATCCGAGCCTCAGCGACGGCCTTTGCTGCCCTCCGACGGGATGGGACAGTGGTTACCTGGGGCTTCGAGAGCGGTGGCGGGGACAGCAGTGCTGTTGGCTCGAGCCTGTCTGGAGTGGTGGCCTTGCAAGCCAGCTACGGTGCCTTTGCAGCCCTGAGGAGTGATGGGACAGTGGTGACCTGGGGACACCCGCTCTATGGTGGGGACAGCGGCACAGTGTCTGATCAGCTGATCGACGTCGCGGAGCTGCGAGCTTCGAGTCGTGCATTTGCAGCGCTCCGCAGAGATGGGTCCGTGGTCACTTGGGGCTTGCCAAGATGTGGGGGCGACAGTAGTAGCGTCCAGCAGCAACTGACACTTGGATGCTCTTGAGTCTTGAGCATCAGCCCAACTCCCAAACATCCGAGAAATCCCACAAGCAATCTACTGGCACCATAAACCTCATGAGCCCCATAAACCACCGAGCGCCCTTGGATACGTCCGTTGAGCTCTAGAGTAAGCCTTTCAAGCCCAAAGAAAGTACCAAACCTGAACCTCAATACTTGGGACCGAGCATTCGCGCTATGGTCTAAACGTCTTTCTGGAAGCCTGATTTCCATGACTGCGCTGACACTTTCGCCGAACACTCTCAGCCATTCCCCGTCCGCATCCACATGAGTGTTCAGGGTCGGGTGATGCCTTCCAGTTCCCTACAGAACCAAAACCTGACACCCCAAGCTCCTCCAAGCTCCTCCTAAACCCTAAGCCCTGAACCCTGAACCCTCAACCCTAAACCATTGGTTCCAAGGACGCACGTGGAGGATGTGAAGCCCTCGGCCTGTGCCTTTGCCGCCCTCCGCCGAGACGGTCGTGTGGTCACCTGGGGCTGCGGCCCTGCGGGCGGGGACAGCAGCCAGGCCCGGACCCCAGATTTCTACAATGTTGACAGTATTATCCTTGTGTATTCTTATGTTTCTTGTGCTTGGCTACTTTGCTACAAAACTGCCGAGATGAGAACTTCTCCCTTTACTCATCCGCTTTGTAGCTCTGTCCGCTTTGTAGCTCTGTGGACTTGTTTGGCTTGAAGGGGGGTGGGATGGGGGAAGGTGGGGGGGGGGGGGGGGTAGGGTAGGTTACGATCATGTTGCTCCGAACCATGCCCGCAACACTGGTATTTACAGCGTTGTTGCCTCTTTTTCCAACATGCTGCAAAAGGAAGTTCGACGTTTCTGGAACAAGACACAAGCCTTTTGCGAACATGCCCGCAATGGAATGTTCAGCATGTTTGCTTCTTTCTACATACTCAACCTTCACCAAGTATTATGTGAGCCAAAAACCCACAAACAACTCATCTAGTGAGTTGCCCATGATCAGTCCTGACAACACTGTATGTGTTGAGATCATCATCATCATCATCATCATCATCATCATCATCATCATCATCATCATCATCCAACAGCGGCAATCTCATTCTTATGCCAAGCCTGGGTGGGTGCCACGGAGTTTGGGAAGTCCTGAGGTTTCGGGCAAGCTCCCTGACAGCTTCCCAGGTTCAGGACCAGCTCAGGCAGGTCAACGAGATCTGGGCATCTTCGCGTGCCTTCGCGGCGGTCCGCGCGGATGGCTGCATCGTCACGTGGGGTGATGCGCTGCACGGGGGTGACAGCAGCGACGTCGCGGAGCAGCTGCGCCACGCCAGGTAGTCCCGAGCATTACCGAGGTGGGTGTGGTTCGAAGATTTTTGGGATGGGGAAAAACGGGTAAACTGCAATCAAAGCCCGCTCTCAATCTGTGAAGCTCTCTGAAACATGACGGCTCCCAGTGTGATGTAGGAATTTCTCGGGGTTCTGGGTCCGGGTTTTGAGGTTTAGTGCATTTAGGGTTTAGGATGGTTTCGGGGTGTAAACGGGGCTTACAGGTGTAGGGGTTTCGGGCCCACTCCGTCTGGCGCAGGCCCTCGGCCAAGCGTGGCAAGGCAAACTTCTCTATGAACTCTTCTGAAGCCTTCGCGCCGCTAGCGGCTAGCGGCAAAACCTGAAACCACAAGACCTGCGCCCTTGGTAGGTAGTTCCTAAACGTCGGACCTTGGAGGTCCAGCTTGAGTTGAAGTTTCACTTCCTGGCACATCTCTGTCAGGGCATCCTTGCCTTCTTTTTTTATGTCCCAGAGGCTTACGGGCCTTGAGCCATGAGAAACAATCGTACCAGATTGTCGTCGTCATCGTCATCATTATCAGCCCTAAGCAAAACCCCGGATCCCGAAACCCATCTTTCCCCCTAAGCCTAAATGCGCAAGGCCTGAAAGAGAACCCGAATTTCCCGATTCGTCGGGATCGTTTACGGTGTTTTTGGGTTAAGCGGACATCTCAGGCGCAGCCACGGCTGAGACTACTAGCCCGCCGCTAGCTACTTGTAGAGTGAAGACCGACAACGTACTGTACGACAAGGCAACCTGCATTGGGCTCCGGTGTTGACGGCTTAGGGTAAGGGCCGTAAATCCTCGACCCTGAGCTCAGAATTCTCGTATGTTTGCGGGTTGGGGAGCCTAGGACCCAGAGTAGGCCCTTTTTCCTCCTTTCTCTTTCTGCTTTGTTCTGGGAACCCTAGCCTTTGTTCAACGCAGAACCACCTCGCAAGCAGGGCGGCTTTGCCTGGTCATGGACTACCTGCCACGAGGCCCACGCTGCTGCTCTGTCATCGCATCAACCATACCCTGCAACCATACCCTACCCAATTTGGATATGCAAACATCAGAAAATCCAAGCCCTAAAGCTCCATGCTCAAACCCTCTCAACCAAGACCCTCAAGCCCCAGACTTCGACCCGCCCAGGCAGCCTCGCGGCCGAGGCCTCCCTTAGTTTGCTGCAGTTCTTTGCTCAGTGTGCAAGAGTGTTACTGTGGGCATCACTCGAGTCACTCGAGCTTTATGCTTCTTCGTAGTTTGTTGCGTGGTCCCACCAGGGGTAAGACAGGGGGATACAGGGCACATCATTCCCTAGTACATAGCATGTATTCGAAGCCGGTGCTTATGCAGCCAAATTTCTGGACAAGGATTGAGATGCTAAGCCAAACCAACCTCGGAATGTGAGACATTCCCTGCACTCGAAGCCATCGCAAACCCCAAGGCGTAAACCCTAGACCCTAAACCCTAATCACCTAAACCCTAATCCCTAAGCCCAATAACCCTAAACCCTAAGACCTGTAACGTTTCTCCGTAAACCCTGGAACCCTTGAGCCGCAGAGCCCTAAGCGCCCCGATGCAGCGGAGGTGGATGCGGCCCGCAGCTCTGGCATCACTTTAGTTTCTCTGAGTTCTTCCTGGGGCCAGGATCACCCAGCCCCTGCCCCCGACGCCCTAATCACCTAAACCCTGCAACCCGATAATCCCCCATGCGCTGTACGAAGCCCTACGAAGCCCCAAACTCCTCAAGCCCAGGCAGCTTCAAAGCTGACCTGGGACGCGAGAAGGTCCTGCAAGCCTTCGTGCAGGCGGCTTCAGTCCAAGTTTTCGGTTGGTGGTTGAAGGCTTAGGGTATGGGGTTATGGTAGGCTTGGGATTCAGGGTTTGGGGCTTAAGGTTTAGGATGGTGCAAACGTCTGCGTATTCAAGAAATTTGAGGGTTGTCTTTCGGGGAGAGTGGGGAGTCTTGCTCTTTCTTCAAAGGTTCTTAGCATTCGAGGGGCTGATGTTTTTTGGTAAAGGGCTTCTTCGAAGTTTTTGTTGGGGGGGGGGGGGGGAAGGTTTAGAGTCTCAGCAGTCAAGGTGTTTCAGGGGCCGTTGTTTCCTTGATCTTAACATCAAACATCTGAGTGGTTGGTTGTAGTTTCATCCATTTTGGTTTTAGGGTTATGTGGCGACCTCCGGATCCTAATTCCGAAACCCCGAAACCCTCGACCCTAAACACCCTAATCTTGGGATGTCCCTCTTATCGTACCCCTATTACGACCCCTATCAAGGAGCTGTTGGAAGAAAGGGGAACATCCCAACCCTAAACTCCGAACCTTTGAGGTTTCTTGGGTGCTCCAAGGCTGCCTTCTTGACACCGGGCCCCCCCCCCCCCCTTTAGGGTCGATGGGTGTTCGGGAGTTAGGGGTTTGGGGGTGGAGGGGTTCGTGAGAGCTTCGTGAAAGTTGAGGGGCTTGGGGCTTCTAGGGCTTTTAGGGCTTTAGGAGCCTGAGTCTCGGGTTTAAGGTTTCAGGGTTTTTGGTTCAAACCTTTTCACCCCCGCTTGAAACTCCTTTTGAAAGCCCCGAAGCCTTCCATAGAAACCTTGGTATATTGTGGTATACTAGTACAATACTAAACCACGCAAAGCTCAGCTATACCATACCCTATCCTAAGCCCTGTACTCCTGAATGACAAGCCCGAGCCCCTTGCACTGTGCGAGCCGGACGCAGGGTCTCCTGGGCCTCGCCTACCTGCACAGCTGCGGCGCGCTGCACCGCGACCTCCGCACCAAGCGCACTCTCGGCGGAGATTGGACTTGCCTTCGGGTCGGGGTGTACAGGTCTTTGCTTTTGCCAGGCCCCGCCCGGACCTCCCAAACCCCAGCCATAAACCCTCTGCAAACCTTTAAGCTGCCATTAAAAGACCCTAAAGCCTAGAACATAACCCGCTAAGCCCGCTAAGCCTAACCCTATCACCAGCTCCTTCAGAAGCTGAACCCGACGCCCTTCATACCCGAAAGCCCAAAGCCCTAAGAAACCACAGCCCTGAGCCCTGCTGAGACCCCCCCAAGTACCCCTCAAGATGCCCGAAGAAACTCCCAAGACCCTCACCTTAGCCCTAGACCCTGCGCTGAGGATTGCTGCGGACGCAAGCAGGGTATGGCCCCCAGGGTGTAGGGTTCGCGGGTTTAGGGTGGAGGGTTTGGGGTTTCGGGTTTATCTTTCAGGTTGAGCGTGTAGGGTTTAGGGTTTCCGGTTTGGGCTTGGCTGGTGGGTTGAGGCTTTAGGCTTTAGGCTTTCGGTTTTAGGGTTTCGGGGTTTAGGCTTTAGGGTTTCGGTTTTGGGGTTTCGGCGCTTAGGGTTTGGAATGCCAGAGTCTGCAATACCGCATAAATTACGGAATAGTCCTTAAAGCGTTATAAGTATCCCTATTTAGTCAGAAGAGATATTCAATCATTCGAGTCTGAGGTTTCGGGTGTTAATTTTTAGGGGTTTCGGGGTTTTATGGCTTAGGTTTCGGGTCGTCGGGTTTCAGGAGTTTCGGGGAATCCGGCTTCCTGAGCCATCCCCAATCTCCACCCTTCCAGAAGCTCAAAGCCCCAAACAGCCTATTCCTCAAGCGGTTAGAAGCCTGACCGAGCCCTAAACCCCAAACCCAAAACCTTCAACCCTAAACCTTAAGCCCTAAGCCTTAAAACCACCAACCCCAAACCCCAAAAGCTTCTTTCCTAGTTTGCCCTTGGGAGGCTTGTGGTGCTCACCGGTACAGCCTTGCCAGTGCCTCAGGGACTTGGGGAAGTTCTCTCCCCCGCTAGTGTCGGGGTGGAGTTCAGCGAGCCCTAGATCCTTAACCCTAAAGCCCCAAACGCCTGGACCCTATAACGCCAGACCTTACCAGCCCAAGCCTGCAACCCCTACACCTCTGAACGAACGCTTAAACCCTCAAACTTCAAGCCTTATAGTGCTTAACCCCTTAAGCCCCCAAACCCTAAAGCCGAAACCGCAAGGACCCCTAAGCCCTGAACCCTTAACCCCTAATCCGCAAGGACTCCTAAATCCCGCGAACCCCTAAGCCGCTTCACCCCTAAAACCCTATGCACGCTGCTACAAGTCTCATACAAATGGAGCCTCCTTGGGTTACGGCCTCCAGTGTGACGAGGGCGCAACTGGCCAGTGTGCCTCTGGTGGCGTTCAATGCCTTGGTACAGTGGAAGGTTGGTGCCCTTAGAGTCGACGGGTTCAGACATGCAAGCATAGAATCGCAGCAATGTCTAAGTGGCAGCGTGTGTCTCAAGTCAATTGAAGCAGCCGGTTGGGACGAAACCATTCTGCAATGCGATCGTTGGCACATTTGCATGGACTAGTGTGCATCTGAGCAATCCCCTTCTCTGTTCCTGAGTCCCCAGTCTCGATGGTGCTCTGCCAGGCATTCATCGCAAACCCATGAACCGAAACCCCAAAGTCTCTGGCTTGGGACCTTTGAGGGGTAAGATCTGCCAGGGCAGATCAAGTATTGGAGCTCAGAACTTTTCGATTTCGTGCTTGCCTCTGTGTTGCGGGGCAGTGAGGTCGGTGGTCGTGCGCCGGGCGCTTTTCTTCGAGAGGCGACTGGGACATTCCTCAGGAAGTAAATCTCAGAATTCCTTTATCGGAGAGTCGGGACAGGGGTTTAGGGTTCAGGGTGCTCTAAACCTTGCAGCCTGATACCTAGAACCCTTTGGAGAGGGGCTCTCACGACACACGAGCGATGATTCGTTTGGGTGGCCCGCAAGCCCTAGCCCCTCGATGCCTCAAGTAGTGGGTGGCAGAGGGGGTTCGTCGTATGGGATCCTAGAACCATGAAGCCCCTCGTCCCCACGAAGCCGCCGTGAGTTCTGACAGCACCTCGGCAAGTCTTGCCTTGGACTGTGGGTCTGGTTTAGTTTGGAGTAATCGAGATTGGAAGTTCACAGCTAGCTGGGGTGATAGGTTAGAAAGTCTAAGCTACCAGTTACAAATTATCGGTGCCATGAGTATTTTCATACACATAAAGTCCCTACCTCTGCGTACCTACGAGCAAACGGTCCCAGTGCCCAAAGCCTAAACCCTACATCCCGAGCCCTAAGCCCGAAGCTTGAGCCATACGCCGCCTTAAACCTAAACCTTAAGACTAAGCCCTAAGCCCTAACCCTAACTTACACCTTGAAGTCTTGCGAAGGGCTTGGGAGGGTTTAGGGTTTTAGGTTTCAAGGGTTTTAGGGGTTTGAGATTATAGAGCTTAGCGTGTAGGGACCTGGGCTTAGGGTGTCGACGCCTGAGATGGCGGCCTCGGACTTCGATTCCCTTCAGCAAACCCAGGCCCTGCTTGGAGGATCATGGGAGGTAAGTTTTTGCTGGAGGCTCGTGGGTACTGTAGACACGGCCATAAGCCCAGGCAGCCTAGGCTAGAAGCCCGTTTCGGGGGTCTTACAAGTCACAAGTAGAGCCCGGCACCCGCAGAATGAACCGCCTAACCCGGTTTGTCAAAGGGAACACACTTCGTTCAGGCACCACCCAGAAACCCTAAACCTGACCGCGTGAGGCCGAACATGGAGGCCCTGCCCTACCTGAGTCCGGAGCTTCTGGTGGACCCGGAGGCGGGTGGACCCTGAATGCCATAATCGGATATGTTAGGTAAAGGTTGCCTCGCTTAGCACCCTACTTGTAGTTCTTGCTGGGTTGTGGGTGCCATGGGAGAGGTTGGCCTCCTGAATTCCCAAACCCTCAAGTGCATGACAAGTATGCGTGTCTTCACGTGCCCTATAGAGTTTGCCACAACAAATCACACCGCAAGAGCCCAACAAACATCAAGCCCCCCCCCCCCCCCCTTCCCCCCGCAGCTCCGGATATTTCCGCATGAACCTCCCAGTAAGGTTACGAGGCCTTTCGCCGGCCGGAGACAGAGGGTTCAAGGAAGGCGTAAGGGGAATTGTTGGGCTGCAAATTCAGGTTTTATGGCTGCTCATGTTCCACCATGTGTATCATGGGACTCCAGGTCCCTTACGTTACCAAAACCTATGAGCCCTCAACTCTTAGACGCATACTAGGCCCACACGCCCGCCACCGACATGTGGGCGATGGGCGTCATCTTGTGCGCGACATCTTCAGAGTTGAGGGGGCTTCGGGAGGCAAACTTGTGGCGCCCCTTTTAATTAGAACGGGTATTGTGGATTGTTTGTATATCCTGATAGGGTTGCCCGGCGGGCGAACAGTGATACAATGATCATGATCTAGGCTCCTATACTATGGTTTTGGCTTTTGGTTTCAGGGCATGCGGAGCGTGCTGGGTTACACAAAAGGTTCGTGTTTCAAGCTGCACGAACATTTCAAATTCCTCAAGCACGGTAGACTTGGAGGTTCATGGTTTGACAAGTGGGATATGAAGCAGGGTTTATGTTATTGTTATTGGTGAGGGTGTATAAGGTTCCTTTTCAATATTGGTGATTGTATATACCGGGCGTCCTTTTGGGGGTACAAGAAATATATACCCTACTTCATATATGTCCTATTAAGGGTATCCAAAATTTCCCCAGTAAAACCCTATAAGCAGTTTTAAGTACTTAGAACGAGTCGTATCTTCTGAATCTCCGACTCTGAACCCTGGAGGTTAGGGGTGCAGGGTTTAGGGTTCAGATTTTGCGTTTAGAGTTGAGGGAGTGTAGATTTACCAAACCTTCAATTCCCAGCCCTAGAGCCCAGGCACCAATCCTAAGCCACAAAAGCCCCAAGCCCACGCGCAGGGTTTCAGGGTGTTCGGGGGCCGGAGGTACGAGCTCATGGCGCTGCGAACGCCCTGGGAGGACGAGGTGCGCGCCGGTTGCAGGGTTTACGGTCTACGCGTGGGCGGATCTGAGCACGCTGACAACTTTGAGCATCCTCCAGTCAACCCTAAACCCTGAACCCTCAACTCTAATTGCTTAACCCTTCAATCTTCAACCGAGAGCTCCTAAACCCTTCCTTGAATCCTGGAGCTCACTGCCTCAGCACGCGGTCCGGCTGCTGGAGCGGATACGGGACCAGCCGCTGCGGCCCTTGCCGGTGCAGTGCCCTGGGCTTAGGTGTAGGGTTTTAGGGTTTAGGGTTTAGGGTTTAGGGTCCCCCTTGAGCCTTCGAAAGAGGGGAGGACCTCGCTAAACGAGGCACCTGATAGAGCTTCAGGGTTCCTGCCTGAATCCCGAAAACCTCAGGCCTCTTCGAGACATGAGGTGCCAGGGTCTAGTGTCGAGGGCTTAGGGCTCAAGGCTTACAGTAGGGTTTAGAACAAAGGATCAGAAGGGTCCTGGAAGAACAGAACCTAGCAAGCTCAAACCATAAATCCCTATGTACACCCCCCTGTCGAAACCCGAAGCCCTAAACCCCCTCAGCCTCCCAACTCAGAGAGGTATTCGGAGGAGCTAGCGCCCATTTGCTACACGCTCCTCAAGCCAGCAGCCTCAGCTCCAGTAGGCTTTGACCCTTGAGCGGTTTTCTCTTTCGGGGGGATTGACTGGGATTATCGGGTCAGGGTTGGAGGCTTGAAGGTGTTTAGTGTTTAGGGTAAAATCATTACATAGGCTGTAGGGAGGGTTTGTAGGGTTTGTTCAGACCTTTGGGGCTGGTCTTTGTCCGCTTGCGTGTGTGGGTTGAGCTCAACCTGAAATCCCAATCCAATGTTTAGGGCCTTTTGGCGTTTGAGAGGATGTAGGTCGAGAGGGTTTAGGGTTTGAGGGTTCTAAGGGTTTGTATACTAGGGTTTGTAAGGTGATAAAAGGTTTGTCGGGCTCTAGGATTTCCCCAAGATTTTGTTGCAAAATCCCAACCCCCAAACCTGGAAAAGGCTCCTTTCGGGCTTTAGGGTTTCGGTGTTAAAGGTTGTTGGGGTTTTTAGGGTCAGGGTTGAAGGGCTTCTGCGCCTTCTAGGCCTTCTAGGGCTTTGGGTTTGGGGTTTGCCTCGACTAAACAGGGCAAAGGCCGAGGCCTTGTTCTAGTGACGCAGCGGTTTACCTTCAGTGTGTACCCCTGGAGGCTGGACAAGCGCGTAAGGGTTGAGGGTTTGGAGAGGCTACATTGCGGTCGTCTTTTTGAGGGGAAGCCCCTAGAACTCAACTCCAACACCACGATCGGTACAGTGCCAAAGGCTTGCCAAAGACCTCCAAGCCTATTAAACCCTCAACCCCAACCGACCTGCGCCGTTGAATTATGAAATACCCGAACCGCGTCAACCCCTCCCGAAAACCCTGAGCCCAAAACCCTGAAACCTTTTAAACCCTAAACCCTGCGCCTTCCACCCCAAAACCTCATCTGGAGGCGCAACCCGCAGAGCCGCCCCAGTGCAGATGAGCTTCTACTCCTACCGCCGATACAATCCAGGCCTCTGAGATGTTTGGGGGTTTGGGGGTTTGGGGGTTTGGGGGTTTGGGGGTTTGGGGGTTTGGGGGTTTGGGGGTTTGGGGGCGGGTTTAGGGCTTGTGGCTTTACAGGTCAGGCCTTACGAGCATCAGGGGTTTTGGGCTCTACAACTTAAGAAGCCAATCGGGCGGAGGGGGTTTGGGGGTTAAGGTTTTCGGACTTGAGGGGTTTCAAGGTTTGTGGGGTTTAGAGGATGCTTTGGGTTCTGGGCATAGGGTACGTTGTGCAACAAGGAGCGGTCGAGGGCATTTTGCTGTGCGACGGGTTTGACAATCGTTAGGATGAGGCGGCCCGGCCGACAAACCAAAAAAAACGTCCCCTTGAAGGGTTTGGTTTTAGAGACCTAAACTTTCAGTCAGCATTGTTCCTTTTCAATTCTGGTGACGCGTGGCGAGAGCTCTGGGAAATCTGAGTTTTTTGCAGTTTCCAGAGCACGCCTTCTGCGCACTTCTGGTGGGACTTCGGGGTTTTATCTCCTGTGCCCCCAGCCCCAAATCCCAAAACCTAGCAACACCGTGACAACCCCAAGATAGCCCCGAGCTGAAAGAGGTTGCATGTTAAGCCAGGGCCTATATGAGCCCTCTCAGTTCTTCCACACCAAATGCAGGATCGTCTCGCTGCTGGACATGGAGTCGGATGATGTCGCAGCAGGCTGACCAAATGCTAGACCCGAGCCCGAAGCTTACACACACACATACACACATACACATATACACATATACACATATACACACATACACATATACACATATACACATATCCACATATACACATATACACATATACACATATACACATATACACATGTACACATGTACACATGTACACATGTACACATGTACACATGTACACATGTACACATGTACACATCACATATACACATACACAAACAAACCCCAAACACCCCAATCACAGAGCTTCGTGTGCCAGAATGTTAGTGCTTAGGGACCTGCTGGCGCCAATGAACCCTGTTGACGTTTGGGCTTCGGATTTCGCGCAGAGTCCTTCATACAAGACTGGACCGTCAGATCTCTCCGAGCCCTGAAGCTATAAACTGGGCTGCTGCAAGGAAACAGTTAGCTTACCATGAAAGGGTTAGTTTAGGGTTTGGGGCGAGATGTGATGTGGTAGATGGTATGGATTCAATCCGCACCCTGCCAGGCGGTGCAGTGCCAGCGCAGGCGCTGTGCTGGAACTCGGGCGAGGAGGTCGGGGTCAGGCGGGGCCAGCAGGTTTCGGGCAAATCCCGAAACCTGAAGCCCGAAGCCCAAAACCCTGCAGTGGAAGGTTGAGGGGTTCAGGACCTCGAATGCCAAAAAAAGCAAAGCCCCCACCCCAAATTCTCAAATCCTAGTTTCCTTAGTTGCCCTAGACCCCGAAGCTCTCAACCCTAAGCTTCTCAGCAGCAATCCTCAACACCCTAAACCCCCTTCAAGACACCCTCATTCCTCAAGCCTCAACCCCGAGCCCCTCATGCCTCAGCAGACCCTAAACCTAAAACCCTAAACCTCGGTCTCCCTTGACAGGTCCAAGGCCCTCGGATGGCAGAGGCGGAAGGAGCCGTGCACCAAGGCCGAGAATTCAGGGCTTGGGTGGGGGGGGAGGGGTGGTTCAGGGTTTTAGGTTTTAGGGGTTTAGGGGTTTAGGGTTGAGGTTTTAGGGTTTGGGTTTAGGGTTTGGGGTTTAGGGGGTTTGGTGTTAGAGGCCTGTTGGAAGAGTGGGTTTAGTGTGCAGTGCGGGTTTTGAGGTGGTTGAGGGAGTTTAGGGGGAGTTTAGGGGGAGTTTAGGGGGAGTTTAGGGGGAGTTTAGGGGGAGTTTAGGGGGGGGGGGTTGTCTTAAGGGTTTCCTGTGCGTGTGGGGCATGAGGATGTGGAAAGTGTCTCTATCCCTCACCCTGAACTTAAGGCCCAAACCCTCAAACCCTTGAACCCTTCAGCCCCAAACCGCAGAGTGTTAAACTTTAAACCCACGCTTGGGTTTCTTTCATGCCTTTGGTATGGGGATGTCCCGGGCCTGTTTTGAGGTTCTAGGGTTTAGGGTCTCAACCTTAAACCTTGAAGCCACGTGCCCGCAAGTCTTGGGGCGGGAAACAGCACCCTCGCTTCGTCCTATCGCGTTTTGCAGTGTAGCAGCGACGACAGTTTAGAGGACCGTTGAATGGAGGTAGGGTTAGGATTTGTTTTGGTTTTGCTCTGGTGGCTGGTCTTGAAAGGGTTTACAGTTTTACAGGCCCTAAAAGAGGCCCTCAGCGCAGGGTTTCGAGGCCCGAACTCCAAAGTTTTGGCCTCATTGCAACCCCCCCCCCCTTCTGATTTTAGCGTTCAGGGACTAACCCCAGGATTGTGGCTCCCTCCCCCCTCAGCCCTAAGCCCAAACACGCAAACCCAGAACCCCAAACCTTTTAACGCCCCAGAGGGCCTAAATCCAAAACAGAGCCCTGAAACCTTGAGCCGCATCATCCGCAAATCCTGGGCCCAAAGGCTCCTGGAAGCCTCAATTTTCATTAGCTCTCAAAAGGGCTGAAGAGGGCTTAAGAGGGCTTACTGTGGGGGTAGGCCTGGGTGGGCTTGAGTGATTTAGGCGCTAAAACCTTAAACCCTATACTCTAAACCCTAAGCCTGGGGCTTGCGGTCTGCGCTCTAGGCAGTTGAACCGGATGTCCTACCGGGGACTCTATTTGCACGTGGGGGTTACTTTTAGGGGACTTTTCTCCAAGCTTGTCGGAATATGCCTTTTCATGAACCGGTAGTTGCCACTAAGCTGTGTGCAAGTAGAGTTGCAGGTGCATCCTGAATGCCCGAATCTCTCAGCTGCGGCTTGTACTTGTACATAGTCCGATGGCAGCGCTGCTGAGCCCTTGAAGCCATGGGACAATGCCGGCGCCTTAGCGGTTGGCTGCCCTTGGGCGTGTGTGGGGTGGTCGCTTGGAGTTCGTCGTAGTTTTGTGGCCAAGTTGCCCCGGGAATCTTGCGAGAAGTAGTGAAAGTAGCCTGTGCCATAAATCGTAAACCGTTAAAGGCCGCCTCCTCCGCCTGCAGCCTAAACCGGAGCCTCCCAAGCCGAATTCTTTTCAGCTCCTCACCCCAAGACCCGAAAACCAACGCCGCGGTAGTGATGTCCCGATCACATGGGCACTGAGTACAACGGGCTGGATTCCACCAGGACCCCTAAAGAACCTAACACAGAGGGCCGTGAATATAAGGGACAGCAACCATGAAACGGGACGGCGGCCATGAGATGTGGGAAAGTCGACTGTGCATCGAGAGCTTGTTGGGAAGCTGTTTAAAAGCCTTTTGGAAGTTGTTGCCTTCTCAATTTTGAAGCCTCTTCAAGGGCTTTTGTAGAGCCAGAAGGCTTCCTGAAGCCCTGTAGCCGAAGTGCCCCATAACCTTAAACCCTAACCCCGAAACTGAACGGTTCTTATCGGTTGTTTGGGACTGGAAGAGGCTTTCTAGGCTTCGGCTCCCCCACAAAAGCATTCACCGAACAAGGGCACCTCGTTAAACCCCATAAGCAGGGCAATCAAGGGCCTTGCACACCATTTCCCCCAAAGTTTGCCTTGTTTAAATGGTATGCCCTAAGCCCTGAACCAGGTTGCCCCGGTGCAGGGCCAGGCCGGCGTGGAACTGGTTGGTGGCTCTTTTTGCTCTCCCGGGCTTGCTGGGAACTTTGAGCTTTTTTTCGGTTGCGGCTGAAGAGGTTGGGTGCCATTTGCTGCGTCTGGAGCTGGATCTGAACACAAGCTCGCCGGTTTTGGTTTGGCGGGTGGCTTGGGGTTTGAAATTTGGGGTGTGGGGTCAGAATACTTGTTCAAGTTGGGGTAGGGGAGTCTCTCTTCCTTCTTGCGTCCAAGCATGCCCCGAAACCCAAAGACCCTGAAGCCTAGGGTCACCTCATGAGCCCACCCTTAAGACCCCCAAGTGCGGGGTTTATGATTCAAGCAGGCCCGATCTACAAGGCTCTCCGCCGCGGCCTGAGACGCAATGTTTGGGGTTCAGGTGGTTGGAATTGGGTTTCCGATACCTTAAATAGGGCTGTGGTGTAGCTTGCGCTTGCCTTACAACCTGGAGTTGTTTCTCGGTTGATGCCTGCGCAAAACCCTCAGAACCAGCCAGGGACATGTTTAAAGCCTCAACAAAAAGTTTTTCCAGTGCGTTTGGGCGGTCTTCATGTGGCTTTTATGCGGTTTCGGGGAAGTGCATGACATCCATTACTTAGCTAAGCGGAAAAACACAAGCCAATAGAAACCCAGAGGTCCACCTGCCATACCGCAGCGCACATCTGAACTTACTAATCTCCCAGCCCACTGCGCGTGACAGAGCGGCTGCCCATGGATGGTCGGGGCGATCTCTCAGACACGGGCCTTACTCGGCGGCAGCATGCCCCAGGCAAGGCAGATCAGCTGTTCAAACGCAGTGTCGCCGGGTAGTTCCAGGATTCGACGTAGATCACGGGGTTGCTTCAGCGGTGCCCCACATGCAAGAACGATGCCTATCCTCCGGCAAGCGGGTGGCGATGCCGAGCCTGGCGCTGATCACAAGCCAAAACGTTGCTCCAGAACTCCGAGCCACGTCGTGCCTGTGCAGCTTGCACTTCGTGGCGCATCTGCCGCAGGTGCCCCAGGTTCCAGGACGCATCTTTCAAGGACCCTCTCATGGATGTCTTCAGAGACGCGCCGCCACTCTAACGAGGGGGCCCTGGGCATCTGGGGTGTGCTTGTGCTAAGCCGCGATCCAGGCGCGTCTCTCTTTTCTTCTGGGGAGAGGACCCCAAGCAGTTCCTGTTTGGGAACAAGGAATGAACATGTGAACGAGCAAATGTTGCAATGAAAATACCATAGTCACCAGCCAGAAAACTGTCTTTAGTGGGCCCAACAAGACGTCCTCAGCGTTGTTCATGAAGGTTCCAATCTTTCAAATCTGTTTACATTTCCCTGCAGAAACAGCAATACGCAAGAACTGGGGAACCTAGAGCCTCTTAAGGGTTATTGGTTCAGGGGGCTACACCAAACAACCATCTACCCAAAAAATAGGGCGTTTAATGACCGCGCCCTGAAGCTCCGAGCCCCGAAGCAGCCCCCACCAGCGCTCTTAAACAAAGCCCCCAAGTCTAACCCTAAAAGAACCTACAAGGGGAATTTTTTTCGCCTATGAGTCTTGCATAATTGCCAGAACCTCTAAACCCTATAAACTCCTATAGGCTCTTTTGCCCCTGAAACACTTTTGAGGTCCTGTAACGCCCTGAAAGGCTCTGTGCACTCTCCGAGAAGCCCTGCAACCCTCAACCCTGAAAGCCCACAATATTGCTTGCTCCAAGGCCACAACACCCTGGCGCGGGTGACCACCAACATGGACTTGAGCACCTCTGGCTCACAAGTGCTCAACGGTTTAGAGTTTTACGGCTTTCTGACGGGACCCTAGACACGGATTCTGGTCCAGGCTTCTGCTGGTTTCCAATAAACCCAGCCCAAAGTGCTGAGTCACCTTCGGACCACCCCCAGAAGGCTATAGTAGGCCCCCTACTTGGAGGTTCCTGGGGAGTACTTGGGCAGGTGAGCACGTCGGGGTTGATTGAAAAACAGGGGGCCCTTGTGGAGGCCCCAATAATCGGACCCTCGAAACCTCCAAGTAAGCGTTCCCCGAAACCCTGAGCCCCAAGAACGCCAAACCCGAAAACACAATGTATCTGCGCCAACAAAGCCGGAGGCCTCTTGCGCTTAAACTTCGACCCATCGAGGTGCCATGGCACTTTCAGACAAAATTCCGAGGGTATCGGCTTGGGTTGAGGGCCCTGGGGTTGAAGCTGCTTGTGCCATTTGTGAAGGGTCCCGCCGAAGTGCTTGGAGCTCGGGAATGTCATATCCTAGTGTTGCTTACTAAATGCCAGTGTTTGGTGGCGTTTTTCGGTCTGGAGCTCATGGTTTTGGGCATTGGTTTCGGGTAAGCGACCTCGTAGAGTTTACATGCAAGCTCTGGGTACCAAGTAGAAACGTGTTTTTGATTTTTAAAGTTGCTTAGTTATAAGACCCTGGTTATACAGAGATTCGATGTAGCTTCTGGGCGTGCAGTGCATATAGCATGTCGGGTCGAAAGAACCCGTTCCCTGTTTGGGTCACTTGTTATATGTAGTACGCCCCCTTACATTTAGTGTGCCCCAAATGTCCGATAGTTGAGCGAGCTGACCAGGAAAACCTATCCTCGAACCCTGAGCCCTAAACCCTAAGATGGAACCGACTTATGCCCCAGACCCTGGAAACTCTAGGCCCCCCTCCCTTCGTCGGGCCTAACCCTAGAACCCGTACCGTTTGGGAAGTCAAGGCCCCTTGAGGTCGCAAGCGACCTTTCATCTTTTCGGGGGCTTACCTGGAGCTTCCTCAATGTTCGCAATTTACACCGGAGCTCTTCTTAGGATACTTGTAGCTTAATTAGCTAGGATCCATCCCAGAACCCCCCCCCCCCTCAAAACTCCGCCGAAGGCACTTCCGCCAGGTCTACTGCCTCGGGCGGGAGCTGGGTGAAGGGAGCTTTGGCTCCGTGCCGGGGAGCCCAGCTCGTGGGCTTTAAGGACAAGGGCGTCTTTGTCTTTGGAGGCTCATGATGTCAAGGATGCGAATAAGTCGGGTATGTGATAAACCCATAAAGGGTGCCTCACGTTTTCTTTCGTGTTCGAGCCACGAAACTCCAAGACTCCAAGAGTTCCAAAGTGCCGAAGCCCTATGAAATCCCGGGTCATGCCTAGGCTCTCATCCTTCAGTGCAATGCTCTTGCTCGAGTGCCAAGGTACACATGCACGCGACGTCTGACAGGGGAGGCTCGGTCAAAGTTGCTGATGAGGGTCGGGATTTGGGGCACCCTAAGCCGTAACCCTAAACCCTAGATTCTTGCCCGGGCCACTGTCCCATATCCTGTCCATTACAAGGGTGGGCAGCAACTGTTGATTCCCGGCAGCTTGCAACCCCTTTTGGGGCAAAAACTCATCTGCGCTGCTCTGCTGCCAGTGCGGTCTGGAGATTCCCGAAGTTTCGGAAGGCTTCTGGAGGCCTCTGGTCAACCTGCCTTGCGGTTTCCCGGGTGCTCCGGGTTGGTAGTGGCCTGCACCGTGCGCAGTGGGTAAGAAGAAATGGCAAGGTTCTCTGCGCTCTGGCTCACTGCTGTCATCGTTGCAGACTTACAATATGCCATATGCCACCAGCCCTACACTCTGGAGTCGTGGTGGCACCACATGGTGGCGCTACATGTGCAGGAGGTCTTCTTCCGGAAGACTGCCAAGCCCTAAAGGGGCCCTAAAGAGGCACATCTCTCAACCTTAAGGTTCGTGGTGACACACGTGGGCCCATGAGAAAGTCATGCTCTACTATGACACGATTTGGGGTAGATACTAGCTTCAGTCGTAACTACCTGTGAAATCCCATGAACTTGCAAGAAGCCTGCAATCCCCGGGCCAGTCGTGGAACCTTGCAGCCCGCCAGGTCGTTTGTAGTGGTTTGGGGTTTATGGGCTGTCCTTTATGCTTCGAAGAAGACGCAGAACCTACAAAGCAGCTTTTTCAGCTTCGAGGTTGAGGGCGCAGGGTTCCATCAGCTTCAACTCACGTCCTGCGGCTTCGATGCCGGAGCCTCCCTAAATCGCAAGCATGCTACGTCCGGCAATTCCCAGTTCGAACTTTACGCGTAAAGCCGGTTACACCATGTTATGTCGATGTGTGACTAACCTATAAGTAAGCCCGAAACCCTGAACACTGAATCTTGCCATAAAGCATGAACCCTCTCAACCCCTACTGCCTTGAACAGGAGCGGGCAGTGAAGCAGCTGCTGAAATCCCGCATGAAGGCTTGTAGAGTTGAGGGTTTGTGGGCGATACCCAGACCTCACTTGTCTTCTTGCGACTGTCGGTAGCTGGCTGGCCATGGCTTTGGTTTTTCAGACAATGCAAAGTTCGGAGTTTCGGTTTCCTAGGACCCCAAGAGCCCGTAGGGCATGGGGTTTTCGCTTTTCACTGCAGTTGGGTGTTTGGTTGCCTGATGCCCCGGAGCCTTCAAACCCTACAAGACCGCCAAGCTTCATAGGAGGCTTGAGAAGGTGTTCGCTTGGTTTCCTTGTACGGGGGGATGGTTGTTTTTGGGGATTCAAAGTCTTTAAGTGCTGAGCAACGAAAAAGTCCCAAACTGTTTTCACTGCCTTCATGCGGTCCCTTTATATCTAGGGTACCGTGAAGGGGGAACAAAATCTGGAGAGCTGACCACCTATATACCTTAAAGCTCAACATCAGCCAACCCCTGACAGCCATGGTCCCTTTCGTTTGGGGTTCGTGTTTTCATACGCCCTTGTACAATTTGGGTGCCCAAAAATGCATTGGCATAGGCCCTTGGATTTTGACAGGCTGCACTTCAGCACAAAAAACCAAGCCTCAAAGAAGCCCCCTTAATCATAGGTTGGGTTGTGTTTGCATGGGGTAGCCCAAATTCTAAGCCCCGAAATCTCGAATGGGTCTGGGGTTTCGGCAGGACGGAGGCGAGGATGTTCTAAATGAGCTGGAGGTCCTCGCGAAGTCTGGGAGCCCAGGGTTTAGGCTTTCGTTTTTCGCGTTGTTTTGATTCATGGTTTAGGGGTTTAAGTTTGGGGTGCAATTACTCTCCTACTATAGTAGTGATATAGGGAGGCATATAGGCCGAGGAAGTGAGCCGTAGAAACGTGTATCTAACAAACAAACAAAAACAAACAAACAAACCATATATATATATATATATATATATATGTATATATACACATACATATATACATATATACATATATACATATGCACATATATACATATACACATATATACATATATATATACACACACACCCGCATATGTAAAACATTTACAATCTGGATGTGAACATGTTTATACATGTATAAAATTCAAATGGACATGAAGTGACCCCAAAGTCCAAGAAGGCTTGGTCTTTGGATTCTGGGCCTACAACTAGGGCATCCTACCCTACAATTGTGGAGGGGGGGAGGAAGGAGGTTGAGGGGGGGGGGGGTGGGGGTGGGGCTCCTAAAGGGGTTTGCCCATCTGCTCGTGGGGAGGCTGGACCATCCCAACGTGGTGAAGTTTTTCGAGCCGTCGGCTTGGACTTGGAGGGTTTGGAAGTTTGGGGGTTTAGGATGTAGCCTAGGGGGTTGAAGGATCATTGTACGGGACTGAGGGCCAACGTTCAGAGTTAATGGACGTGTTAGTGTGGCTTATCGGGCAGGTAGGTTCCGAGACCCCCTATACCCCGAACTCTAAACCAATAAGTTCAGCCCCCCTCGCAACCTAGGCCAAGATGCACAAAGAGGTCGGAAAAATACAGGGTTTCTTTTTTAAAGCCGTGGCATGGCTGCAAAGTGGACTGCGCCCAGCCCCGTTTACCGGGGCTGGAGGGGACCCTGGCAAGGTTTTTCGAAGATGACCTTGCCGTGCTCGCTGTGACGGAGCTTTGCGAAGAGGTGCGTCATCGTGCCCTAAACCCGAAGCCCGACAGCCATACCTGGCACCGAGATTCGTAGCCATGGTTTGCAAGTCCAAAGCCCAAACTGCAACCCCTAAACCCTAAACCCTTGGAAGGTTTGGGTTTCCGGGGCAGGGAACTGCTGGCTGATTGTCGGACTTTAGGCTCAAACCCTGAAACCCTGAAGCTCCGAAGTCCTTCCTCAGGCCCTTTCAAACCCCAGACGATTGAGGCCGACTCGAACACTTGTAACTCCCTTGGCCCTCAGGGAGACTTCACCTCTTTGCTGCCGCGGGGCACTGCCGAGGAGACGGAAGTTGGGGGAGAAGGGGGGCGGGGTGTTCGCTCTGGCTTTCGGAGTTTGCGGGCTCCCCAAGGTTTGGCAGCTTAGGGTTTTGGGTCTGGTGTTTGGTTTTTTTGGCTTAGGCCTGTAGGGCAAAGCAGTTGCGATTTCCCAGGCAGAAGTGGACACCGACATGACTGCATGTATCATGCGTGCAGAAGTTACAGGCTGTGTACAAAGCGGCTGACGGTGACAATTGGACTCAGCGAAGTGAACCTCATGAGCATGTAGACCCTGGTCTCGACATACAGCGGTTTTGAGCAGTCAGGAACTTGTTGGCTTTGGGGTTTGGGGGGGCTTAGCGGTTTAGGACTTAGCTATCAGGGTTTTCGGTTTAGGGGCTACAGCGCCCAAGATTTGGCCCTGAAGCAGAGGAGTCCGTCCGCCTCCTGTGTCGACCTTGGCCGGTTGGGCGAACGGAAGCCTTATTGTCGGTAGCCTACGTGTATCCTACGTGTAGCCAGCGTGTAGCCAGCGTGTAGCCTACACCCCCTACACCCCCCTACAGCCCCTACAGCCCCCAAGCTCCGGCAGCCCTGCTGCTTGGTACCGAGTCGGGCTCGTTTTGAAGCTCCCTATGGAAGCTCGGTTGTGAAGCATTGGGAGTTGTAGAAAGGTATACCTACGTGGTCTCAAGGCCTCGGAGCCAGAGCTCTCTGGGCCGGGGGAGGTTCTAGGGGGGTTTAAGGGCGCTATCCAGGCAAATGAGGGCCTAAACTCCCTAAGCTTCAGAACGTAAACTCCAAACTTAATGGCCCGCAACCCTGAGATTTGAAAGCCCTCAAGTGATTTGACTTCCACCTGAACAAGGAACCCCTAAGCCTACCGAGAATCCCTGGACCTAGGACTATATGATCAAGAAGTGGTCCCCCCCAACTCGCCAGAGGTACAGGGACGTTATGTTGGGCCTGGCCTATTGCCACTCCTTCGGCATTGTTCACAGAGACCTGAAGTTCGCCAACTGCGCCAGGCTCCCAGAAGTTTGAGCAGCTTTGTTCAAATGGAGGAATCGGAACTTGGAGGTTCATGGCTACGTTTCAGCAAAATTATGACTCAGTTCTGCGAAAGGTAGGCTGTTCCTTGGGTACTCAACCTGAGTAAAGCTACAGTAAACCCTGACCCTAAGCCCTAACCCTTAAGTGAAAGCCCCACTGACCGACGTGTAACCACCACGAACCTACTAGTAGAGCCGTTGCCTGTTGGCTCCTGTCGGCCGAAGTTCCTAAACTGAGCCCCCCAAAACCCAGAACCACACAAAGACCATCCCAAAATCCTATATCTGTCCGAAAGCCCCGACAGCCCCAACCTGAAAGCCCCCCGAAAACACCGAAAGCCCAACAGAAACCCTCAGGTCGTTACCAAAGGGCACGACCGGGCGATGGCGAAGATCATTGACTTTGGACTCTCTGCCGGGGCTCCTGTTGAGGGTCAGGGGCCTGCAGAGGGCTTTAGAACTTTGTTTGGGGCCCTTTTGGGGAGTTTGCAGCACGAGCCGGCCCCGCCTCAAACTCACACCGCAAAGAGCATCAAGGAGCGTCAAGGAGCATCAAGGAGCATCAAGGGCATCCTCACAGGTTGTCCGGTTGGGGCCAACCGGAGGGTGGTGGCCGTGGGGGAGGGGAAGGCCAGCGGTGCCAAGCAGCTCAAGCTCACTGATGCTGACATGATGAAGTAGAAGCAACGCAGTGGAGGGTTTGAGGGGCTTAGGGTCTGATTTAAGGCGAAGTGGAGAAGGGGGGGGGGGCGGAGATTCAGGGGATAGTTCAGGTTCAGGGCTGCAGGCTCTGAGGGTTTAGGGCTGGAGGAGCTCGAGGGTTTAAGGTTTGAGGCAGAGGGTTTAAGGGTTGAATGGCTTCAGTTTAGGACTGGAGGAGCTGAAGAAGGGTAAAAAGCTTGAAGGTGCCGAGGGTTTATGGTTCAGGGGCTTAGGGTTTACAATTCGAGGGCTCAGGGTTCAGGGTTTATGGTTTTTTTGGGGTTAAGGCTTAAGGGGCTGAAGCTTTGCGATTGAGGTTTCTGCGCTTGAGAGGCTTTCGGTCTTCAGGTTTGAGCAGCTCAGGATGTGAGGCGCGAGGGTCTGGGGTTCACGGCTTGAGGGGCTTCAGGTTTGTAGGGGTTGAGGCTGGAGCGTGTGGGGTTTAGAGTGTCGGCTTGAGTGGATTCGGAGTTTTTGGTGGTTTTAGGGGTTTTGGGTTTGGTGGTTCCGGGCGGTTTTCGATTGTGCCGTTGTTGTTTCCGATGTTCCGCTGATTCGAATCTTTACATGCGAAGTACACGATGCTTCACCAAAGCCCCGAGAATTCGTGTGCCGAGCTTGCTTGCTCTTCCTCCTGCTGTGGTTCTCGTCATACAACCCCTGAGATGGAAGCACCCGTACGATAGGAAAATGTGTAGCTGGGTAGCGAGAAGGTTGAGTACATAACACAATCTACGAGTAGATAGGTTTGATCTTGCAGAGAAAAGAACATCATCTAATGATTCTAATGTTGTCTTTGCAGTTCATACAACACGCTTGCAATAGAAAGCGAGCTCAATGCAAAACTCCCGGAACTAAAGAAAACAAAAGCGCGGTGAAAAACAAGCAAGTACGGCAGCGTGCTCTTTCTACAAAAGGCCGGCCTTTTGCAAACAAGCCCCTCAGACCAGAGCAGCTTTAACACCCAAACCCTGTAATCAGTTAGGAATTTCGGCCAGCTCCCAGACCGGTTGAATCAATCATGGGGGGGAGGGGCGGGGGTAGCAGTAGGGAAGACCGTTTCTTGGGCGTCACGAACCCCAACGCGCAACCTGCGCGTGTTTGAGCCAGAATGTGTGGCGTGTCATCCTTGCGCGTATGTGGCTTGATAGAGTTAGAGCTCGTCGGGGCCATGTGCAGAGCATTGCCGCGGCACAGACTGACTGTGACTGTGTGACTGTGTCTACGAGTTCCAGTCAGCTCACGCCCCTGCTGAGCCTTGCCTGGCCTTGCCCATCCACCGACCGTGAGATTGTCCGAGTGGGAGTGGTGGCCGAAACCATGCAATGGCAGCATAGCACTTGTCGTCGTCTAATCGAAGGACAGACTCGATGAATTCCGAAAGCGGACGTACCGATTGCAGGCTCGTTGACACTTGTGCGAAGGTTTTGGTGGTCTAGGCTTAACAAAAGGCCCAAAACCCCCCAAACTCTATACCTTTAAGGACTGAAGCCCTGAGCTTCAAGCCCAGAATTACTTGCCCCCAGGTGTTCCGTCGGGCAGAAGATCAGGGCGAAGAATGGCTCTACGAGGACCGCTAGTTTTTGTGTTTTAGGGTGTTATGGTTTAGGGGTTTAGGATTTTGGGTTCTGGGGTTCAGGGGTTGCACGATTTTGGGGCTTAGAGGTGTAGGGTTTAGGGTTTTTTGGGTTCAGGGTGTGTCTGCGTTGGGCTTGTCAGGTTTTTGGGGTTTGTTAGTTTCTGTGTCGGGTTTAGAATGCTTTCGGTTTTAGGGCGTACATGTAACCTGTTTTTTTAGGGCTCTTCGGGCTTTGTAGCGCGCTGAGAGGGACCCTTCAGCAGCTCGACCTGACAAACCCATATCGATCATACGCATTCATACGCTATTCGGGGATCCCCAACAGTTCCAACATTTCAGATCAAGCCCGTAGTTGTTACAGCTCCCGTGCACAGACCTGCGGCACGGCTGCTTTCCAAGCACCGGAGGCCTGCTGGGTTTGCCGCGGGTTTTAAAGCTTAAGGTCCTTCAACGCCAAACCCAGTATACTGTGAATAAGGGTGTTGGGCATATGACAGGCCAGGGTTGAGGCTTCAGGTTGCGTTGCGGCCCTTTTCTCAGAGCTTACGGGATTGAGGGTTCGGGGTATGGGGGCCTCGGGCGCTCCCTGCGCTATGCGTGCTTCTCCCTTCGTAGCTGTGCCTGTCTGCCTCTCTGCCTTCTTGCCAGAAATCAGTGCGCGTGCGCGTGCGCGTGCGTGCACGTGCGCGTGTGCGCGCATGCGCGCATGCGCGTGCGTGTGCGTGTGCATGTGCGTGCGTGTCCCAACCAAAAGAGGATCACCGGCACACCCCGCCAAATCCCAGACTCCCAACAGTCCGGGGTGCCCAAGTCGTGACTTCCCTGCTCAGAACCAACATAATCACTTGCGAACTCATGGGTATATTTAGGCTTTAGGGTCAAGTGACCCATACCACAACTTTCGGGTAGTTACTTGCAACATATAGCCCCCCCCTCCCCGAGTTCTAGCTGCCCACAAAGTAAGCAAACCTCCAAGCAAAGTCCAAAACCCACCCTAAAACCCTGAAACCCTAAAACCCTCAAACCTTAAAAACCCTGGAACCCTACAAAACCCTAAACCCTTAAACCCCTAAAACGCAGCCTCGAACTAAAGGTCTTGGAGCGAAGCTACGGCGAGAAGTGCGATGTCTGGTGGGCGGGCCCAGAGCCCTACTCGGGGGGTCGATTTCGGGGTCCGTTGGGGTTCCAGGGGTTTTAGGGTTCTAGGGGTTGAGGGTTGTATCCCCTAAACCCAACCCTACAATTCAGCGGATTTGGGGATTCAGGGTTCCAGGGCCTGAGGGTGCAGGGTTGGAGGGGGTTCAGGGCATCAGCTTCTTGGACTTGAGGGTTCAGGGCTGGGCTTCAGGTTTTGGGTTCTAGGGTCTTTTAGGGTTGAGGGGTTGACATGGGATGCTGGGCTTTGGTTTACATAGGATTCTGGGCTTCAGGAAGCATATGCATTTTGCATTCTGCGGGTCTCCCGGGTTATACGGTGTAGGGTCTAGGGTACGGTTCAGGGTTTAGTGGCCCTAATGCCCTAAACCCTCAACCCTTTTCGGGCTCTGAGCAAGCGACCTGGTAGACGTTCACCAAACCAGGAGAAAGTCGCTTTTTGTGTAGATTGAGTCAGCAAGTCGAACATGTCAACCAACGTCTCAGCCCGCCCAGTGTCGGGTTTAGGGAATATGCTGCGCGTGGGGTTAGGTTCAAACAGAGTGCATTTGGCTTGATACTGATGGTAATGGAAGTCAGGACAGAAAGACACCACCGACAGTGTCGGGGCTTCGTGCTTTCGGGCTGCGTTTAGGGCTGAGGGGGTTGGGGTTTCGGGATCCTCCGTAAGATTCTGCAAGAGCAAGGGGCTGTGTTTAAACCCCAGCCCTAAACTCCACCTGCAAATTCGAAAGAGACCCCTTGACTTAGGTTTCTTTTTTTCAGTCTATCTATTTTTGAGGAGCGATAAAACGGCCTTTAAGCCCCCCGCGCAAGGCTCCCAAAGGCCCCGCAACTTTCAAAGGTCTTTTGGCATCATGGTCCTGATGCAACTGCAGGCTAGGGGTTTCGGGTTACGGCTTTGTTTGGGTTGGGTGTTAAGGGGGCTCAGGGTTTTGGGGGGTTCGGTTTCGGGACTTTGGGCTGGATTTGCGGCTTTGGGTTCAGGTAGAATTGGCCCCAAAACTTTGAATCGCAGGGAGTGCCCGGGTTTAGCTAAATCCTCAAGCCTCTTGAGCCCACTGCAAACTGGTCCCTAACCCTGAACCCGAATGAAGCCCGAACCCCTTACCCCGAATTCTGCCGTAATCCCTAAAAACCCAAATCTGTAAACCCGAAACCCTGCCCACTCCCAAAAAAGCCCGAGATCTGAAAGTGGCGCTTGTTTCGCGCAGGGCTCCGACGCCGCCCTCGCGCGCGCGGCCTCTTTCGGGCCCGGCCCTCAGATCCTGCAGGACTCCCTGGACTACTGGCTTGTGGTTCAGGGTTTGGAATGGCTGAGGGCTTTACGGCTTGAGTGTGTTTTTGGTTCAGGGTGAAAAGCCTAGACCTCGTCAGGCCCTGCGAAACCAAAAGCCTTAAAACCCTCACAGCCCTTAACTTCGTCACCTCATCCGGAAGCTTGTGCTGAGGTCAGCGCGATTCGAGCAGTTGGAGATGCACATGGACCTGGGGGGTCGCAGGGGGAGGGGGGGGGGCATATGGGGGCCAAGTGATGCACAGCCTTAGCCGCAGGCCGAAGGTACGACCGTTGGGTCTAAATAGCTGAAGCCTTAAAACTTCCCTAAGACGCAACCCAAAGCCAGCCAAAACCCGCAGCTCCCGGCCTCCGCAGGACGCGATGTCCCGGGAGCTGGAAGGCAACCAAGCCTTCCGGTTGGCCTGAGCCCTAGCTTGCAGCGCAGAGAATGTTCCAGGGAGCCTGAACCTTCTAAATATCCCCCGGATTGGGATGTTCCCCTTTTACTAACAGTCCTTAGTAGCGGTTAATGTCTGTAGTGAAGAAGGAGAATCTCTACGGCAGCCATATCAACTCTCCAGTTCGTCGCAAAATTCGGCACCTCGATCTCGGATGAGATATGTTTCACACTTCCTTTATTACTTGTGTGCTCAAAGACAGATTATCGCAAACGAAAACCGCGAGTTATATGGTTGAGTTTTCTCTTCAATGTTCAGTCTGCTGCGAAGTATCCTCGTGATTCTACACGATCTCCGGTTGCACAGGAAGATCGCATCTGTTCTGTGGACCTCATCACCAGATTTGTCCAGGTTGTTGACCTCTGGTGGCATCGGTAGACAAATCTAGGGGTCCTACTAGTTGGAAACTGCAACCCTGGTGAACAATTAGGCCTCATTTCCCAGAGGAATTAACGCCGCAGCTGACCCCCCAACCAGGCCCAACGACTCCTTTGCCGAGATCCGGCAAAGCGGCCTGACGCACAGGCCTGCTGAAGAATCTCAGGGCCAGGTTGTTCAGGACCCTATACCCTGAACCCTAAACCCTAAACTCTAAACCCTAAACCCTAGAGGCTAAGGTTTTGAGAGCTTGCTGAGTTTAGGGTTTAGAGCTGAGGGTTTCGGATTCTGCTCGGCTTTGGGGCTTCAGGGTTCGGAGTTCGGGGCTTGGCCCCTTCCCCTAAACCCCAGAGGGTCCTTTTCAGAACTTTCTTCGAGGTCCATTATGGGCACCATATGTACACAGGGTTATTGCAGAGTGTATTTTACTTATGTCCCTGCTTTTAGGTCCAGTTCCCTTGTATGCTAAATCCAAGCTTTCACCACCACATCGGGTATCAAAGTTCCAGATCCGTTCGCAAGGGATCAGTTCAAGCACCTTCGCCTAGATCCCGCGATGGGAAGGAAACGCCTAAACTTGCTAACCTCACTTGGGTCCTTGAATTTTACACGTTGAACCCCGAACCCCCAAGTATGTAAATTTCAAGTCGGATCCACATACCATTTTTGGTTTTATGGCTCACGAACTGTACTGCGTAAAGATCTCAAGTTTATGTGCATTTTAAGAACAAGAAAGCCTAGCACCAACATCAACAACACACACATATTGTTCCCAAAGCCCCAAAGCCCCAAAGCCCCAAAGCCCCTAAGCCCCTAAGCCCCTGACCGCGAAAGGCTGCTTTAAAGACCTCCTGGCTTCGGTGGCCGGCTCAGGGCTGCGAGGGACCTTTGACGCCAAACCCTAGAGCCCAAACCCTAATCCCCACAAAGAAGCCCTAACCCTGATTCCTAAAACCTTACACCCCAAACCCTGAACCCCACAAAGAAGCCCTACCCTGAACCCTAAGCTGATTTGGAGTTGGGGGGTCGTTACTTTGACAGGTGGACGTCTAACCCGAAACCCCTGAACCCTCTTATCCCCTTAAACCTTGAGTCTCGAAACCCCAAAGCCTCAAACGCTAGACATGGGTAAATGTTTATGTTTTGAGTATAAGCTCTGAGGGGTTTCGCGGGGTCATGGGGCTCGCTGGGCACTGCTGAGTCCCTCTCTGGCTCCCTCCCTCTCTCTCCCCCTCTGGCTGTCTCTGCGTTTGCTTGTTTGCCTTATTTTCACACGCGTATGGGTTGTTTTGCCTATCCGCCTGTTTTCTACGACAATGTTCCACACCTGCCGAAGTGGCGATAGTAGAAACCAAGCTGGTAGCCAGAAAAGTATATGTTAGTAAGTACATAGTATATGTTTACATAGGCACTCGCTAGCGTCCAGAGACTAGAGTCACTAGAGTATCGGAATACAGCAGCCCAGGCCACCAAGTGTGCAAGCGCAGGAGGCGGGCGGCAAATTTTTGGGGGCGGTGCCGGGGGGCCTTGTGAAGTTGTTTTGTTTTGGGGGAGGGGGGAACGGCTTTTCAAGGCCATGTGGAGTCGGGGAGCGCCAGTGCTCCGTAAATACCCTAAATCCCAAACCCTAATCTCGAGACCCTAGTGCCAAGCCCCCAGCCTGAGTCTGTGACCACTTTGCGGATTGATGATAAAACAAATGGTGGGTCTGCAGTTGAACCCTAAGGGACACTTCTAGTTTGTCCAAATGGTGGAAGACGGTGGGGGGGGGGTGAAGGGGCTTAGCGGTGGTTTAAGGCATAAGACTTAAACTGAAAGCCTTAAATCGCTTAGCTTAGGGCTTAGGTTGGGTTTGGGACTCTGCTCCTGTGTCGAGGCGGCCCCAAACAGCCTGACGCGAAAGGCGGGGCGGGACTGAACAAGTTGACGGGGCTGTCTGCAAGGATAGAAGGGCTAACGCTCATTCAACGCGAAGCCCTCGAATCACCGGCTAAACCCGAAACCCAGAACCCTGAACCCTGAATCCCCTGAAACCTTCAACCCTTACACCCTTAGAACCCTGAACTGTCGAGCAAGGACAGCAGTTCTCTGCGCCGAAGCCTCTCAGCCTACACGAAGCTCTCGCACTTCGACAAGGCCGTGCTTGCCTTCTGGAGTTAAGAGAGTTTAGGGTTCAGGGCTAAGGGTTGAGGATATGGGGGGCGTCGGGGTTGTTTATGGTCTGGGATAGGCATGTTCACAGGTTTCTGCTCAATGTCGTGCCCTAAGCCCTGCGGCCGGGGTTCAGCTAAAGTCCTGAAAGCCGTACAGCCATCCCAAAACCCGAAAAACCCGCACAAGCCAAAGAAAACCCTGGAGTCTTTCAGCTGAAGGTCACTGTCCGAACTTAGGTTGGCTTCTGTTTGTCATCAAGGGCTGAAGGTTTTGTTTTCGGGGATTGGGGGAGTTTAGGGGTTTGGGGGTTTTCTGTTTGGGTGGTTGAAGGGCTTCTTCGGTGCTGCTTCTCCCCTGCTCTGAGGGGTTTAGGCTTGAGGGCAGGGTTTTAGGGGTTTGGGGGCCAAAATGGTAGTTGTCAAAGGAGGGATACATTTGATTTTCCCCAACATGAGGGGAAGAGCTGGTTCTTAAGCCTTTACGCCCTGAGCCCTCCTAGTCCAGTTCGTGCACGAGGTCGTTCTGCTGATGGCGTCAAACGTGTCGTCAGCAGCTCATTCTTCTCAGAAGCTCTGGGGTTGAGGGGGGAACCGGGGTTGGAGAATTTGCGGGTCGTTTTGAGGCACAGCTGCACTCGGGGCTGGAAACTGTCAAGTCCTCCCCACCGCCCTAGGCCCAACGCACCCCTCCCTCAAGTAGGGCTTCATGGTGTAATCTCTACGCCTTTCGAACCGCCCCCCAAGCTCGTCATCCTAGATGTCCTAGACCCTAGAAACCTATCTAGGGCACGGCCCTGGGTTGCGTCCCGCCCCTGGTACAGCTAGCTGTGAATCTCCAAGCAAAGTTCTAAGCCCGAAAACCCTAGAAGCCTGGGGCCAAAAGGCCCCAAAGCCAGAAAGCGTAAACTCGAAGACGGGTTTAGGGTTTAGGGTTACCCTAAACCCTAAACCCTAAACCCTAAACCCTAAACCCTAAACCCTAAACTCTAAACCCTAAACCCTCTTTGGTGCAGGGCTCAGCGCAGCGACTTCTGCCGCAAGACGTCGAAGATATTTATGTGGCCGCCTCGGGTTGAGAGTTTTTTGGGCCTTAAGAGCTTAGCGTATCGGTCTGTTAGAGTAGGGGTTTGGGGGTTTACAGTCGACAGTTTGGGGGCTGGGGATGTCAAGCTTTCAGGGTGTGTATAGTTCGGCGTAGACATGTTTGGTTCTTTGAACCCTGATCGGGTGCCCCAACTATGAGGCGCCAGATAGTCAGGAGTTTACCGCATGGCCCCTTAACGCTCAAGTTAAAGACTCGTCTCATGCAGGAGTCTAAACCACTACCATTGTTATCCCTTTGGACTCCCTCTAATTGAACTGCAAACTATGCAAAAATCCGCATTTTATTCTGAGTGGCCGCTACATTAGTTCTGTCAACTAAGGCGCCTGGAGGGGGAGAGGTTCGGGCTGGGGTTCTAGGCTTTCGGGTTTGGGTTTTTTGGTTTGGGCTTGCCGGTTAAGGCCTTTGAAAACAACCTTGTGTCAGGAGGGACAGTAGGTGCCTTAGAGAGCCTTCGCTTCCACCAAAAGGTCAGCCTGGGAGGCTCCATACTCAGAACCCTCCCAAAAAATTATGATTCTGTTGACGAAGTTGGATTCCCATCGGTCTTTCTAGAACCCCCAACCCTCAACCGCAACCCTGGGCCCTCCCGCCCCAAATCCTAACCCTGCACTCCTAAGCCCCCCCCGAAACCCTGCAATCCTAAACTCTAAACCCTCTAAGCCCTAAACCCTAAGCCCACGCCCGAAGCCTGAACCCAATAAGCCGTAAACCCTGACCCCAAATAAACCCCAAACCCTACAAGCCAACAAAAGGTCCACAGACACCGACTCAAGCGGCTTCCTCAACCAAGAGGAGCTCCGACGTGGCCTGGGCAAGCTTGGCCTAGGCGAAGAGGGGGCTTAGGCCTTTTTGGAGTTCAGGGCTTTTTTTGGGGGTTTGGGGTTTAGGGGGGCCTTTTGGGGGCTTGCAGGCGTTTAGGGGTTGAGGGGTTCAGAGTTTTAGGAATTTAGGGTCTTAGGATAAACTTGTGGTGTTGATCTCTTTTTTGTATGGTGATGGGTACTACGACTGTTGTTCTAACTATTGCGATTACGCCTTTGAGGGCTTCGCAGTGGAGATGCTAAGCCTGCCTACGCCGTGCTCCAGACCAATCAAGCACATGCAAATGCGGGAAAGGAAGGCCGCACTTTTTTCAGCCTTCTTCTGTGAACGTGGCCCTTGGCTGCTTTAGCGTGAGCAGCGCCTGCGATTGGCAGCCAGCAGTTTCTACTGTCATGGATGCCAGAAGAAAAGTGGCGGACGGAGGCTTTGAGATTTAGTTGATATTTCAGGGTTGCAGGCTTAGAATCTACAAGCTTCCGGTTTAGTGTCTACAGGGCCTGGGGCACAGCAGGGGTTTATGATTCTGGAGCCGAGGGCTGTGAAGGGTCGTGTGATCCATACTCATGAGCCCGAGCCCTAAACCCTAAGCCCTTGTCTCCTGAACCCCTGACCCTCCAAGCCCTGAACCCTACACTTAAAGCTCAAGATGGCAAAGGGACCTGCGAGGCTCCGCACGCCCAGCGTTTCGGGTCCATCGGGCGTACAAATAAGTCGGGGTGTTTATGCGTGGTTGATGGGTGAACAAGGTCTGTCCCCCCCCCAAACCTTGCAGCCCGAAACCCTACACCCCAACCCCCCCCACGAATCACAAAGCTGCCAGGTGCCCTAGCGGCCTGCGGGCTAAAGGCGCGAGGGCATGACCCGGGGGGGGGGGGATCGGCGGGTGGGGGTGGGGCGGGGGTTGTCTCAGGCTAAGCCCAGCCCTCAGCCCTAGAGTTCCCGAAGCCCAGCAACTACCAACATGGTACCACTTCATCGTTAGAACCTAGACATCGCAGCAACTCCTACAAGGGCCGGGCCCACAAAGAAAGCCCCAACATCAGGGGTGGTCTACCTGCAAGCATACAGGGGCGCATGAATCCTTAGCAAGACTTGGACCTGAACCCTTAACCCCTAAACCCCTTCATTTGGGTTCCCTTGGGGGCATCCTCCTCGTAATGAAGACTGTGACAGTCCAGAATCGTCAAGGCGGATGATGCCGAAGCAGAAGGCCAGCAGGGGTTGAGGCTTCAAGCTTTACGATTTCAGTGTTGTAGGGCTTTGAGATGTGAGGGATAGGGGTTGATCATACAATCCTTGTCTGAATTACTCTTATCCAGGAAATCGTAAGGACGCACACGATGTTGTCGGTGATAGTCCTATAGGGCCTCTCCTCGAAACCTGGCTGAGCCCCGGGGCCTGTATGATAATCATAATGCCCATATCTGGGGGTTTGGGGACGGCAGTTTGGATAACCTCGATCACTTTTGTTTGCCAGAGGAGCAGCTTCACCCTACACCTCCGAGCCCAACTCCAAGTCCCCTAAACCCTATAAGTCCGAGGGTCTTTCGGGTTTTGGGCTTCATGACCTCAACCCTGCAAGCTCCGAGAACCCAAGCCTCCCTTGCAGAACTCTGGCGCGCGCTGGACGCCAGCGAGGACGGGCGCGTCACTCACAGCGAGTGGGTGAGCACGGCGCCCAGCTGTGGCGCCGAACCCGGAACCAGACCCCAAATTCTCCCAGGGGCTTTTTACACAACCCAATGGGCTCGCCTGCTTCGAGTGAAGGCGCCACATTGGCTCCCGGCGCGCTCAAGTCGGCCAAGGTTGCCCAGGACTTCCCCCCTCAAAGCCCCAATATGCCCTTGGGCTGAAAACCCCCAAGGCCTACGAGGGTTGGCGTTGTGGGGTTTAGGATTGTTGGTTTGTGTTTTTATGTTCGAGGTTCAGGGCTTGTGGCTTTGGAACTTGGGTGTTCGGAGCTGCGGGGTGAAGGGATTTCGGGTTTTGGGGTGTATGTGAAGAGGAGCTCTTTAAGGGATCCGATTGAGCGCCGGGCACAAAAGAACTCAACAGCCCGAACGCTTGATTTTCTGCGTTCCCACGTTCCTTTCCCCAAGCCCTAAACCCTGAACCCTAAACCTCTTTTCGTTAGTCCTCTATTAAACCCCAAGCCGCCATCAGAGTCGAAGGAGCTCTTTGCCTGGCTGGACACGGATGGCAGCGGTTCAGCCGCCGGGTGGCACTTCTTTGCGGGGGATTTGGGGTTTAGAATTTACGGCTCAGGGGCTTTGGGGGCATTCTAAGGGGTTTGAGTGTTTTTTCAGGTTTTCCGGTTTAATTGTAGCGTCCTTACGGGAGGGTCCAAAGATCCTCGGGTTTCCAGGATTTAAATCAAATCCTGCGCCAGAATCCTTCAGCTAACCTTGTTAAAGGTCCACTTGCAACCCCAACGCAAAAAGTAGACCAAAAACCGTCAAGAACGTGTTCCTTCTTTAAGGAATCCCACGCAACAAAGCGGCCCTGCAGCCCTGCTTTAGTTGAAACCTCAGGTGAGCCTGCAGGAGCTGAGGCGGCTGGTGTCGGAGGAAGATGCCTTGGAGGCGAGGTGAAGGGCACAGGATCCCCACCACAACCGCAACTCCATGGCTCCCTAGACCGTTTTTGGAGGTGGCTCCGGATTTGCGCTTTATTTTTTTCGCACCAGACCAGGACGCTGTCACCCCTCAACCCCTCCCCCGCTCCTGCCCAAACCCTGAACCGTACAAGCCCAGCCCCGCAACCCAAAACCCTCGTAAACAAGCTCGCAATCTTCACTCAAATTCAAAAAAAACACGGCGCCGAGCCTCCTTGAACCCTAAACCCTGATTGTGAACCTGGCGATTTTGCACATGGCGTTTCTGGGTGCAACCTACGAAAAGGTGGAAGGCGGAAAATTAGGTAGTTGGAGCGCACGCATTCGCCGGGGGTGACTTTCTGCGCTCAAAATCAGCACTGCCACCAGGCTTTCGCGTTCTGTGTGTGATCGAAAAGTGACGCGCGCGCAGCGATGTTTACGATAGACTACAGTAAGTCCGATTTTCGAAGTCCTTGCTTCTTTGCTTTTTGAACGCATTTGCTGATTGTTTTCTGCCTCAGGTCATTGGACGTACAGGTCAGTTCAAATCCATGGCTTTCGTGTCTTCGCAACAACAAAGAGCAGGGACTGTGACGAGTTCGATGTCGCGCTGTGTTCTTTTTCCCTGGGCTTTCCTAGACCCTAAAACCCTAAGCCCTGAACCCTAAACTCCCAAGCCCCAAGCTTTACAAACCCGTAGATGCCCAAGTACATACCCCAGTTCAAAGCAAGTTTCACGCCCTTGTTAAAGCCAGGTCCTGGATTCTGCCGACACCTCCCGGGACGGCCTGCTTAGCTTCGAGGTGAGGGACGTGGGGGCTAGGGGTGAGGGGTTGCTTCCGTTAAAAGAGGTGCTCAGAGCTACCCACCATCTCCAAGGAGGGCTTCCTGCGCTCTAAGCCCTCTGACCATGAATCTAGAATCTAGATATACATGCTGCAGCCCCTGTTCTTTCGCCTGAAAGGAATGAGCTCTGAGAGCCCGCCAGTTTTCAGGCTCCATGCATGCCTTCTACATGTCGATAACCCCCTGAACCCGAATCTCCTGAACCCTCAACCAAGCCCCAAACCCCAAGCCCAAAACCCTGTGAAGCCCTGAGCCCTTTGGGGTCAGCTTTGAGCCGTTCCGGAGGAGTTCACCTACCTCATCCGTTCCATCGCCCGCGCCCGATCTCTCCTTCTGCTTCAAGAGTTGTAGGGGTCAGGGTTTCAGGTTTTTCAGGTCTGCGGCTACGTACTGGTAAGGCAACGTGTTATGCTTGATGGGGTACAGCCAGTTAAAGCCGCCTCTGAACCCAGAAACCTGAATCCTTAGCCATGGAACCCCCCAAGCAGCAAGCAGCGAAAATCCCAAAGCCCTGAAGCACCCCAAAACCCAACCTTGTGCCCCCAACCCTAACCCCTTCGACCTTATGCCGTGGACTCCTAAGCCCTGTAACCCTCCAAACCCTGCACCCCCTGTACCCTTAACATCTAAACCCTCGAACCCTCTAACCCTCTTGTCCGATAACTTGACACCCGTGCCAAGGCCAGCCGCCGCTACGGCGAGGGGCTGGCGTCCAGTAGCGACAGTGAGGACGAGGCAGCGGACTGATCCCCGAATTGGGGATCTGGGCTTGGGGTTTAGGGTTTAGGTTTGGGGTTTAGGGTTTGGGGTGTAGGGTTTAAGGTTTAGGGTTTTGCGGTTCAGCATCCACCCAGCCATTGCCACATCATCAGGTACAATACATCACATCAAGCCAAGATGCGCCAAGAAACAAATTATTAAGCCAAGATGCTCCTGTACCGAGAAAGAACCTTCAGCGAAGACGCGCCCACAAGCAATCAACCGCAGGTATGCCTACCTGCACGAAACCCTGTAAACAAGACCTTCTTAAAAGGGCTTCCCTTATTGGCTTCGCTTGAAGGCTGCCGGCCTCCTTTAAGGGCCTCCTCTAAGGTTGGCTTCAGGGGCTTCCTTGTAGCGGCTTGCTTTTGGGGGGCCTGGTGTGTAGACTTTAAACGGGTATCCGGCTATGACCACACCCGCATCAGGCCTCATATTTCATATATGAAAGAGAGAGTGTAGGGGGGGTTTAGAGATTAGGACTTAGGCCCGAAACGCTTGCAAATCAGGGGCCCAAGGGCCCCATTAGGTGGTAGCTGAACTCCGCAGTGCGGAGCTAAGCCGTGAAGCCCCGGCCCCGCACCCCAAGCCCTGCGCCCTGCGCCCTGAGCCCTCAGCCCTGAGCCCCCAAGCACAAGCCCTGACGAGGAATCACCTTCGGCAACGGCGCCGACGAGTGCAGAGTCGCAAAATGCTTGCCGCGCAGTTCCCAAACTTCTGGCCACCCTTTTGATTCCAACACCTTACACCCTGGGTGTACTTGTAGGTTCACGGGCGAAAAGGAGAGCAAGCATTCTGCAACCCTATTTAGGACATAACGCCCTCCCCCCCCCACCCTCCCCGCCAGATTCTTCAGATGCCAAGATATTTGTTTTGCAGCTTCAGCGTTAGCGATTTATTTCCCGGGGTTTTTTCGACGTCTGATGGACTTGGCCAGCTGTTCAGACGAAGCTGCCCAAGCAGGGTTTCGGGTTTTGGGGCTTCTTGGATTGTGAGGGTTTGCAACCTCAACCAGCAACCACTTCGAACCCTAAACCTTCAGGGTCTGGGTTCCGGAGGCGGCCAAAGAGCTGCCCACGCCACGGGCCACGCCGCTGGGCAGGCAGGGTTCAGGGTTCAGGGTTGAGGGTGTAGAGTTTAGGGTTTGTTGGTTAGGCCGGATAGCTTGCTGGTTTGGTATTTGGGGTTTTCAGGGTTTGGGGCTCTGGAGGGCTGGGGTTTCGCATCTGGAGTTCCATGATTCCAGGCTCTTGTGGTCTTAGTCTCGGGGTTTAGTGCTGTTGGTCCACGCTGATTGCAGGGCCCCTCGATTGAGGTGTACGTCTTATAGCTCTGGAATCTTGTTAGGGATAGGGCTTGACTAGGGCTTCTTTCTTTGTTAAAGCTCGAGTGGAGGACGATGAATTGGCGGCTGGACAACTTGCCCCCCGCCATGCGAAAAACAATGTGACACGCCCGGGACCTCAGCGAGTGTGTCGGATTGTCGGTTCGGGTCGAGGGGTATAGGTTTAGGCTCCAGAGCTTGAGTGTTCGGGGTGGCGGGGGGGGGGCGTCAAGGAGAAGAGTACCTCGGGAATCTTGAGGAACTTTAGTCAGTAGTATGGATCAAAGGGTTACCTCCCTCCGACCTTACGATTGGGCCCCTTCAACGCCTCGTAAGTCGGGGAGAATGCAGCACAGGCGAGTGCGCCGAGTCGTTTCACCCTCCGTGAGCCGTTGCGTTAACCCTAAGCCCGGAATTCCTGGAGAGCAAGATGCGTCCAGGCAGGTGTCCAAAGGGCCACCGCATCTGAAAGCGAGCTCCAATCTCAGCCCAAGAGTACCAAAACCCTAAAGCCTAAGCCCCCCTAAGAACGGCCCAGCTCCTGCAAAAACCCCAAACCCCAAGGCTTAGGGTCTAATGCTTAGGAAGCATGAGCTACCCAAGCCCCCCCAACCCTAAACCTGAAAAGGCCCGAAATGCTTGGAGCACGCCGGATGCTAAGGGGAAGTCCTCACAGCGGTGCGCCTTAAAAAAGTTGAAGTGGGCGTTGCAAGGCCTAAACTCTCAGACCCTCAACCCGACATAGGATTTTGAAGGTGGCTAGTGGGTTTACCAGCAAAGCTGAAGGAGCCAGTTGACAATGTTGGAGCTTGATCCAGGAAAGTCTGCAGGGCAAAAGAGTTCAGGGCTTTACAGGGCTCAGGGATTGAGAGCCTATGTGGTTCAGGCCGTCGCTCTTCCGCAACATGGTTGAGGCATAGAACTCTGTGCCCGGCGCATGTGCTCCATCTTCCAACCAGCTGCAGAGAGTAGCACTCGAATTGTGAGGCGCAACTCCAGCAACTTTGAGTCCCCAGCCACCCACTTAAGGGCCAAACCCTCCGTTCACAATTCGCAATGCCCAGCAATCTCAGCAAGCTCAGTACCGGAAATGTGGTGATCCCCGATAACTGATCATCTTCAATGCTCCGCATTCACCCACCCATGGCACGTGGCAGCCGCGCTTTCCGCTGGGGCCGCGTGCTGCAGGTGGGCAGAGTTTCTGGATAATGTTGAAGACTGGGAGTTTGTTTGCTGTCGCCACAGTCGTTTTGTGGGGCATCTGTCTGTGAAGGTGGATTCTTGCTGCTTGAAGGTAGGACAGCTTTCCTACAATTGCGGGTTGCGTGAGAGCAGGAGTGGGAGCGAGGGAGCGCTTGTTTAGTCGTTAGATTTAGACCTAGGGAGTGAGAGAGCGAGGGAGCGAGGGAGCGAGGGAGAGAGGGAGAGAGGGAGAGAGGGAGAGGGGGAGGTCATTGGAGTTCTTGGCTGAAGTCGAGAGCAGCTGGTCAAAACGGCCCTAAACCCTACGAAGCCGCAAGTTTCAGGTGGTGCTGTGGCCTGCCATGGCTGCCAGCCTCGCGTTCAGCTGCGTCAGCGGCTTGGGGTGATGGGGAGGTAGAAAAAAACAGAAAACTTGGGCTTTGGGCTGTCGAAGACTCTGAAGCTCTCAATTCACGGATGCGTCAAAAAGGATTAAGACTTGGGGTGCAAGGTTTTGTTCTGGTGGGGTTAAGCCCTCAACCCGAGGATCTTCTCCAGCTGAAAGCTGGTTGAACACCAGAACCCCCATTCTGCTTCCGCCAGAACCACTCTCAATCGTAGACGGTGAGTCTAGGCAACCTGTTGATCTGTTTGGACTGCTTTTCGCAGCCGAAGCCGTAGGCCTTAAAACCTGAACTTGGCTCAGGTTCATAGCACATTTGGGTTAGACTCGCAGACGAAGTCATTACGACTGCCCGCGAACTTCCCAGCACTAGCCTATAGCTAGACACAACGTAGCCCAAGCTAAGCCACCTCGCCCTCGAAGATGCGGGGCGCAGCTGGACATTGAACTGCAAAACCTCAGACCTTGGACCCCCTAAACGTGCTTGATATCCTCTAAGCCTGTCGGAACCCAGGTCCCCCGCCGTGCTGGCGCGGGAACTGTGCCGCTCGCCCGGACCTGTAAGCGACCGTAGGGGACCCATTTTTAAGCAATCCGTGAAGGTTCGCTTGGCCGTCTCAATGTGGAGTTTCCTTCCCGAAAACGAGCTTTGCAACAAGGACCCAAAGCGACGGAAGCTACTTTTGTGACCCTCAAGCCGCGACAGTTCTGCACACCGAAAGGCTACCCATCCCTGCAACGCTTTCGCGGCACGACGCGGACCACGGAATGGCTTTGGCACTTGAAGCGACGCAAGCACCATGTCCAAACCTGTGAACCTGACTATTCTTGGAGGCTCATGGGTACTTATAGAAGTAATTGGGACTCGAGTAAAACACGGACACCTCCAGTTATCTTCATCGTAATCATGGCAATAATCATACACACTGACAATAATCATACTGATAATGCCAATGAAGCAGGGTCGTACTGGCAGAACCCTGCGTAGGGCTAGCTACTTAGAGCCCCAGCAACAAACGGAAAACACCCAAAACCCAAAACCCAACGCAAACTCTAGGCTCCGTTCCAAAAACCCTGTAAACCCCAAGCACTAGCCCGAAACGCCCCAGACCAAAAGGGCCCACATTTTTTGTGGTCTGTTGCTGCGCAGGCAGTTTGTGGGGCAGCCCTAAACCCTAAGCCCTAAGCCCTAGGACGACAAGCCGGAGCTGGCGACAGGTCCATGAGGACGCCCATTGAGGCTTTTTGGGATGTTTAGGGGTGAAGGGTTTAGGTTTTGATGAAGGCTTGAGGAAGCTTTTGCCGGGTGGGTTGGGGGTTCAGTCTTTGCTCAAACCTAAACTCTGAACCATTGACCTTGCAACCCTCCCCCACCCCCACAAGAGAAAGAAATCACAAACAACCCTAAACCCTACACCCTAAACCCTAAACCCTAAACCCTAAACCCTGAACCCTGAACCCTGAACCCTGAACCCTGAACCCTGAACCCTGAACCCTGAACCCTGAACCCTGAACCCGAAGCCCTAAACCCCCAGCCGCTGGGAGCGGAGGAGGCCAAGGGCTTGGAGCAGCGCCTCAAGGCCGCGATGCTGGAGAGCAGCCAGAGGGCAGCAGACCCAGAGAGGCTTCTTCAAGGGGGGGGTTTCGGGGGGTTTCGGGGGGTTTAGGGGTTCAGGGGCTTAAGGGGGGTTTAGGGGCTTAGGGGTTTACGGGTTCAGGGGTTTAGGGGTTTAGGGGTTTAGAGGCTTAGGGGTTTAGGGGTTTAAGGTTTAGGGGTTAGGCCTCAATTCGGGTTTGGGGGTTTTGGGTTAGTGTTTAGGCTTATCCGAAAACGTTAAGAACTTGGAGCGGATTTGCTCCGTGGTTGTGACAAGCCTCGTGCTCAACGAGCCGCCCCTGAGCGGCTCCAGGGGGGTGGCAACCGGTCAATCCTGCTCCAGAGAAACCCCCCAGACCCCGAACCTATGAGCCCTAAACCCTTCAGCCGGGTTTTCCAGGGGTTCCCTGCGTTTTGACGTTGGGGGAAAGGAGAGGGTTTCCTCCCTAGGCCCGGACCGTACTTCCGCCCATAAATCACAGGTACGGGAACTGGACGCCATGTTCTTAGATGAGCCCACGAAGTCCGGGCCCTAAACCCTAAAAGCCCTAGGGTTGGGTTTAGGGTTGTGTATTTCGGGTTCGTGTTGCTGGGGGCTTGCAGGCTTTCAGCTGTCCGTTTATTACCAGGAAGGACTTTCGAGGGTGCTGTGGATGGTTGAGGTCCATTTTTCTAAGAGTTTCCTGGGTTTAGGGTTTAGGGCGGTTTCTTGGGGTGGCGCAGGTTGAGCTTTATTGGGTTTAGGATATTCGTAGGGTTCGGGGCTTTGAGGGTCGAAGTTTTCTTGACTGAAGGTTATGTTTCTGACCCCCAAACCTAAAACTCTAGACCTTAAACCCTAAATCAGAACCTTTTTACAAGGAACGGTGTTTGTCAAATGTGCCATGATGGCTGGTCCGAGCCTTATGGGCTCTCAACCCCAAGCCCTAAGACTAAGCACGGAACTCTTCCCCGCTAAGCTGGGGGTTCTGGGACACCGAAACACAGAACCGCAAATCCCGAAACCTCACAAACCCCAAGCCCTAAACCCCCCGTCGAATCGCTAAGCCTGCAGCCCTACAAGCCCTTAAAGCGTGGTGACCCTAAACCCAAGACCACATAAGCCCCATAAGGCCCAGAAGCCCTGGAAGCCCTTGAGCCCTAAACCGCCGTGGGGGTTTAGGCCCAAGAAGCGGCAGAAGACGCCGGCGGAGCTTCAGGCCCCAGAGTACGAGTGATGAAGTCTATTTCGGGTTTACAAGTTTAGCGTTTCGGGGTTAGGACTTAGGGCGGAGGGTCGAAGGGGGTTTCGGCTTCCAAGGTTATTCCTTCATGTTCCTTACTAGCTACCCCCCCCCCCCCATCCTTGCCCCCTGTTCGGCTATGTTCAATCCTAAATATGGGACCTGGTTGTTGACGGCTGTGGGGGCTTTAAGGGTTTTGGGGATTTCAGGTGAGCCCTACAAGGCCGTGCCCCCCCCCCCCCCGCAGGAGGAGAAGAAGGCGTGCGGGAGCCCGGCTCTAGTTTGGGGGTTAGGAGATAAGGGACCTGAATCGTCGGTTCCTAGTGACTTCTTCAGGTTGATGCGACCGGGTGCCCCAACAGGCACGCTGCCCGTCTACCTCGTTACCCAGACTAGATGCAGGAGTTTCGCCTTGGTGGGTAGTTCCCCCTTATGGAACTTGTACCGTCCTCCCAGAACCTTTGCAACCCTCATTCGACCCCCCCCCCCCCGCTCCCACCCCTTGTCGAAGCCTGAGAACAGGTACCCTACCTGGGAACTCGCCCCCAAAGACGGTCTTAAAACCCTAGCACTGCTACCTTACATTCCTAAACCCTAAGTGCAATTGGGCCGGGGGCGGGGGGGGGTTCTTAGGAAGGGTAACAAGGGCCCTGCGATACCCTGAAAAGAATTGCCCTTAGATAGGTAACGAGAAAGGCTCCAGATTGGGGCGAAACCTGGGGGCTGAGTAGTTGGGGTCAAGGCAATATTGAAAGAGTTCAAGCTTAGAGCTTCTGTACGCTTAGGGTTTGGGTTCAGGAGTCAGGATTTAGGGTGATTTAGGAGGGTTTAGGGTTCAAGCGTCCAAGGCGGGAGGTAGAGAAGGAGTTGGATCCGCTCGGGTGGGGCCGCATGCTCAAGGCGCGCTGTATCTTGGGATGTGTTTGATATACTATACCTAAATTATATATATATACACACATACATACATACATACATACATACATACGTACAATGCATGTATACTCGATAATATAGAAAATGTAGAACATAGGAGATTCAAAAGTATATATGTATATATGTATATATTGCTGGGCTTCGAATTTGGAATCTGGGGGGTTTGAGGTCGGCTTGTTGTGTTTTGTAGATTTTGGGTTTTAGGTTTCAGGGTTGGTGGGTTGAGCACCCTTTGCTTCTACAACTGTGGGGTTTCGCAACTGGAGAGTTGGTGTGCGCGGGACCCACATCCTTCTGTGGTAGACGCTCGTATTGCCCCCAGCATGTGTTGATCGTGAGTCCATTCGTCGGGTTTCGGCGTTCTGGGGTCTCTTGGACATTGTTTGTTCGTTGAAGGGTTGGGGGTTGCGTATTGTGATCCATGGCGGGGGGTGGGGGGGGTGCCCGCAAAAAAAAAGGTCTCCTGACTCGATCCTCAACCGGGCAAGATCATGGGCTTGCGGTGGATGTCGTTTATCAGGGCTGAGGGCTTAATTCTTGAACTCCTGAACTTACCGAACCCCCATAACTACGTCCCAAGTCTCTTTTCCCCCACTCCCAAGCTCTAAACTCTAACCCTAAACCCTAATCCCGAATCCCCAAGCCCTAAACCTTAGAACTGCAAGTGGCCGTCTTGTTCTGCATCACAGGCGCGAGCACCGGAGCCTCTCTTTCCAGATGTGGAGGCCCACGTTGGAACTTTGGCTGTCGGGTTTGAGGGTTCCAGGCTCTCAGGGTTTTGGACTAATAAAAAAACACAAAACTAAATAAATATAAAACAACAGTATATATATATATATATATATATAGAGTCTCGATGTTTGGGATCTTTTGCGGCTTGGGTTTTAGGCTCTCGGGCTATAGGGTTTAAGCTTCGAGGTTCATAGCCGGAGAGCCCTTCAGGCTTTCTATTCTAAGTCGGAGCACGGTGCTTCCTTCAGAAGCTTGCCGAAGCCCCTGCGAACCGAGCAAGGTCTGAGGGGTTTTACGGCTCAGCACCGGTCTCTAGGTTTATGTTTATACATTTTATGTGGTGTGTTTTGTTGGGTTTGGCAGCTTAGGGCAGTGTAGGATTTAGGTTTTATGGTCTAGAATGATGCCTATGGTGCAGGATTGAGGATGTCGGGCTTTCAGGGGCTCCGGGACTTGGAACAGAAGGTGCCCCACACCCGAAACCCAGCCCGGCAAACATGTGGGGGGTTCTTAGGCCTTCAACTGCTCGACGTTTCTGGAAGAGGGCCAGGGGCAAGCCATGCTCCAGCTTGGCGTGGCCCTGCTCAGCGGCAGGGAGGCTCGTATTGCCATTGGCTGGGAGTCTTCGGTGGAGGACGTGCGACAGGCGGCGGAGCGCCAGCTTGGGGTGGGCCTCCAGTCGCTGGTCAGCTGCTCGGGCTGCGTTCTGCAGCCCCGCGACTCCCTGAGTGCCGCAGGCCTCCGGGACGGGGAGCTGCTGCGCGCGGTTGCGCGACGTCCGCGGGTGGTGGCTACCGACACGGCGTGGGCCCTGCTGCGCAGTGACGGCTCCGTTGTGGCTTGGGGTGAGGCGCAGCATCCGGCCACCGCGATGCCCAATGCTCCGGAGCTGAATGGTCAGGTGAAGCAGCTGTGTGCCACAGGGGGTGCTTTCGCTGCGCTCTTGCAAAGTGGCTCTGTTGTGGTCTGGGGGAACAAGATGCTTGGTGCCGACCCCAGTTGCGCTGGGGCATTGCGGGACGTGCAGCAGATCCACGCCAACTTCAATGCCTTTGCAGCCATCCTCGCGGATGGCTCCGTCGTCACTTGGGGCTTTGAGGCGGCCGGTGGCAACAGCCGCCGCGTCCAGGGGCAGCTTCGGGACGTGTGCCAGATCCAAGGCACAGACTCGGCCTTCGCGGCCCTCCGAAAAGATGGTACGGTCGTAACTTGGGGCAGCGGGTCCGGTGGGGATAGCGGCTTCGTGCAAGATCGGCTCAGGGAAGTGACGAAGATCCGCGCCACGTCTGGTGCTTTCGCAGCGATCTGCGCGGACGGATCTGTGGTGACGTGGGGCGACCCCCGGTTAGGTGGGAATAGTGACCACGTGCAGGCAGAGCTCAGGAATGTGCAGGAGATTCAGGGAACCTGGGGAGAATTTAGCTATGGCTCCTTTGCTGCACTTCGTGCCGACGGATCTGTGGTTACTTGGGGCATGCCTGAGCAAGGAGGGGACAGCAGCTCCGTCCAGGAACAGCTCCAAGATGTGCGGCTCCTGCAGAGTTCAGGCACCGCGTTTGCTGCCCTGCGCAGTGACGGTTCCGTCGTGACTTGGGGGGTGCCGTCGGAGGGTGGCGACAGCAGCTTTGTGCAAGAGCAGCTTCAGGGAGTCCAGTCTCTCTACTCCACCCGAGGTGCCTTCGCCGCGCTGCGCAGCGACGGCTCCGTGGTCACTTGGGGCCTTGAAGAGTTTGGTGCAGACAGCTCTGCAGTGCAGGCGCAGCTGCAGGATGTCCAGGAGATCTTCGCATCAGAGATGTCCTTCGCCGCTGTTGTGGGAGATGGCTCGTTGGTCACCTGGCCGTACGCCATCTACAACGCCGATCCTAGCGCCGTGCGAGCTGTGCAGGAGCAGCTTCGGGACGTGCACCGTGCGCCCATTCAAGCCGCGCAGGGCAGCAATGATCATGGGGTCCCAGTGCGCTGATATACACCTCAAGCCACTCTACCCTTCATCCTTACAGTACAGCCTTAGCGGCATGCCAAGCATTCCTTTCTGAGATTCTGCGTTCTACGGATGACTCTTTTGACTTAGCTGCCCTCAACGCCTGCAAGCTTAACCCCCTCACGGAGCGAATCCGACGATGTCATCGCCATCCCGACCCAAGCCCTGATGGACACGCCACATTAACTAAAATGCCGACTGTGTAGGCAGAATTGCTAAACGTCGGTGCCACTCGGTAACCCTGTCGGGCCCGACACACCAAGTCCAACCGTTGTAAACTCCCTACTTCTGTCGGGTCAGGGCGTTAGGGGGTTTGATGAGGCTTTTGGGGTTTGGGGTCCATGGGCCCTTAAGGAGCTCTATTGGATATCAATCTCAACCCTGAGCACCTTACCTAGAGCAACCTGCAATCTGAAAACCAGGAGTGAAAAGGTGCCTTTGGTGTTATTATCGCGGTATACTGTCCCTATCCTGAAGTGCAGGATTCTAACTGGAAGGGTGAGGCACCCCACGGTACCTACAAGGCCCCCATGTTGGGTTATCTTGGAACCTGAACCCCAAGGCCGCAAAATGAACATTCCTCAGGCGAACCCGCCCATACTGGCTGGAGAGTTCGCGAACGAAGGCAGCTTCACGCCCCGGGATCACTGGACTTACGAAGGGCTCGTGGCTCTTGTGCCTTAGGGGCCCAGGGTCTTTCGATGATGTAAGGCGAATGGGGGGGGGGCTTAAGGTGTATAGCTGCATGGGATGCCCTGCCCCGACATCCCTAAACCCGAAACCAGGGGCTTAGGGGGGTTGGAAGGGTGGCCAGCGGGATGCCAGGTCTTGGGTCTTCCGGAAACATTTTTGGGAATTGCGTGCTGGAGCTTTGTGGAAGCACCAGAGCCTCAGAACTCCAAATGACGGGGTTTGAGAGTTGGAGGGGTTTAGAACTACTACGGGGGAATGGATGCAAAGGTTAACGGGCGGCTAGCAACAAAGCTAAACCTGGCCGCTCAGCAGGGTTGGCGCCAAGGCGGCTCCTTCGAAGGCTATGCCTTAAACTTAAACATATGCGATTATATTGATTTTGGGGACGTGGGGGTTCTTGTCGGGGTCATGAAACCCTGAACCCCAAGCTATGTTCCCCAGTAGGCAGTAGGGGCTTTTCAGGGTTTAGGGTTGAGGGTTTCAGTTTAGGGTTTAGGGTTTCAGGTTTAGGGTTTTAGAGGTTTCTCGGCTTTTTGAGGGTCTCACAGTTCTCCAGTTGTACAGCCTTGTTCCACTGCTGCGTGTTCTGTTACCACATAAAGCCATCAACCCAACAAAGAGGTTCCGTACATGGACAGACCAATCCCGGAAGTCCAGAACTCTAAAAAACCCCTAGGCCCCAGATCCCCAAGTATCCCCAAACTTGAAAGGAGAGAGCCTCCACATCCTCTTTTTCCCTAAATCCCCCAAACCCCCTGTCCCGAAAAATCACGCGCGCCTCCGCCCAGAGCCCATTGTGGGCATGTACTCTTCCAGCCCCAGCTGCAGCATCCCGGCGCGGCCGCCCAGACATCCCTCTGTTGCTTTTGGTGGAACCCTAAGTTATGTTGTTTGGTTTGTTTTTGGTTAAAATGAAACCCAAGAAATAGTGAAGACATTCGTATGTTATGGTCTAAGGGGAAGTATAGAAACCTTGAGCCCTCAACCAGACCCGAAAACCCTCAAGATTGTTCTGTTTTTGAGACCTTCAAGCTTAGCAAAGCCGAAGCCCCTAAGCCCCTAAACCCCGAAACCCCGAAACCCCCCCCTTTTTTTGGGCAGCAGGGTGTGGGGCGTCGAGGTTTGGAGTTCGGGCTCTCGACGCCTTACGTGGTTCTGAGGCGAGGCGGGGCTTGCAACCTCGTAGACTTAGAGGCTCAGGGGTCAGGGTTTTGGGCCATGACGCTCCTGCCGCCCGAAAATCAGGACAGCCCCCCCCGCCCACCCCAAAAAAGCAAAACAAAGTAAATACAAACAATCGATCTTCTTATATAGAGTGTAGGAATAGATTCGGGGCTTGAGGGCCACAAGATGAGGAGCAAGCAGTTCGTCTAAGTTATGGTTCCTATGATGGGTTCATCTAAGGAGTGGCTCGTGCTTGGGTTTACGGTTCATGCAATTTTTTTGGTTGTGGGGTTACAGTTTAAGGATCCTAAGCCAACCCTTTTTTCGCCTCTGCGTTAGTACGGAGCGTCTGGTGATCCGTGGCAAGTGATGATGCTGGCCTGCTGGACTTGAGACGCTGAATCCTAAGCCCGAAGCTTCATACGGTACCCATTTGCCTTAACTCCAAAACCCTGAACCCCCCAAACCCAAACCCAAACCCTGAACCCTAAAACCCCAAACCCCAAACACACCCAGGCCCGTGTCTACCGCGAGGCCAGAGCTCTCACCTCTTCTGGTGGGGGGGGTCTAGGTTTCGGGTTTACGGGTTTGGGGGTTTGGGGTTTAGGGGTTTAAGGGTTTTAGGGGTTGGGGGTTGAGGGACTCGGAGTTTGGAGTTTGAGGTTTAGGGGTTTTAGCCGTTTGAGGGGTTTTCGGGGTTTTAGGGTTTTAGGATTTTTAAAATGTTGTAGGGTTTTTGTGGGTTTAAGGGGTTAGGCCGAACCGCCCATCCCCCGCCCCAGGTATCAGCAGAGCTTTTCGTGGGTGCATGTGGGAGCGCAAAGCTGGGGTTTAGTCGGTTTGCGTGCGCGTGCGCGTGTGCGTGCGCGTGCGCGAGCGCGTGTGGGTGTGGGTGCGGGTGCGGGTGCGGGTGCGGGTTGCGGGTGCGGGTGCGGGTGCGGGTGCGGGTGCGGGTGTGGGTGTGGGTGTGGGTGTTTGTAACGGGTTCGGGTTTGGGGGGTTGCAAGTATCGGAAGTATCGCCGACCACATTTGTCAGTCACCACTGGGTTTTCGTCCGCCAGGGTTGAAGCCATGCTTTGCCAAAGAGTTTTTGGTCACCTCGGGAACGACGGTATAGCCGCACTTTGTATGATTCAGAGTTTAGGGTTGAAGAACTGCCTAGTAGGCCTATTAGTACCCTGACGACACCACATGCAACGCAGCCATACTCCTGACCTTCGGCCTCCCCAGACCTTCAGCTTCATGAAGGGAACTGGCCGTATTATAAGCTTTTGCTTCCATTCGGTGAGGGCGTAATATCAGGAGGAAGGGAATGAACGACAGCCCGAACTTCGGGCTTGTCTGGTCTTTTGGTTTCTTCCAGGCCCTTTGAGGGTTTGAAGGGCTTTGAGTTTAGGCTTTGGGGTCATGGTTTAGGATTTAAGGCTTCAGAAAAGGACGCCGTTTTGTGGGTTGCAGAAAGCATCGAGTTTAGGGTTTAGGTTCGAGGGCTTCCGAGGTTTTAGGGTCTTAGGGTTGCGTCAGGATCTCCTGCAGAGCGCCCGGGATGATCCGTCAGCCTCCAAGGAGGTCCTCCGTGTTCCGGCAATCCCCGAGATGGCAGGGTACCGGAAGTCTTTCGCAAGGGCTCGGTAAAGGGTTTGGGGTTAACGGTTTGGGGGTTTCGAGTTGATGGGGTTAACCCTGAAGGTGTAGGACTTTGTCTCTTTTTTTGGCGGGGGGGTCACTTGTGAGGACTAACCCCAATATACCTACAGCGCTTCGTCTATAGTTATAGCTGCAGTCAGTCAAAGGAGGCAGTTTTTCCATTAAAACGCATGTAGGTCGTGTTACAGATCGGTCCACAATGTGGAAATCCAGAAGCCCAACTACGCGCAAACGAGGAGAACGAGCTCTGGCAGAATGCCGTCGAGCTCCTCACTCAGACGTTTCGGCCTCAGGACAAGGATCCCTTCTTGGGATGTTCCCCCTGAGACTAGCAGTCCTTAGTGGGGACTAAGAGAAGCCTAAATCCTAAACCTCTCGACTTTTGATGAAGCAAAAAAGCTCCCCACCCACGGAGGCTTGAGCCCATGTGGCCGGAGGCCGAGGACGAAGCCTCAGATCCCCTGTGGTCTGAGAGGGCTCTTTAGGGTTATGAGGAGTTTAGGGTTTAGGGTTTAGGGTTTCTTTAGGGATAGGGTTTCTAAAGGGGTTATCAGGGTTGTTCGGGTTATTAGGGGTATCAGGGTTGTGTTGGGAGAGTTGTCAGAGTTATGAGGGTCATGAGGGTTCTGCGGGTTATGCGGGTTATGAGGGTTGTTAGGGCTTAAGGGTTGACGAGCTTTAGGGTCTAAGGATATTCGGGTGTTAGAGTTTAGGGTCTACGGATATTGGGGTTTTCGGGGTTATTCGAGGTAGGGATTCGGGTGTCTGGGGTTACTTCGGAGATTAGGGCCATTCGGGGTTTTTCGGGTTTAGGGGAAGAGGGTATTTTTGCTTTCAGATGATTTAGATGGGGAGTTGTCCTGTCCTGCAGCTACTCATCCCATCTCAATATTCAGTGGGGCTATTGGTTTCCGTAGTCCTAAAGTCTTAGTACCTAGGCAACCTTTTCACCTTCAGTTTAGGGCGCAGTCGTACTGCAATGTTGTAAGCCTCAGGAACACAAGCCATCAACCCTAATTCCGACATTCCGCAAACCCTCAACCCAAGGACCAAACTCAATAAGCCGTGTGGCCACGCTGAGTCCCTGAACTTCAACCCCGCCCTGAACCCCAAGTGTTGTAAAGCACAGGACATTAAGCCCTTAACCCTAAACCCTAAATCCTACTCTGCGCCCTAGACCCCAGCACAACTCCAAGCTTTACATACCCACGCGCATGCCCACGCCCACGCACACTGTAACAATGCGCCTTAAATCCTAAATGCCTGGCTCTAAAGCGAGCCCTCTACCCACAAGCCTGTCGCCCTACACTCCCAAACCGAGGAGCGTGTGATGGCACTGGTCACAGCGGAGTACAAGGCCGAGCAACGGTCGGGAAGCCAAGTGTGTAGGCTTCAGAATTTGGTGTTTAAGGAGCAGGATTTAAGGCTTAGAATTCAGGTTTAGGCTCTAGGACAGCCTAGGTTTATGTGCCGCCGGCCGTGGCCGGCGGCATTTATCATACCTGAGACTCAGACGGTCAGGCGCCTGACCCCAAAGCCTTGCAGGCACTCTACGTGCCCACAGTTTCATGGGTGCCCGAGTAGCTTGGACATTGCATCAGTCATCGGATAAACACCTTAGCAGCACGGATTTTCAAGACCCCTGATCGTGTCCCTTGTGCCGGTTGCTAGTGGACCTGAACCCCATCCATTAAAGCCGAAACCCGAAACCCTAGACTCCCAACCCGAGCCCTACCCTCTGATTTCTCGATCGCCCAGGCGCGATGCCAAGTTGGGCCAGGTCCGCAAGCGCGTGCTGCAAATGATGGCCTCTCGGTGGCCCAGGAGTTACTTTGGGGCTTAGGTTTGGAGGGTTTAAGGGTTGAGGTTTGGAGGGTTTAGGGTTGAAAGGGTTTGTATAGGTTCAATGTCGGGGGTTTGGAGTTTGAGGGTTTAGGGTATTTAGGGTTTTGCTGGTGAAAGGGTTTAGTGTTCAGGGGGCTGAATGTTGATGGTTTAGGGTTTTGAGGCCCTTTTTTTCCGCCCAGCCCCTCAAACCTCGAACCCTCATACCCTTCCTCATCAGATCGATGTTTTTTTTATCAGATCGATGTCAGAAAGCCCAAAACACCCTGGCCCCCTAAAGCCCTGAAGCCCTTGAAAGCCCCGAACCGGCAAAGACCCCAAGCCCTAATCCCTTACACCCCTAAAGCCCCCCTCTACAGCTTCAAAACCCCTAAAGCCCCTAAACTTTGAAATCCCTTATACCCCTAAAATGCCCAAAGTCTTCAAAGCCCTAAAGCCCCTAAAATCTCCAAAGTCCTCAAAAGCCCCTAAAGCCCCGAAGCTAAGATCCCAGAACGACCCAAAGTTCCGCCGCCTGAAGGTCAAGGCCAACACCGGCCTGCGGTCCGAGGTGCCGCGGCCCCCTTGCCTTTAAGGGGTTTAGGGTTGAGCTCCGACGGGTGAGGGTTTTTGGGTTGAGGGTTGAGGGTTTACAAGGGGCTGTTAGGGTTTAGGGCTTAGGATATGTGAGGCTTATATCTACACATCAGATAGCCCCTACACGGGTAAAACTACCATAAAACGGCCCTAGTAAACCCCGAGCGCCCATGAGAAGGTTTCCTGCTTCAGTCTCGTGCAGTCAGGAGGAGCTCGACCGGCTGCTGACAATCCTTCAGACCGACGAGCGCCCGGGCCTCTTGGGGGTCCTGGGTCGCCTAAAGTGACCCCCCGCTTACTGCATGAGTTCTTGGAGGCTCAGGGGGGGGGGGCACCTGAAAGATCATGTACGCTGTCAGCGCAGGGGGGGCCAACTTGTGCGTCTTCTCATACGCCCGAACTTTCAACCTTTAACCCCGGTCTAAACCCCGAAACCAAATGGTGAGGGTCCGCTGTGTTAGGGTATCCAAAGCCTAAATTTCGATCGCCCGTAACCTGAACTTAAAACCACGCCCTAAACCCTAAACTTGAACCTTTTAAAAGGTCTGGAACCCTAAACTCTGAAGCCCGAACCAGCAAGGCCTTCTCAAGTACCTCGGCCTACTGGAAAAATGCTGTTTCGAGGCGGAGAAGATTCAGGCGGGCCTGGGGTTCGGGTTTCTGGGGGTTTAGGGTTTCGGGTTTGGTGCATGGTTTGGGGTTTGCGGGGTTTTAGGGTTAGGGCAGGGGTTTTGGGATTAGGGTTGCTTAGAGCCCATGAAGCCAAGCCCCAAGCCATGTAGCCACAATGCAGGCGGTTTGCTCCTTAAACCCTAAACCCTAAACCTGAAACCCTAAATCCACCCCGAAACTGGGGTTGATTTGCAACCGGTCTTCGAAGCTTCCTGGCCCCTAGGCGCTTCATGGAAATTCAGTTCATGTAGGGCCCCCAAGCCCACCCCAACAGACCCTAAGACTCAAAAGCCCCTAAACCTCAAGCCCTGCACGTCCCAAACCATAAGCCCCAACCCGACACCCACGAGTTCAGCCGATTGAGCCCAGGGGCGCATGGACAAGCGCCAGCAGCAGGCCATGTCCGGTCGAGGTTTCAGGGTTCAGGGTTTAGAGTTGTTCTTGGATCTTGAATCACTGGTTGCCGCCTTCAGCCCTATATTTTAGCACCCCAGTGGTGTCCTATCTTCTCATTTTTCCCCCTTGCAACAACAATAGTTCTTGTTCCGGGGGCCCTGAGCCCTGGTTGGTTAAGCTCCCAAAGTTCCGAAGCCCTGAAGCCGTGAACTTTCAGGTTTTCCTTGAGGGCCCAAGCCCCCGAACGTGAAGGCCCTTGTTACCCTCCTACCCAGACCCCACAGGTGCTTCACACCTTCAGCACCAAACTGCTCAGTAGTATGTGGATGGTATAATACCACAATAACCCCAAATCCGAAACCCGAAGCCCTAAACCTAACCGCCCTAAGCCCTGAGCCCTGAGCCCTCCCTAAACCCTCAGCCCTAAGCCCCAGCACCACCGGCCGCCAGTTCCGGAAGAGCCGGGAGGCCAGCTACGCCCAGGAGCGAGCCGAGGAGGCTCCGGCTTTGGGGGTTTTAGGGGTTTGAGGGGTTTCAGTTTAGGGTTTAGGGGTCTCACTTTCCGGGCTCTAAAGGGGCTTTCAGGCTCTTTCAGTGTTTTATTAATTTTTTGGGGAGCGGGGGGGGGGGTTTGGGGTTTGGGTTGGTGGGTTTGGGGTTCTTAGGGTTTGAGGTTTGGGCTTCGGGGACTTCAGATTTTTGTTTTCGGGGTTTCAGGGATTACCATGAGAGAGAAAGTCGTCTACAGGAAATTGACCACCTATCCTAACAAAACACCAAGTGAAAGAAACCAAAAGCACAGATCACAGATAGAAACCACCAAATCTACTGGACGTCTTAAGTTTAAATTAGAGTGACATTGAAAGACTTTGCATAAAGTAAAACAGGATGAAGATGGAACTAAATAAGACAATGAATCTAAATTTGTAATTCTATTTGGCCAAAATCCCCAAGCCTCTGTGCTCAGTTCGCAGGGGCCTCGCGTGAGGACAGCCATGTGCCGCATGATCAGGGTGCGCCAGCGCCGCCACAAGGCGTGAGGCGCAAGGCTGAAGGCTGCGGAGCCAACAGGTGGAGCCCGCAAGCGTGCGCGCCGCGCTGAGCCCTTGCAAACACGCCGTGGGCGCACATGCAGCTTCACCCAAAAACCGGGCTTAACGAGCGAAGCGGGCGGAGTCACCGCAGCAAAGGCAAGGTCCTGAATTTGGCGACAAAGGCCAGAGGCAGGAGTCCGGCGAGCGCTGGACGCAAATCCACAAGACTCACAAGACCATGCCGCGGATGTCCAAGAAGCTTCGACAGGTGACAGCAGCAACGTGGGTTCCGGAAGGCACGCAGGCATCCTCCCAGCAGCACTCACTGCAGAGACTGTGGATTTGGAGCCGAGATCTCAGTCCCCTCGGGACCCTGCTGAAGTGACTCAAGCCCTGGAGGCGGCCAAGGCTAGCGGCACATGTGAGCTGGAGCTCGACGACGTTGGCGCGGACCTGCCATGAACAAGCGTGCCGAGCATGTCCTGCAAAAAGTTCGACTTCCAGGTATGCCGCGTGTCCACCCCTGGCCACGAATCATCCCCAGATCGTGGCCGTGGGAAGTGGTGGGAACCAAGCAGATCCACCCCCTGCTGGTCGGCAGCTTTGATTTGGGCCATCATTCACGAACTTGCCCAGCGCATTATCTAGAAGGCCGCGGACAAAGCAGGGCAAACGGTGGAGTTGGATTTGGAGCGAGGCGTGGGTGCTGTCGGAAACTGGCGTGTGTCAGGTGCAACAACAACGTTGTCGTGGCGAAGTGACGACGCGGGCAGACTGTTTTGACCATGGCTGATGACAAGATCACTACGCAACTGGACCAAAAGCCCAAGCGTTCAGGGCCTTCATGGATGACAGGCGACCGGTTCCAGACTTCCTTCTTTGATTCTTGCGGGGGCGCACGCGTGCAAAACTTACCACGCACTCCTACTACCGCAATCAAGCGTGTCGGGCACGGCTCGCAATCATTGCCCAATATGTTTAGTGGAAGTCCTGCAGCTGTAGTAACTGTGGTAGCTAATAGTCTCGCTGCAGTGGCCTTGGCGTGCAAGCGTTGGTGCAGGAAGTGTCGCTAAAATTCGAGCTGATCGACGCGGATTTCAACCAATGCGCTCGCATGGCCACCCTCCGGATGGCCTTCAGACATGAGGTTTACCTCGCTACACGTTCGTCCTGCCAGGCCGCCGCGGGATGCTTGATTGGCCTCGCCTGCGGAGCGAGCCACATCCTCATGGCGCTCCTGGCTTGCTCCCAAGACAGGCCACGCGCCCGGCCGATGGAGACCCAACATCGGCTTGCAGGGCAATCGGAGGTCAGTGTTGAGTTTGGACATCAGCTGCCCTCTGCAGGTCAAAAATGGAGGCCTATTTGTTTTTAGGATTTTGTTATCGTTGTGTTTTTAGTGGGGCTGAAGCCTCAAAGACTGCTTTGACAAGCGGCTTTCGCGTCTGCAAATCGGGAGGGCTGCACCCCCTCCCCAACCCCCCCCCCCGCACTTATTCAAGCCGCGCAAGCCTGCTTCAAAGCGCAGGAGTCTGGTTGAAACCCATCATGCGAGCATGGTGTTTGCAAATAGGGTGGGCTGCGCCCCCTCCCCAAACTCCCCACTTTTTTGAAGCCGCGCAAGCCTGCTTCAAAGCGTGGGAATCCTTTTGAAGCCCATCATGCGCGCGTGGTGTTTGCAAATGGGGGAGGGTGGGCTGCGCCCCCCCCCCCCCCCCAACCCCCCCACCCCCCGGTTGTCTTTTTTTAACAAGCCGTGCAAGCTTGCTTCAGAGCATGTGTTTTTGAAAAACATCTTGCAAGAATCGTCCAAGTTTCATTGTGCTTGCAAAGTCGGTTTTCAAACTGCGCTGCAGCCAATCAGCCAATCAGCCTGTCGGCTGATCGGCTGATCGGCTGATTGGCTGATCGGCTGATTGGCTGATCTGGTCTGCTGCTGGTGCTACTCCTACTACTGCGAGTACTGCTAGTACTACTCCTACGACTGCAGGGAACTACTACTTCTACCACTACTACTACTACTACTACTACTACTCTACTACTACTACTACTACTACTACTACTACTACTACTACTACTACTACTACTACTACTACTACTACTACTACTACTACTACTACTACTACTACTACTACCTACTACTACTACTACTACTACTACTACTACTACTACTACTACTACTACTACTACTACTACTACTACTACTACTACTACTACTACGACTACGACTACGACTACTACTACGACTACTACTACGACTACTACCACTACTACTACTACTACTACTACTACTACTACTACTACTACTACTACTACTACTACTACTACTACTACTACTACTACTACTACTACTACTACTACTACTACTACTACTACTACTCCCGCTGCCGCTACTACTACTACTACTACTACTACTACTACTACTACTACTACTACTACTACTACTACTACTACTACTACTACTACTACTATTACTACGACTACTGCTGCGACTACTACTACTGCTACTACTGCTACTACTACTACTACAACTACTACTACTACTACTCCTACTCCTGCTGCTGCTGCTGCTACTGCTCCTGCTGCTGCTGCTACTGCTACTATTTTTACTACTACTGCTACTGCTACTACTAATACTGCTGCTGCTGCTGCAAGTGCTCCTCCTCCTCCTCCTGCTTCTCCTCCTACTACTACTACACTGCTACTACTACTACTACTACTACTACTACTACTACTACTACTACTACTACTACCACTACTACCGCTACCGCTACCACTACCACTACCACTGCCACTGCCACTGCCACTGCCGCTGCCACTGCCACTGCCACTGCCACTGCCACTGCCACTGCCACTACACTACCACTACCGCTACCGCTACCGCTACCACTACCACTACCACTATCACGCGCCTCCCCATGCCGCTAGCGATACTTGACCCCCGCCCAAGTTTGCCTACGGGCTATTTGCTTACGCGCCATGACAGATTGGCCTACACAAATCATCAACCCTCAACCCTCAACCCTCAACCCTCAACCCTCAACCCTCCACCCTCCACCCTCCACCCTCAACCCTCAACCCTCAACCCTCAACCCTCAACCCTCAACCCTCAACCCTCAACCCTCAACCCGCAACCCGCAACCCGCAACCCGCAACCCACAACCCGCAACTCCCCCCACCCCCCCACTCGCATCATGAGGGCTATTTGCTTACGCACCATGACAGATTGGCTTACACAAGCCGTCAACCCTCAATCCTCAACCCTCAACCACCCTAAATCACGAAGTGGCTTAACATCTAACTGTTTTCTCATGGCGTCGATCAAAGATACCAGGCCGAAGCTAGGACTGATTAGCTGTTATCTCCTGGCCTTGAACTGACAAACCTACGGCCTGTTCGGCCGAGCAATCCGAACCCTACGGCCTGCTAGGCCGAAACCCCACCTAGGGATTTATTCGGGTTTAGGATTAAGCAAAAAACTACGTCCAGCCTAGCACGGTACCCACGCGTTACACATTGTAAACTTTATTAAACCATAGGCACTTGCCTCAAACAATTCGCTGTGTGCCTCACATCCGTTTCAAATTATGATTGCTCTTGCCTCAAAATTCCATTGAATTCGCTGTCATGTTCTCATAGCAAAACTTATTTTACAAATAGTGTGTTGCCGAACCCGAAAGAATTATTTCTTCAAACTTGCAATTGAGTGTAGTTGGAAGGAGAAGACAAAAATGTATTTGTTTAAAAATGCACCCCCCACCCCCCCGCCCACCTCCCACCCCACCCCCCCCCCCCCCCCCCCCACCACCCCCCCCAACCACCGCCACCCCCACCCCCACCCCCCACCCCTCCCCCCCAACCTCCCCCCCCCCCCCCCCCCCCCAGCACGCCCCACCCAATCAGCCAATCATCGCCGATCAGCTGATTGGCTGATTGGCTGATCGGCTGGTTGGCTGATCGGCTGATCGGCTGATCGGCTGATTGGCTGATTGTTGCGGCCGAAAAGCCACGCACACTGCAAAATTTGAAGCCCATCATGCGAGCATTGATTGTGTTAGCAAATGGGGGGGGGGGGGCTGCGCCCCCCCCCCCCCCCCAACCCACCCGCTTTTATTGAACCGTGCAGGCTAGCTTCATGAATCTCCCTGAGCCCTAAGCCCGAAACCCGAGACCCTAAATTTGAAGCCCATCATGCGAACATTGTGCTTGCAAACGGGCCCCCAACCCTTTTTTTCAGCCGTACGCATATGCATACTTTGTTGGAAACCCATCATGCGAGAATCGTGTTTGCAACCCCCCTCCCCCAACCTCCGCTTTTTCATAGGAAAACCCCTTATTTTTTCTGGATGTTAGTAGGAAAACCGTTATTTTCTATGGATTTTAATAGGAAAACCTCCATTTCCTCTACATTTCAAGAAGGAAACCCTCAATTTCTCTATATTTTCAATAGGGATCCACAAAAAGGGTTAAAACGACAAAAAAGGGTTAAACTAAAGGCAGTCGTGGACGTCTTCGCGAGGGCCCAGGGCCTGGAGTTGCGCATCCAAGCGTGTTGCAGCCGGGAACCCCAGAAAACCATGGGTTCTCTGGGGGTACTGGTGTTTAATAGCGTTAATATGGGCTTTATCAAGGTCTAGGGTGGACAATCTTCAGGGCTTAGGGTTTAGTAGGAAGTTGTAGTGTGTTTGGGTTTTTTTGGCTTAAGGTTTGTGCTGGAGAGGAGGGCATACGAGGGGCATCTTGGGCTGCGCCGAGGAGCCTTGCGACATGCAGCGCTTACCAAAATCCTCCGAATTCCCCCCAAGGCTTTTGTAATCCCCCTCCCGACACAATAGTAACTCTTCCCCGTTGCGCGAGTAGGAATGTTTGAAAAACCGGGTTTGTTGCTTTGCTTTGCAGTTTAGGGCCACCCCCTTAAGATTGGGTCTTGGGCGCTGTTTGCGATTAATGTTTGCGGGCCGTGCAAGTTCAGCTTCGGCCTGCTGCTGGCATTAGCTACCAGGTTCCGCAAACCTGAGCCCCAAACCCTTCTGCAAGAGTTCTAAGGAAGGAGCTCCCGCCCCAACCTTTCCTCACCCCGAAAAAAGAGCACTTGACGGTTAGAAGCCCTATAAGGGGAACATCTCAACTTAAACCTGCTTTTAAAGTTTCTTTGCAAATCGAGGGGGAACGGAGGGGGGCGTAGGAAGCCGCGGGCTCCGAGGTGCAGCCGAGGAGCTGCCAGAGACGTACGCGGCCGCCTTACCTGGCCAAGAGTTGAACTTCAAACAGTGTTTGGGGATTAAGGGCTTTAAGGGTTTTGGGGGTTTAGGAGCTTCAGGGGTTTTGGAGTTTAAGGTTTTTAGAGGGGTTTAGAGGGGTTTAGAGGGGTTTAGAGGGGTTTAGAGGGGTTTAGAGGGGTTTAGAGGGGTTTTAGGGGTTTTAGGGGTTTTAGGGGTTTTAGGGGTTTTAGGGGTTTCAGGGGTGTTAGGGGTTTTAGGGGTTTTAGGGGTTTAGGGCTTCAGGAGTTTTAAGGGTTCGGGGTTTCGGAATGTACAGTTGCACTTTAAGTTGAATTGGGGGTTTCTTGGTCGATGAAACTGACTCCATGCCCCAAGCCCAAAACCTCTTGTCATGAACAACCATGCCACAGGCGATCGGCCCAACTCTGTATCCCTAACTCCCCCACAAGGGCGGAGGGCTTAGGGTCAAGTGATGAGGGCCTTCGTGTTATTTGTGAAGCCGCCTTCATTCACATGCCTGTCTGAATCTCTACATCCTCAGGACCGGAGAAACCCTGAATCCCAAAACCCTAGATAGCTGCTGAACCCCCAAACGCCTTAACTCTAAACGTTCGGGCACGAAACATGAAAAACCCTAACCCCTAAACCCGACACCCTTCACAATCCGAGCCCCACAAAGCCCCCAGCCGCTCAGGATTCCATGGACGACATGGGCGACTTCTTCAACAACCTCAACCCTTTTCGCTAGGAGCGCTGGTGGGGAAGAGCTTTCTGCCCAGGGCGCAGAGAGATTCGTTTTTCAAACATGCGGGTTTGGTGGTTTGAGGGTTGGGGGTTGGCCGAGCAGCTAGGATCACCAGAGAGCACTTTAAACCCCCTTAGACAACAAAGGAGATGGGGAGAATCTAGAGCGCTGAGTACGCCTTACAGCTGCTTGTAATCAGTAGGAAGGTATCCTTTTAACTCATACTTATTCTCCCATTCACCGATACTTTAAACTTTGCACTTTGAACCCAGAATTCCTTGCTCACAACCGAGGTCCCAAGCCCTACCTACCCATGAACCTTCAAAGTAAGAACACAAGCCCCAAAATCAAAGTCCAGAACCCTTGAACCCCACTTCCCTGCGGCCAGGCCCCCCCCAAGCACAGCAAAACAACCCATACATGGTCAGCAGTCGAAAGTATGGCCCCTTCTTGGATCTTGGATGCCTTCGAGAAGGTGAGCCGGGCTTAGGGTTGATGATGTTGGGGTAGTTGTAACCTGGGGTTTCGATCTATCTCAATAGGGTTGCAGATTCGTTTACGCGTAACACTACTTAGAAGTACGTACAATTCAACCTCCAAGCCGGGGACCTGCAGATATGTGAGCTTTTGGGGTTTTGAGAGTTGTAGAGGAATCCTAAACCCTAAGCCCTCATCGATGGCAGGAGCTTGCGAAGCTCAAGTGATCAGCTGCATCTTCGTTGTTACTTAGCCATGGGCTTCAGTACCTAGGTCGGCTGGGAGCCGCCTTCAGTAGACTGTCGTGGTTTTGGGGTTATGGGGTATAGGGGTTTAGGTTTTTTTATGGGGTTGGAGACTCAGGAAGGAATAGGGTTTAGGGTTTGGGGGATTAGGACCGATTTTCACCGACGATGTTCGGCAGATTTTCGATTGCGGATGGTCCCGTCTCAGACCTTCGTGGCTGCTAAGGCCACGCGCCCGAAACTGAAAACCACAAGTGCAAATCCTGAACACCTAAACTCTGACCCCAAATTGCAGACTCCAAGCCGTACACCCCTGCTGCCGGAAAGCTCAACGCCGCACCCCACCCCGCTCGCACCACACCCCGCACAGCCACTGGATCATCGGGACGTGTTTACCTTACAGATGACTCGTGGAACTCCAAATCCCCCAAGGCCCGAAACAGAGATCCATCTCGTGAAAGACCTGAAAGACATTTTAACTCTAGTATAATTGGGTTAGTGTAGGCTTCAGAGTCTCAATGTTTGAGCTATGAAAACGCCCTTCCTGTACGTGGACAACAAAGCTTATAAGGCATGGTTGTAGGGCTGAAGGTTGAAAGCATAGGTACCTGTCTTTTCGCAACCGAGGCTTCAGGGTTTAGGGCCTTTAGGGCTTATAGGGTATATAGAGCTCTGGGGCTTCATAGGGACAGAATCTGGGCCTTTTTGGGTTTCCCCATCGTATGTTCCTTAGACTTTACAGGCGCCCGAAAGAGGCCACAGCTTTGTTTTTTCACGCCCCAAACACCCTGAACAACCCCATGCCCCCCAAAATATGGGTCGTACACCCCAAAATTCTCAACCTTACGCCCTTAAGCCCTGATTTGGGGGCCTCAAGAGTTCGGGCTTCCGTGGCAAGAGCCTGTACAGCTGAGCGCGATCCTTGAGGTTGCCGGGGTTGAAGGTAGAGGAGCGCGATGCGTGGGTTTTTGGCTATAGGCTCTCATAGGCTTCCTATCAGGTTCGTGGTGTGTTTCTAGGCTGTAAGGTTGAGTTGAGGATGTAGGACCTTGGGATATTCCATAGTTCTCTTATTAGGCTCTAAGGGATCTTACTGACGACTGGGTCTCAGAAGATTTTTAGTTTAGGGTGTCACAGTATCGACTTTGAGCCGTTGAGGGTGTTTAGGTTTAGGAGAGCGGAGTCAGAGGTGAGCTCTCTCTGGGGTGCAAGGTGAGGGCGCATATCTCAGACCCAAACGCCGTGCGCGGCGAGCGGAAAAAGGAAGGTTTTTTTTGAGCAACAAGCTTAGAAGGGTACTAGCCTTCAGAACCCGAGCCTTACTATTTGCATCTTGCACCTCAGATCCACAATGCCACTACCCCAGAAGTCGAAGTCCTCCCAAAGCCCAGTAACCATCAGCAAGCCTACCTCTTGAAGGTAAGGAAGAGCTTTAGGAGTTGAAGTCTTCAAGTGATTTGTGCTTTAACTCGGGTCGAGGTGGTGGAGGTGAGTGGCGAGGTGAGTGGCGAGGTGGTGGGGGCGGGGTACGGGAAAAGGCACTCAGTGTTTTGGTGCTTAGTTGGTGTCGCATATGTATGCAAGTGCTTTGAAAGGCACTCGCGCTCTCATACCGGACCTCTTTAACTTGACACTGAGTTTCATGGCTCGAGGACAGAGCAATTAGTTGCGGAGACGGCAGAGATCCTCTCGATTTGAGAACCTCAGGCACTCATGCAGGCACCATTGCTCGATGCTGGAGGCTCAGAAGACCCTGGCATTCATGCGGTTCTTACCGTTGGCCCCCGCCGCGTTGATGTCGCGAATGCACTCTACAACATGATTTGTTTCACAGTCGGGGCAGGCATGCTGGGACTGCCGCACGCGCTGCTCTTTGCGAGAGAGCTTTTCATCGTGCCCGTGGTGCTGGGCGGGTTCTTGTGCTACTACACGGCTGAAGTGCTGCATCGTGTCCAGGTTCACCATGGAGCATGCAGTTATGAAGCGATCGGGGCGATGTGTGGGCCGGCATGGTTGCCGTTGTTCATCCGTGTAACCCTGGCTGCAAACCAGCTTGGCATCGCTATTCTTTACATCATTACGATCTGCAAAAACTTGGAGCTGTTGTGGGGAGCCGATCCTCATGCAGAACCAAGATGGCAGTTCTTTGCCGTTGTTGCGGCGATTACCTTCTTGCCTCTGAGCTGTGGCGGACGCATGTCTGGCCTGGTCTCTTTCATGTCACTTGTCGGCGTGGTCTCAGTTCTTGCAGTTGGACTGCTGGTGGTGTGGGCAGCGCAACCGCGAGAGACGGATGCGGGGTGCGTATGTGCATCCGTTTCAATGCCTCAGATGCTTTCAGGAATGGGTACAGCAATTTTTGCATATGGTGGCCATCCTGTGTATCCAAGTGTACAAGGAAGCATGCATGTTCAAGGCGATTTCGATTTGGTGCTGAAGGGAGCATTTTTCTTGATGATTCTCCTTTTCGTCCTGGTGCTTCACAGTTCATGGCGTGCTTTCGGCTGCTCCGTGCATGGATACGTGCTCGACGACTTGGATGACAATATTTGGCGCAGTGCGGCTGTGATAGGGATCACTTTGCACCTAGTAGCTGCCCTACCTGTGGTCTTGATACCCGCACTGCACGCGATGGAATCTGCTGAAGAATGCTGCGCCTTGCGCTTCGCGGTGGTGACCCTAGTCACCATGCTGGCATTCATGCTGCCCTTCTTCACCGATTTTGTGGCACTGATTGGCGGCTTGACTGAGAATGCACTGGTCTTCTTGCTTCCCCTTGTGTTCCACCACTGCACTTTCAGCCATTCCGGAGTTCGGACCGCAGCTTTTCACATTTCCATCGCGCTGTTGGCACTGGCAATACTCTGGCTTGGCACAGTGGCTTCTCTAGATGATATCTCGCACAGACTGGCTGGATACCATGTCCGATGGTCCTTGTGAGAGTCGCAATCCGTGCCTACGCGTGAGCAGAATGGCATTGAATGGTGTTGATTTAATATTGAGCTTTGCGTGCCCGTCCATTCGGGGCACGAGCCAAAAGGCAGAGACTGTGGTGCTGAGTCAGCACCTGGAAAGATGGGACAGCAAACCTACGTAGCAGCTACCGAAAGATTGCCCGACGCTGGTTAAAGGTTCGAACCAATTCATCGGACTGTGGCTTTGTGTGGGGGGGGGGGTTGATGCTGGTCTTCTTGGCCTTGGGGCCGGTCGACTGCACCCGAAACCTTGTTTCATTTTTCTAAGCGACTGTGCACAGCTCGGAACCCCGGTAATACCCCTTGTTACTCCTTTTGGGGCTTAGGGCTTAGGATTAGGGATCGCGGATGCAGGCCTGCGATGCAGACGATAGGGTTTGGGGTTTTCAAGCTTAGGGCCCAGCACTCCTTGATATAAGCAGCAGAAAACACTTTGCTAGAAGAGCAGGGTTTCTGGGCATGAGCAGCACGCTTGGCCAAGGACATCCGCAGCAGCTCCCGGAGTGCTCTTCTCTTGTCAAGCTTTGAGCTTGAGAGTTGCTGAGTGTTGCACGGCTCTTTCCGCTAGGGGACTTCACGAGAGAACAGTCTTCTGCGCACACTGCCCGAGAACAGTTCCCGAAACCCGAAGCCCTAAACCCTGGAAAAAGGACTTTGCAAAGTACTTAAGCGCCGTTCAACCCCGAGCAAAGCTTCGGGTTTGGAGCTTTTGGCTCAGCCGACCCCAAAGACAGAGCCCCAAGTTGAACACCACCCAAAGCCCACGAATTCCAATCCCGAAGGAAAAGCGCTCCTTGAAGCTTACAGCACAGGGCTATGTTGCGTATCATCTACTAGTTACCGAGTCCAACCTCGAAAATAGTCACCCAACTAAGCCTTGAACACTGAACCCCTGCACCCTGAACCTCACACTCCGAACCTGGAACCCTAAAGCACAAACTTAAACCCCACGCCCCCTCCCTTTCTGCTTGCCTGCCATGGTCAAGGGCAAGGCGTGAGGGACGGGGTTTGCTCTCTGGGGTTCGAAGAGTTTTGTGGCGTGGGGCTTCCCCACCCCGCTGAACCGAAAGTCTAGGGGTGTTTGCAGTTTGCCTTTTGCTTAGAAGCCTCCGGACACCGAGCTCCATCATACTTTTAAAGCCTCCCACTGCCCCTCCCCTTCTCCCAACAGCCCCAGTTCAGGGTTTCTTACGTAGTGTGCACGGCTGGTCCCTTCAGACCTTCAGAGAGCCCAGTGTCCCTTGGTTAAGGAATAGTCGGTTTCGTGATACGGACCGATATAGCTGTGTATATATCTACTATATACATATATATATATAGACATATTTTGTGTTTTAACGGCTAATCCTTCACAAAGGGTATTGGGCTCTCACAGCCAGCCCGCGCCCGGAACAGCCAAGAAAGCCGCGCAGCGGGGAAATCCCGGAACCACCAAAGCTTCCGAGGCCTTCCGGAAGCAGTGGAAGGCGGGCTGGACTGGTGTATGAATGATCGAGCCAATATCTTCGAGTCGCTTCATCGTGCCGAGGTTAGTTTTCACTTCCCCTAAGCCCTAGACCCTGCACCCTGAACCCCAGGAAGCTGGGCAAGTAAGGTGCTTAGGTTTCTGGTTGAGAGTCCAGGTTTGGGGTAGAGATTTCAGGGTTGAGGATGTAGGCTGGAGAGTAGCTTGCATATGGCAGGAGAAGCGGAAGCCCACGAACACGCGAGCCTCCTCCCGGGCGAAGAGCTTGCGACGGGCGAGGGGCCCAGTTTGACTAAACCCTCAAGCCCTATGGGCCCCGATATGGGGGTTGTGTTAAGTCAGGGGTCGGCTTTTTGCCTTAATTACACGCGTTGCAAGCTCTAAGCGGATTTAAGTGCTTAGGGACTGACAGGGTTCGGTTGTCCCCAAAACCCGAACCCTCAACCGTCCAAACCCAAGACACAGAGGGACCAATGATGGCCTTCGACAAAGCACGCTTACGCTGACTATAGCTTTCAACTTTTATAAGCAGGCTTAGATTGTGCATTGCACAAGAGGGGACATGAACCGCATATTTCAAGTTCAGCTACAGTTACGTTACCGTTATTGCCGCCAAGTTGAGCTCTTTAACTGCTTAACCTTCAACTTAACCTCCCACACGCCCAATCCATGACACCTGGGCTTTGGGCTTAAGTTTTACCCTTAAACCCTTTCACCCTTATACCTAGAAGCCGTTGAACCCTGAACCGTAGAATCCACAGCCCCCACACAGCGAAGGTTCCCTTCGAGGAGCGCCAGAAGAGCAAGCGGGTCCGGCGGCTCAGCTTTCGGTCCTCCAGGTTCCCGCTCCAACGGCGCTTGATTCGCCTTAATTGGACGAGGAACCTGTAAACCTTGCCCCCATACTCCCATATGCGATCAGCCTTTATTTCAGGCCCCTGAAAAAGGGTACCCCAATCACAAAGCCCTAGACCTCATTCCGTCCCCTGTCATGACCCCCCCTCCCCACCTGCAAGGAGCTCGAGGAGGTCAAAGCCAAGGCCAAGGAGCTCGAGCAGGCGCACGTTGACAGCTCGGTGTGTGTGTGTGTGTGTGTGTGTGTGTGTGTGTGTCTGTTTTTTCCTGGAGGCCCCTAGACAAGGGTTTTGGGGTTGAGGGCTGAGGTGCAAGTGTAGCTGGGGTCATACCTACCCGAGGTGTGACCATACGTAGTAGAGTTGGAAGCATGGCAGGATTCAGGGCTGAGGGGGTTTACAGTAGACGGTTGAAAAAACAGTGGTCAAGATAACCGGGATGGGCGCCCCTGAAGCAGGTTTCCTTTGCTGGAGGAGTTTGGGCTTGTGGCTTCTAGGATTCAAACCCTTCTTTGCCTTTCCATCAGCCCTGAACCGTCGGATGCGTCGTATTCTCCGGGCACAAGGTCCCCTCATCTCAAGGGAATCCATAAAATACCTAATCCCGGCGACAACTCCCTAAACCCGAAGCCCAAAGCTCTAAGCCCTCAATATTTCAACCCCGAGTGTGTGAACACAAAACTGGGCGGCAGGCAAAGAAGGAGGTCAAGAGGCAGAAGGCCAAGAAGAAGTGGGGGACTCGGACTTTGCTCGAGGGGTCCAGGGAGGTTTAGGCTGGGTTTCGGGTTTAGGGTTTAAGGGTTTAGGGTTCAGGGTGAACCCATTAGGTTGAGGGTGTTGGCTTGAGTTGAGCGTGGGGTTATAGGTTTAGGCGCCCCGAAGCCACAAATCTTGAAAAAGCGCAACCCTGAATCTTGGGCTGGGCTTCTAGTGCCCCAGGTGCCCAGTGGTGCACCCTTAACAAACAAGAGGGTTTCCTTTTTGCCTAAGATACTGGTGAAGCCTAACACCCCGAAACCTTTAAACCGCGTTGACCCCTAAACCCAAAAAAACCCATATACCCCAAACCCCTAACCCCTAAATCCCTAGTCCTTTCGTATTTACACCCCAAGGTCCGCATGACAGGTCGCATAATGATAAACCCCTAAATCCCTAAATCCCTAAACCGTAAACCCCTACCCCCCCTGAACCCTGAGCCCCCCCCCAGGGAGGAGAAGAAGCGGAGGAAGGAGGAGAACGCCATCAAAGCGGGCCAGTTCCAGGCTGAGAGTTGCTGGCGCCGTCTAAGTGGCCGTTTTCGGCTTTTCAAAGGGTGCTTAAAAGGTTGTTTTGGAGTTTCTTGCCTTTCTTTAACGGTTTTTGAGGATTTAGGGTTCAGGGGTTTTAGGGCTTTGGGGGTTTAGGACATTAGGGCTTTAATTAGTGTTTTTTTTAGGTTTTTGGTTTTTTTGGGGGGTGGTTAGGGTTGAAAGGGCTTTAGGGTTGTTAGGGGGTTTGTCTGCGCCCCTCAACTCTGAACCTTGCAAGCCCTTGTAACTCGGGAGTTCCGGAAGGCGAAAGTCTCGGAGAACCTCCAGTTTACCCAAATGAAGCCGGAATGTCGAGCTGGTGATTTTCAACCTTGGTGGCAGTTTTGGGATTCAGAGGGTCTTGGTTCATCTAAGAATCTATGATCGGATTTTGGGGGTTTGGGGCTTGGCGCGCATCCCCCAAGGAGCTTGCGCATTCAGATTATGGCCTGGGGTGGGGCGTCATGGGTCGTGGGCAGGTCATCAAAAAGACGGAGAAGGTGCGGAAGTGGCACAAGAACGCCAGGCAAGCTTCTTCAAATTTCGGGTTGACCTAAATATGGGCCTGTTTGAGACCTCATATTATGAGCTGGGAACAGAAATTGACTTAGAGGGTTATGAATACCGAAGCTCTAAGTCGAGACCCTAAACACCCGCCGCAAGAAGCCACGAATCCTGAGCCCAACTCTGTGCTCGGTGAGGAAGATGCTCCGGACGATGAGCTCGGAGCAGATCGACCGGCTGCTGACGTCAAGCCAATACTGACCTTCTTGGGTTTCGGGTTTTAGGATGGCAGGGTTTTCAAGGCTTCGAGCTCTCCCCCGTTTCACACCGCGCCAGCAGCTTGAGAAGCTTCCGGGTTGGTCAACCCTCAGCCCTACATCCTAAAACCCCAAACCCTAAGACCCCGCCCAGCTTTTCAGGTCCCAAACCTCCCCCAAACACGGCTAAGGGTTTAGGGTTTGCTGTTTAGAGCTGAGAAGAATCTAAGCTTGGGGAGGGTCATCCTTTTGGCAAGAAGTTTGGGAGACTCCAATTGCACAGAGTTCATCTGGGATTCTTACGCACGTCAAACCTTTGTACAGGGCACGACTGCTTTGGCACTCAAGAGCTTGCAGGTGTTGGGTTTGAGGGTTTACGGTTCAGGGTTTGAGTTCGGGGGGCGTATACGGGGTATGGAACTGAAAATGTAGCTTGGAGCCTTCCATGCCGCTGGCGCCTGCTTCTGGAGTGAGTGCTGCTACCCTGCAGTTAGGGCCCCGTATTGGCACATACACCAATTATGAAGCCCTCAAGAGCCCAACAGTACACCTGGAACCCTCAACTGCTAATCCCTCTGCAGCCATACGGGGCCCTAGCTGCACCCGCTAAGCCGGCGCCACATCAAGGAGCCTCGGAAGATTGCGCAACAAGGCGTTGGCTTGTAGGCCAGGGGTTTTTTAGGCCGTGCAAAGCTGTGGGTTCCAACCGCCGCCCTTGGGTTTTCAGGAGGCCCCGGTCCTCTGTTTCCTTGCGGTGTTGAATGCTTGAAGTTCTTGTGTGGGTTTTCGTCGTAGTCGAGGAAGCAACCTTTACCCTCTCTTGGGTAGTATAGCCCCTATCGAGTCCCTATTTGTGGCTAACCTTCGGTTCCCCGAAGGGAAATGGACAAGTAGGTAGCCTCCTTAGCTCCGGCGACGTAACTCTCAACTCCTCGGACTTGCAGCTGCTCGAAGTTGCTCGGCCCTTACAGGGCCCGAAAGAGAGCAACTGAACCCAAATCCCCACCCACCTGCTGTGCCCGCTTGCCACTTTGCCTTCCCTTGCTTTCCAGAGGGGCGAGTTGCAGGCCCTTCCAAGGGAATTTAGGGGTTTGCTGGGACCAAGGGTCCCTTCCAGGGCTTCCTCCTGCATGAAATTGCTTCTTCGTAGAAATTCAGGGAGTTAGGGAGTTAGGTGCCCTATTTTAACCCAGAAATGATCTTATGGGCGGATTTCAGCCAATTGCAAGAGCCGGCAAGAGAAAGAACAAGAGCCCTACCCCCGACCGCACGCCCTTTGGAACTACACAGAAAAATAAGCCCTAAAGCCTAAATGCTGTGGCAGCTCCGGCCCAAACATTTTTCATTGGCCACCCGGGCCGCGCGTCCGAATTCCCCTGGCCGCCGGCCCAGCGCTGCCTTTCGAGGGGGGTTTGGGAGCCTTGGCCCTACGAACCCCGCAGTGCAACTTCGAGAGGCCATACACTGCAAACCTCTTCTAGGGGGTTGAGGGATTGAGGGTTCAAGTGTGGGGGGAGTTAGGAAGTCTGGGGGTTTTGAGGGCTTGATCATTGCAGGCTTTTTGCTTTTGATTAGTCTTTTGGCATTGAGGGTGGCTTGGAATGTGGGGAGGCTCGATAGCGAAAGAACCCTGGCGCTCAGCAATCGGCCAATCAGGTTTAGGCTTTACGGTTTCATGTTTCTTGACCGTTGAGAAGCGCAGCCCTTTGCACCCGGTGAGTCAGCAGCTTGCATCGCAGATGTGGTCGCGTAGCACCCTCAAACAGGAAATCCAGAAACCGTGATAAGCCACCCTACGCCCTCAAGCCTTGGCAATCCAAAGCCCCTAACGCCTGCAACCGCCAATCCGGGTTTCATGCCTGAGCGCATTACCAGGGGGTGTAGCCTAAACCCCAAACCCTAAACCCTAAACCCCAAACCCTAAACGCTAAACGCTAAACCCTAAACCCTAAACCCAAAACCCTAAACCCTTTCTTTCTACAGATTTTATACAGCTAAGGGCGAAGGTTCCGAGTCGGGATGGCCCGCATCCTTTGGTCTTTAGACTCACGCTTCACTTGCAAGCGCAGGTGCCTTCCAGCTCAAGGCGTTTCTTGTGTAGTTTTTCACATTTCTAAAACATATTGAATTGTGTTCTAATACATTTTTTATATTGTACTTGTGTTATCTGTATTTTATTATACTTCACATCGACACGGATGATGCCCCTGCACGTGAGGGTTGTTGGGTCGTGGAGTTTACGTTGTGGGGCGACTTGTTTTGCCCGGACACCAGCCCAAACCTCATCTCAGGAGCATCCTCATCTCAGGAGCATCCCGCCCCTAAACCCCTAAACCCTAACCCCCAAAAGCCCAAAGAAGCAGTAAACCCCGAAGCCCCAGAACCCCGAATCCCCCCAAAGCCACCGATGCCAAGGCACGTCCAGGCCTCGCTCGGCCGCAGGGCCATGGCGGGGGTCGATGACTGCGGCAGGGAGCCTCGGATTGGGGCTTTTGGGAGCGGCTTAGGGCATAGGGGTTTTGAAGACTGAGCCCTACACCTTCTTAGAAGCCCTAAAGAGGAAAGCTGAAGCTGAAGGACTCAACTTGAGGCTTTGAGACCTCCAGGATTTGATGGGGGATGGGCAGCTCGGTTTAAATACTCTGAGCTGAGGTGCAGGGTTTATTGTTTTCGCTTATACGCCCCAGCTCTGGTTTCCGAGCTCACATGGGAACCGAGTAGCCCGAGCCGAAAATCCCTAGACCGCAGGCTCTAAGCCCGAACTTCCTAGCCTCCAAGCACCCTAACCCACTTCGAGGGTTCGAGAGAGAGAGAGAGAGAGAGAGAGAGAGGGAGAGAGAGAGCGAGGGGGGTTAGGTGCGCAGAAAGAAAGAAAAAGAAAGAGCGAGAGAGCGGGAGGCGAGAGAGCGAGAGAGAGAGAGAAGAAAAGAGAGACTAAATCTCCTTCCCTGCGCCCTCTCAAACTTGTCATGTTCCCTGAGCCCTAAAATGCCTGTAAAGCCCGAAGAGCCCCCCGAGTGCACCCTGTGGCCAAGACACGCGGTCGGTGACGTCTTCGACGTCGAAGTCGTCGAAGTCGTCCAAGTACTCGGTTCGGAGCTTCATGTCCAAGGACGGGGATGTTTTTTTTTATTGAGGGTTCTTGTGTAGGGCTTAAACGGTCTGAACGCTTATGAGCCCTCGACCCTCAACCCTACGCTCTAAACCTTGAACCTACCAATAAGGGGATACCATTCGTACCTGAATCCTAAGCCCCCAAAGCCCGGACAGAAATGGAATCTGGAAGGTTTAGGGCTTTAAATCACGGGCGTGGGCCCTCAACCATAGACCCGAAACCCCAAAACCCCTAGCCCCCCAACCCCTAAACATTTTTCGGATTGAGATGGCCCCAAGATTCCGATGCCTGGCGCAGGCTTCTTCCATGTCTCAGTCTATGAAGAGAGGCCCGGCCCCCAAAGAGGGATCTCTGTAGCTGCGTCATTGGCAGGTTTATTGGAGCCCAAAAGTAGGTATCCTTTGAATACTTGGAGCCCCAGTTCAGCAGTATAGGATCTAGGGGTTAAGAGGTAGGATCCAGGGCTTCGGATCTAGAGTCTGAGGATCTATGAGCATATTGATCGCAGCGCCAGCTCGAAGGTTTCATGCCCAGCAGGGTTGGGAGATTTGGTGCCCGCTCTCGGACAGCCCCTAACCCCAAAACCCCCAAAACCCCTAAATCCCCACACCTTGAGCCCCTACAAGCAAAGCCTGAAATTTCCCTGCAACTTTGTCAACCCCCAACCCATCCCTGAGCTTAAAGCACTTCCTACTATTTGCTTAAGAACCCCCTTCCCCCTCCCTCCCCCCCCCCCTTCCCCCTCCCCCCCCCTCCCTCCCCCCAAAAAAAACAAAAACAGAACGAAAGAGAAAAAACTAAAAAAGATGACAGAAATAGGAAATAATATTTCCATTGTTGCACCTACAGGAAGAATGTTTTTTTGGGTTTCCAACGCCAATTGGTCGCTTCCGGTACCTTCAGATCGTCTGAGGCCTGAGCGCGCTCACGGGCTCCTCACGGAAAACGACCGCGTCAGTCGCGGCCATGGTGGATGCGCTCGCCGGCACGTCTTGCTGCTAGAGTGTGCACGGGAGGGTTTAGGGTTTAGGGTTCAGGGTTCAGGGTTTAGGGTTCAGGGTTCAGGGTTTAGGGATACCGAAGTCCCCGAGTCTTGCTGTCTAAGGCTCAAACACGGAACACTAGATAGGTTTGTTTAAGGGGGGGTTTCGTTTAGGTGTCTGGGCGAGGAGACGGTCCTTCTTGACTTCATGGGCTGTTACAGTAAGGGCTGAGGAGCTTTAAATGGTTCGGTTTTCGGGGCTGAGATCATGGAAGTGTAAGTGCAGTCCCAAACCTGGTCGATGGCGTGGAGGGGTTTAGGGTTTCAAATTTCGGGCTGGGATCTCCCTTCGTTAGGGTTTGGGTTTGCAGGTGCCTAAAACCGACCAATCGCAGCACCGTAAGCCCCATGAGCCGTAAACCCAAACCGGTGTTGGGTTCACTGATGTAGCCACGCGACAGATGGTGGCCGGCGACATCTGCGAGAGCGTGTCTCTGGTCACTATCCGGCGGGAGGCCCGAACCGTTTTCACCTGAGGGTTTAAAGTCAGGGCTTAAGTCCGTATTAAGGGAGTAGGGTACAATCCGGTTTAGTGAATGGTAGGGCTTGGGCAACTTTGTGGCGCAGGCGTCGGAGCTAAGCCCAAGATCTGAAGCTCTCCCCCACCGGCCTTAGGCTTTTCATGCTTTTTGTTGGGGGTTTAGGGTTTAGGGTTTGCGGTGTAGAGCTTAGGGTTTAGAGTGGAAAGAAAGCTCGCCAGACTCGGCTTTGCAAGGTGGAAAGTTCCGAGATAGAATTCGCCCGCGCCCCCCAAAGCCGCAAACACCAACACAGGCTTCGGGTTTAGGATTTTAAGGTTTAAGCTTCAGGTTTAGGAGAGGTTTAGGGTTTGGGGTTTAGGGTTTTGGGTTTTGGGTTTGGGGTTTAGGGTTAGGGCTGCTGGCAGGAGAGCTTGGATAGCGGACTCGTTTGCGAGACGCCTCCTGGCCAGACCCTGGAGATCATAGAGGCCTCGGGGGATTTTGCGGCCTTGGGGTTGAGGATTCCAGGGAGGTTCTGGATGTCCTGAAGTTTGAAAGGGTCGTGCAGTGCCCACCTCGTGTCGCGCCCCCTCGTTTTCGAAGGCTTTGTGGCCTGTGGTAGCCTGAGAGGGCACGGCCTCCCCCCTCCCCCCCCTAGGACCCCGTAAACTCTCAAAACCCCCTAAAAACCCCCTAAACTCCTGACTTTCTGACCCTAAACTGCAGGTTGGCCAAGGCCGGCGCGTCAAGGTCAGGACCAACTCAGGCCCCAAGCTGTCCTTCACAAGGGGTGAGAGAAAAGTTTACTCGGAAAGCTTGATCTGGGCTTCTCCGGCTCTTTCAGTCTCGGGGGGTTGGTTTAGTTTTTTTTTTCTCATTTTTTTTTTGGGGGGGGGGGGGGTGCAGGCCTTTCAAGTCCTAAGGTTGAGGGGGAACCTCCCCTCAACCTTGGAGGGGGTGGGGGGTCGGGTGCCAGAGCATACCTGTCATCACAAGGAGATCTAGTGACCCTAGTATGGAATGCCGTCCGGAGCCTTGCAGCATCATCAGCATGTTGTCGATAGTCGCGGGGGCCGTGTTCAGACAGGGACCCCCCCCCCCCCCCCAATAAAAGTATAAGGTGCGCAATGTAGAGATCTGCCGCCCTGAGCCCTGAGCCAATCATTACCCTACACCTTAAGGGTTCTGGGACTCGGGGAAATGGCGACAGGAGTTGAGGGATTCGGGTCAACCAAACCAAACCAAAACCCGAAACGCCAGGAATTGAAGGTTGGATCAGCACCAAGACAAAGCTCAACGAGCCTCTAGTGGTGAAACGCCCGGGCCCCAGCCTTCCTGACCTGCGGGTTTAGGCCTGAAGGGTTAAGGACAAGATTTCTCAGGAACTTTGTGTAAACGAAGGAGCTTCTGTAAACGATTTGCAGCTTCTGAGCTTCGAGCTACAACTTCCCAACAGATTCCCGACCAAGAGGCCATACAATGGACCGCCCCAATGCTACGATTGCAACCACCAAGTCTTGAAACCGACGTCCGACAAGGACAGAAGGAAGTCGAGTTCGCAATGGACGGCTGGGAGACAGGGAGCCAGCATGAGGCAGGGACGGTTGGGTTTTGGGTCTTGGGTTGAGGGTGTAGGTTTCAGAGGATAACGGAGACCTACAAAGTGCCTATGATGTGCAGGGTTGAGGGGTTTTTCGTTCTTCAGCAGCTAGAGTCTTAAGGAAAAGCACCTTGCTTTAATTCTTCTGGCCCAAGACCTGATTCGTGCCCCAGCTGCCTTCACGAAGAGCCTGAACCCTAAGCCAGCAACAGTTGGTCAATTGGCTAACCTGACTTCCTATGTTGCACTTTCCCTCTGATCCCTGAACCCGCAACCTCTAAACTCCAAACACATGAACCCTGCACCTGACCAGCTTGCCCTGGGCAGGTCAAGTCTATGGTCACCGTCAGGCGCCAGCTCTTCAGCTTTCGGGCGGCATCACATCGACCTGAATCACGACCACCGGGTCTAAGGTCACCAGAAGTACCGTGTGCCTGCAACCCTAAACCAGAGGCCCGAATCTATACGCTCCCTTGCTTTGCAAGCCCTAGTTTAGGGTTTTAACTTAATAACACGGGTTCGCCGCTTTAAGCAGGACTGGGGAGAGTTTGGACAGCGACGTGATCGGTGAGCTGAAGCCAGGTGCCGGAATGCAGGAAGTGTCTGATGTTTAAAGCCGCAACAAAGCCCTAAACTCCTCAACCCCGGACGCATCCTGAAGGCCTTCCGAAGTATCCCTGAACCACCACGCGCCCTTAAATCTTCCTGTCAGCCCCTACATCCTAAACCCTCCAACCCCTAAACCCCAATACCTAAATCTAAACCCTTAGCCACCAACCCCCAAAACCCAAGGCACTTCAATCCTAAAGGCCTGGACGCAAAACCCTTGAATCGAAACCACAACACCCCCCCCCCCCCCCCTCGCGCGCACGCACACGCACGCACGCACGCACGCATGCATGCACGATAGCACGCATGCACCCATACAGACACACTCACGCTCAAAGGCAATAAACATGAAAAACAACTCCAAGAACCCTAAACCCCAAGCCCCAGGACCTTTCACCTACAAGGCCAAAGCCCCACAACCCCCCCCTCCCCCCCTTTCAAAGCCCCACACAAAGCACCAAAGAATGCAGAGACCCCCAAGTAGAATCCGCCCTAGAGCCTGAACAGCTGCGCCTTAAGCCTTAAACCCCTGAGCACAAAAACTCTAGACCCTTACCGCCAAACCCTTTAAGCACTACAAGCCGTAAACCCTGAGTTCACGCAAGGTCTAAGACCCTAAGACCCAAAAAACGCCCTTAGAAACACCCAAAGCCCCAGACCTTGAAATTCTAAACCCTAAGAACCCTAAACCCTAATCAGAAGCCGAGCCAAAACCCGGAAGGCGCCATCTTCACCATCAAGGAGTTCGGGGCCACCAACAAGCGCCGGGCGCTGATCGACTCGGCGGCTTGGGCCGCAGCCAGTGGCAAGCACTCAGGGGGGGTTTTCGGGTTTCGAGTCGAGGGCCCCTAGGGTTTTTCAAGGGCTTGGGGCTCAGGGCTTAGGGGTTAGGGAACTATGAATTGAACCGGCATGTTGGGATTCTTTGTATGATTTTTACGTACAGATGTGCTTACAGGGCTCCGGGCATGGCCCTGACCCTCTTCAAACCCTGAACCCTATAAACCTCCAACTGCAAGTTCCAGAGGGACGCTGGGGTGCAGCTTCCGCTCCTCCGCAACCCCTGAACCCTGAACCCTCCTGTCGGGTTCAGGGGCAAACCGTGCTTCTCCTTCCCGACCTTTTGGGATGGCAGACCGCAAGCCTGAGCCCTCCAAATCGGTAACGCTTAAGCCCCAAGTGTACACACGAAAGGCCCAGGCTCCTCCATGCATTTCGGGCAGTTGAGGGTTCAGGGTTTGGTCAGCTGTGTCGTGGTTGCACAAGAAGGGCGGTCCTGCATTACAAGCCCTGAACCTGAAACCACAAAACCTGACTAAACCTGGTAAGACGCACCACCTTGTGTGCTCCCTTCCTAGGGCGTCGTTGTCGGCTGGATCAGCCTGGTGTCTGGAGCCCCAGAAATTGCTGTTAGCCTCATCATGTAGGGGTTCAGGGATTTTGGGATGAAACCCAAAACCCTAAACTCTGGAAGCCACTGAGTGCTTGGATTTTTCAGTAGACCCTACTGCCTGGGCTTGAAAAGCTGAAGGCCTCAACCCTACCAGGAGTGATGCAAGTCTTGAGAATTTAGATCCTTGTTTCTGGGCCTGGCCCCGCTGGCCCTTAGACCCAAAGCCGTCGCCTAAGCCCTAAACTGGGATGCTCCCCCTTCTTCTAAAGCCCCCCCAATTATCATCCCTATTAGCAAGGACTGTCAGTCTAAGGGGAACATCCCAACCCTAAACCTAGAGGTTTGGTGTAAGGTTTTCTTTCTTTTTTCACGTGCTCGGCCAAGGACCAAGAATGGAGAGATGCTTGTCGGCAAAGGCGGGCTTGCTTTGACCACCGCGAAGCCTAAGTGGGCAAGTTTCGTTTCTCAAGAGACGGGTCTCCTAAAGTATTCCCCGCAGTACCATCACCCCCCTTATACTGGGAACTCCCCCCAACCCCCCCAGCGGGTACTATCTTGTTGCTGGAAAACCTTTGACCGTTGTTCTCTTGACCTTGTGGCTTTCCTTGAACATGGGAAGACACAGAGGAATCTCCAGACCTAGGGTTCAATCCCTAGGCCCTTCAGCCCGAAACCTCAACCCCTAAACCCTACATCCCCACACGCCACAATCCCTAAACTTGCAACACCCCTAAAGCCTAAACCGGTAATACAACTCCAACTCTTTGGGTTCATCCCACAAGACCGAACCCTGCGGGGTGTTGCTGCTGGGGTTTATTGAAAATGGATTTCGGATTGCGGCAAGGTTTTGTCTAACTTTCCCTAGAACTCACGACAGCATTTTTTGCCGATGTTCGTTAAAGCCAGGTGTCACCGACCTTTGGTTTAAGGGAGGTGTGCAAGGGAGGTGTCTGAATGTGAGGTCTGAAGCCTTCGGAAACACCAAGGATTTCTGCAAGCCAGGTTGGTCTTACCAATTTCTTTTAAAAGCGCGGGTTTCGAACACCTTTGGGAGCACCAAAGCTCTCCGCACCTTGCTAAATCCTGACGTAAGCTCAGAAGCCATCCCAGCCTGTCCTGGGTCGTCCTCTGTAATCCAGGGGTCGAGCTTTACGCGAAAGCTTCCGTCGAATGCTTGGAGTTTCATGGATACTTGAGAAGTAAGGCCGCTTACATCGCAAGTCTATAGAAGGTACTTCTATACGATCTAGATATATATGTATACCCATGAACCTCCGCGTGCCTGCTGAGCTGTCACTCGTGCCAGTTACCAAAGAGAAGGCAGCTGGCTCGACCATGCTGCGTGGCTGAAGTTCGAGTTTGATGGGAATCTGTTTGTCGGCCGGATTTCAACTGCAAAGCCCAAACCCTGAAACCCCTCAAATACCAAAACACCCAACCAAAACCTAAGCCCTAAGGCCCAAAAGCGGGAGTTGTTTTGCCCCATCCAGAGCTCCAGGGACACCTAAGTCTACACGCACCCTCTCTCGCTCTCTTTGTCTCCCTCTTTGTCTCTCGCTCTCTCTCGCTCTCTCTTCCTTTCTCTTTGACTTGATTCTTGGCGCTTCGAGCTCGTGTGGTTTAGGGTATAGGGTTTAGGGTCTTGGGTTTCTTAACCTTTCCTAGTCATCGACGGCTTTGCGACTTGAAGGGTTCCTGGGTTCCCGTAGCAGCCAGCTCAGCAACCGCCTCTGCTCTTCTGCTTGTTTAGGAACACCCGAGAAGAATTCGGAGCGCCCGCAAACATAGGGTGCAGGGTTTCTAGGGATGTTTTGGGGAACCGGGCCTGTAAACCGCAAAGAGCCCAGAACCCTATTCGAAAGCAAAGGGGTTAAGTGTTCTCTTCGCGACTGTGGTGAAAAGTAGGGCCCCGAAGATGGGCCCTTGGCCAAGTTGGCGGGAATATAATAACCTCAAAGGCATCTTTCGTCCGAGGAACCCGTACTTCAAGCATCTTCAATCCCTAGATCGCAGCGTTTTAAAGGCTGACCTTTTGGCCCAGTGCTCCCAGGTTCGGCACAAGCGCTGGGAAGATCAAGGACCTCTCTGTGGCCTGAACGACCTTCAAGTAACCACAAACCCTCGACCCCCAAGCAGCGGATGCTAAACCCTAAACCCTAAACCCTAAACCCTGAACCCTAAACTCTAAACTCCTAAATCCTTGTAGCCTAAATCCCAAGCCCCCCCCCAAAAGCCCGAGCTCGGCAAAAGAGAGCCAGGAGATGCTGGAGGCCGCGCGATCCGGGGACGTCGACGCGTTGCGGAAGGCGAGCGCTCAACGACGGTTTTTTTGGGGGGGGGGGGGGGGTTTGGGGTTTAGGGTTTAGGGTTTTTTGGTGGTTTTTGGGCTCTGGGATGTTGAGTTGGGGGTTTGGGGCTTGCGGTTGTGTAGGGTCGGGGGTTGAGGGGCTTTGGGGCTTAGGGCAGTGACTTTGGAGGTCGAGTTAGGGTTCACTACGGATTTCGGGTTTCTCTTTTTCCTACGTACTCTGTGTGTGTGTGTGTGTGTGTGTGCGTGCGATCGGGCGGAGCTGTAACTTGAGATTGAGGTCCATGGACAGAAGAAGCCGCTAAATCACAGCCCTTCTTTCACCTCCCTCCGTCCTAAACCTTACATGAAACCCCAAACCCCGAATCTTCCAGACACTATGCCCAATCCCTAGAGCCTCGACGGTTGAGCCCTAAACTCTATGAACCCTACACCCCTTTAAACCCTAAACTCCTTTAAGCCGCATACTTAAACCCTAAACCCCGATAAGCCAACCCTTTCAACGCAAAAACCCTGTAAGCCCTACAAACCTCATAAACCCCGATAAACCCAACAAACCCTATAAACCCCTGTAAGACTGTAAGCCCCAAAACCCCTAACAAGCAAAGCACTCCCCGACCCTGTCAGCTCGCGGAGCCCAGCTCCGGCATCATGCCGGGTCCTCATTTTTTTTACGCGGACTCAGGGTTTTGGGGGGATGGTTTCGGGTTTAGGACTTAGGAATGAGGGTTTAGGGCCTTTTGGTTTGTTTAGGGTTGGGGTAGGTTTAGGGTCCTAGGGTTGGTCATTGGGGTTAAGGCGCTGGGCGGGTTTGGGGCTTAAGGATATAGGGCATGGGCTTCAGTTTTCGGTTTCTCTGCGCTCTGGCTAAACAGAATCTCCATTCCACATTATATAGGCCAGGGTTACATAGCAAGAAAGGTTTCCTTCTCTGACAAGCACCCGGTCACAGGTGCTAGTAGTTCGGGATTTAGGCTTCATAGGGCTTAGGGCTTCAAAGCTCACAGAGCATGAAAACCCTCCCAAGCCCTGAGCTCAAAAGACTAGTCCCGAAGCCCTAGGCATCTAGACCCTAAACCCTGAAGCCTCAGAAACTGTAGACATTCCAAATTTCTGGAAAGTGGAAGAAACCTGAGAAGCCTTTGAACAAGAACTCAGAAAGCCAAGGGCCAAGTTCACCCAGAAGCCGAACTTGAACGCCTCGGACGTCCGGGGCAAGACGGCCGCTGACCCCGGTTCTTTGAGTTCGTTGTTGCTTTGATTGGTGTTTGATGCTTTTTGTTCTTAGAGATGTATTGTTCAATTTTGCTGGCTTTTAGGATGGTAAGCTCTTTGATACTTTGTTGCGTTGGTGCTTGTAGTCTTTGTTGAGAAAGGCGCTTGCGGGCTTGTAGGTTTGTTACGGGTGGCGGGGGGTTCTAGGGTTGGGGTCATATCTCTTCTTGGGCCAACAGAGTCTGCAGAAGGCTCAGAATGGGGACGGGTCCACCCCATTGCAAAAGGAATAGAGTTTGGGGCTTGGGGTTCATGATGTTTAGGATTTAGGGCTCAGGTTTAGGGTTTATGAGATTTAGGGTCTCGGGTCCTCACCCTGCGGGGGGAACCGGCCTGTGAGCAAACCAGAGGAGTTGAGGGTTCGAGGTTTCCCGGAGGACGGCACCAGCTTTGCTGGTCACGTCCTGCGTTGTCTGGCCAATGGATGGAGGACATCCCTAGGGCCTCAAGGGTCTCCCTGCTGGTTCCCCCCCCTCCCACCCCAGGCCTTGACCTATGCCGCCAGCTTCGGGAACAAGGAGGCCAAGGTTTTAGGTTGAGGGTTGAGGGTCTAGGGTGTGGAGCTAGTAATTATGGTTGACAGGATTTCGGGTTGAGGGTTTGCTTTAAGGTGCGGGGCGTTGAGAGGGTTTAGGGTTTGGGGCTTCGGGGTTACAGCCCTACGCGTTTAAACCCAGTGCACTACAGGGAGTGTTGTGCCAAAGCTGTATCGGGCTGTCATTGCGAAATGTCCCGGACAAGTTGTGCCCTGGCCGCGAAGCGCCCAAAACACTTAATCCCCCTCTCCCCAAGCCTTTACACCCTAGATAGGGTTCAGTGTTTAGGGTTTAGGGCGGGAATCTCAAATCCCAAGCCCTAAACCCTAAACCCTAAACCCTAAACCCTAAACCCCAAGCCCTAAGCCCTAAGCCCTAAGCCCTAAGCCCTAAGCCCTAAGCCCTAAGCCCCAGGTTGTGGACTACCTTTTGAGCAAGGGCCGGGAGATCGAGATCAATGCGGCGCCACGACTGGTCCCAGTATAATTTAACGGTCTACAGGGTCTAGTCTGGCCCTGGACTCATGGGGGTCCCGAGCTTTGGGGCTTTAGCGGGAGAACCTCCTGGACAAAATCGGGGTTTAGTTAGGGTTCAGGATTTAGCGTTTTGGGCTTGGGGCCGGGAAGCGGTTTAGGGTTTAGGGTTTGCGGCTTAGGTTTTCGGGCCTAGTACTTCACTGAACTGTCTCTATCTTTCCAGCGCCGGCCTGAACCCTTTGCCTCGACCCACAACGACTCCGAGGTGGACGACACAGACAAGACCGCCTTACACCACGCTGCCAGAAGGCCTGGTCTGCTGGATGTTCTAAGCATGCAAGGGTTTAAGGTTTCGGGGAAAACTTCCCCTGATACCTCGGAAAAGCAGCATCCCTTACAACAAGGGCCGAAGTCACCTCATTCAGCACGACCCCCGATCATGTGCACACCAAACCGGCTATTTGGCTACCCTGAGCTCCCAAAATGGACCTATGACGATCATCATGGCTGCAATGGGGTCCTTGTCTTTAGGGGTGGTCCCCCTCAATCCTCACGCCCTTACCTCCCAAACCCTAAACAATTAGACCTTAAATCCTCACACCCTAATCTCCTAAACCTGAAATCCTCACACCTTAACCCTAGATCCTCGCACACGCTAAGTTCCTCCTCATTATTGGGGGAGGGGGGCCTGGAGTTCTAGGGGTCCCCTTAACCCCCTACAGTTACGCCCCCTAAGCGCTTGTCAACACGCTAACACTCCTGGGCACGAAGCTCCAAGTTTAGTGTTTGGGGTGTAATCAGGCCTGTCGTTTTGGGGTTTAGGGTGTAAGGGTTGAGCTTTTTCGGTTTTTGGAGTTTAGGGCACACGGTTTTAGGGTTTGGGGTGTAGGGTTCAAACCCACATCCCTTGTTCAAGTGTGGGGTGAGGGTGTAGGCACTGGGGCCTGAGCCCCCAAACCCTTCCTTGTGGGCAGGACTTCGCCATCGGATGAGGAGCGTCAGGCAGCAGACACTGTGATGTTAGAGAGGGGCCCTTAAGGCCCTAACCCCTAAGGCCCTAAATAAAGAAAAAATTAGAGAACTAAAAGAAGAATGTATGCCTAAAACAAATGGAATCAATGCAAATAAGCCCTAACCCCAGCCCTAAACCCGGCCTTACCATCTAACACAGGTCCGAGCCCATGGTGCAACTTGCATTGCAAGTCTTCAAGTCGGTGCTTGAAGGGTTTAGGGTTTAGGGTTTCGGGTCTAGGGGTCCCAGCCTGTCCCAGGCCCCAATCTCCAAAGAAAATCCACTGAACCCGACTCTTCCGAGCTTTCTGCCGCAGCGCGACACTTGGCCAGGCGGACATCATCTCCATGCTTCTCACGGCCAAGGCTTACATCGAGGCGCCAGACACCAAAGGTCCTCGAAATCGAGAGGGCTGGATTTGGACCTTACACCTCAAATCGTAAACAGTAGGGCACCCTTCGCTTCTTGGGGGCTGATGTTGGGATCTCTGGTTTTTGGAGAGGGGGTGGTCAGACGAAAGCCGGGTTCTTCTGGCCTTAGTTTTGGTGGTCCTCTAGGGTTTGAAACTTTGGAGTGGAGCTTAAAGTCCATCATGGCGATTGAAACTCTTCAGTCAGGAGAGTGCCTCAGGGAGCAGACCCTCAGATGTGGGGGGGGTGGAGTCCCATACCCCGTAATCTAAACTTATAGCCCCTGCAGGCTGATGTAACAAAGCCCAGACTCCAGGACACAATGAAAGGTAGCCAGGAGTTTTTTGCCCTGTAACCTAATTATATTTGGTCTAGGGGAGCCCTGTTGATGCAGCCTATCCAACCCTAAGGGGCTCGGACAAAAACATCATCAGCATCAGCGGGCCCCCTGCTGGGCCTCAAGGGGCTAGGACGGGAGCATCATCAGCATCAGCGGGCCCTTTGCTGGGCCTCAAGGGGCTCGGACAGGAGCATCATCAGCATCAGCGGGCCCTTCCTTTGCTGGGCCTCAAGGGGCTCGGACGGGAGCATCATCAGCGTAAGCGGGCCCTTTGCTGGGCCTCAATGGGCTAGGACGGGAACATCATCAGCATCAGCGGGCCCTTTGCTGGGCTTCAAAGGGCTAGGACGAGAGCATCATCAGCATCAGCGGGCCCCTTGCTGGGCCTCAAGGGGCTAGGACGGGAACATCATTGGCATCAGCGGGCCTTGCTAGGCCTCAAGGGGCCAACATCATCAGCATCAGCGGGCCCTTTGCTGGGCCTCAGGACGGGAGCATCATCAGCATCATCAGCATCAGCGGGCCCTTTTCTGGGCCTCAAGGGGCCAGGACGGCAACATCATCAGCATCAGCGGGCCCTTTGCTGGGCCTCAATGGGCTAGGACGAGAGCATCATCAGCATCAGCGGGCCCCTTGCTGGGCCTCAAGGAGCTAGGACGGGAACATCATCAGCATCAGCGGGCCTTGCTGGGCCTCAAGGGGCCAGGACGGGAACATCATCAGCATCAGCGGGCCCTTTGCTGGGCCTCAAGGGGCCAGGACGGGAACATCATCAGCATCAGCGGGCCCTTTGCTGGGCCTCAAGGGGCCAGGACGGGAGCATCATCAGCATCATCAGCATCATCAGCATCATCAGCATCATCAGCATCATCAGCATCATCAGCATCATCAGCATCATCAGCATCATCAGCATCAACGGGCCCTTTGCTGGGCCTCAAGGGGCCAGGACGGGAACATCATCAGCATCAGCGGGCCCTTTGCTGGGCCTCAAGGGGCTAGGACGGGAACATCATCAGCATCAGCGGGCCTTGCTGGGCCTCAAGGGGCCAGGACGGGAACATCATCAGCATCAGCGGGCCCTTTGCTGGGCCTCAAGGGGCCAGGGCGGGAGCATCATCAGCATCATCAGCATCAGCGGGCCCTTTTCTGGGCCTCAAGGGGCCAGGAGGGGAGCATCATCAGCATCATCAGCGTCAGCGGGCCCTTTGCTGGGCCACAAGGGGCCAGGACGGGAACATCATCAGTATCAGCGGGCCCTTTGGTGGGCCTCAATGGGCTAGGACGAGAGCATCATCAGCATCAGCGGCCTTTGTCAGCGGGCCCTTTGCTGAGCCTCAAGGTGCTAGGACGGGAACATCATTGGCATCAGCGGGCCCCGTTTGCTAGGCCTCAAGGGGCTAGGACGGGAGCATCGTCAGCATCATCTTAACCCATCAGCAGCGTGACTATGCATCTTATGACGGTTCCTGCAGCCATATCGCCTCGAAGTGTGTAGGGTTTTTTCTGGTTTAGGGGGCAAGTTTAGGGTTGTTAGAGTTGCACGCTCAGACACTGCCAGGGTGCAGGAGTACCGGCTAGTAATGCTGGTGACAGGGCTTCACATGCTTCACCTTTCGCGGTGTTCATTTCGGTCGGATGTCCTTGCGGCTCCATGTGGCTTTACTTAGCGGTCGAACTGCGACGGTCACGGTCGATGGGGATTGCACGACGGGTGATGTGAGGCACGGGCAATCTGGGACCTTTCGGGTTTAGGGAGCAGACCTGAAAAATGTGTGCCCTTCTCGCTGTTTTAAGCCTAAACCTCTCATCGAGCAGCCATGTTGGGTGAAGGGTCAGGGCCGGGGATGTACTTTTGCTCATCGAACGGAGTTGTGCATGTTGCACTCCCTGCTGAAGCCCCAGGCCCCAAATCCCGCAGTGCACCTCCTCTGGAGGCTCACCCCCAGAGAGTCAGAATCATGAGTTGACATTGTGGTCGTGTTCGCGAGTTTGCCATCTAAATCCCGAACCATCAACCAAGGAAATCTCCTCCTCCCCCACACTTTTAACGCCATTGTCGATATAATCATCATTATGTTCGGGGCTTTTTGGGCGGTTTCGGGCCCGCGACCCTAAACCCTAACCCAAATCCGATGCAATGCGCCCGCAAGCGGTTAAAAAGTTTAACCTGAGGAGTTGGGCCCAAACCAGGCAAGCCATGCAAGCCCTAACAAACCGCGTGAAGCCCTATATGCCCTATCAGCCCCAACCCCTTAGCTCTATGAGCTGCGCCCGATGGCCTCACGAGCCCCACAAAGCCTAGACTTTACCCAAACCCCAAACCATAAACCCTAAATCCCCAAAACCCGAAAAAAACCGTGGAACCGTAAAACCCTAATACCCTAATGTCCTAAACCCCTAAAAACCCTCAAACCTTAGTCCCAAAACCCGAAACCCTCAATCAGTAACACCCCACAGGCGCATGGCCGAAAGCAGACTGGGATGCCGGCTGGGCCGCCTCTTGCGCCCTGGGGGGCAGGTGGGGGGCGCCCTGCGCGGGTACGGGGGTATTGTTAGGGGTATTGGTATTGAGGGTATCAAGGGATCAAGGGCATGAAGGGATGAAGGGCATTGAGGGTACTACATTAAGGGTATTGAGTATTGAGGGCACCAAGGATATTGAGGGTACTAAGGGTTGCAAGGATGTGCCGGTTTAGGGCTCTGGGTTTAAGGGCTTTGGGTTTAGGGTTGCCCTGAGCCGTGACTTTCAACAAATTCAGTTCCTGAACCTCACAGCCTCGAACCCTCCTGCGCGCCGAATGTCTAAATAAGCTCAAACCCGAAACCCTAAACTGAACTCTGCTGCTGTTCCTCCTACTCCTACTCCTCCCCCTACTCCTCCCCCGACTCCTACTCCGACTCCTACTCCGACTCCTACTCCCACTCCTACTCCCACTCCCCACTCTGCTCCTACTCCTATTGACTGGGAGGTGCTTGAGGAAGCGGCAACAGTTCTGTCGGTCGGTCTGGAGGATGGCGAAACGCTGGCTTCCGAGGCCGCCTGTGGAGCCTCACCTGAGTCCATACTTCACGCGCGCGCATATTCCAACAATTCAGGGGTATTGGGCTCCCTGCAAAAGCCTGGAGCTTCTGAATCCTAAATCCCGCCCCCAAAGGGCGCATGAGGGCTTAGTGGGGTTCATAAGAGTTTAGGGTTTGGGGTTCTGGTGTTGGGCTTCTGGGGTTTAGGACCTGGGGCTTGGTTCAGTGTTTAGTGTGGAAGCCCCTTGCACGCCCCGAGAAAGAGAGTCCTATCCCCTAAGCCCTAAACCCCTAAACCCCAAACCCCCAAAACGTCAACCTTAAAACCCGAAACCCTAAAACACTTAGCCCTAAAACCCTCAGACTTTGAAACGCTTTCAACACCAAAGCCCCAAAACCCCCACAACCGTAAACCCTAAACTCGAAAACCCTAAACCCTCAACCTTAAACCCCCCAAAGCCCCCAAGCCCCAAAACCCCAACCCTTAAGCTAGCTCTAAACCCCTAGAACCCTCAACCTTTAACCCCCCAAAACTCCCAAAGTCCCAAACCAGGAGGTGGGCGCACTAAAACCCTAAAACCCTAAAACCCTAGACCCCCAAAGCCATCCAGCACCAAAAACCCCAAAAACCCTAAACCCGAACTCTAACACCCTAAACCCCTAAACCCTCAACCCCCCCCCCAAGCCCCCCAAAGCCCCAAACCAAGAGGTGGGCAGCTACGTCCTCGCGGCCACTTTCGAGGCCTTCGCGCTGGTGGGGCCCAGGGGGTTGGCCCCCCTCCGGCGTTTCATGGGGTTTGGTTTGAGAGTTTTAGGGTTTAGGGTTTAAGGTTTAGGGTTTAGGGTTTAGGGTTTCGGACCTAGGGTTTACGGTGTTAGGGTTCCTAAGCCTCTAAACTGTTAAATCTGGTACGGTACAATGGATTGAAACTGCGGTTACGTATCATGAGTACTCTATATCGGCTCTATATATGGGGTTGTAATCACAGTTATACGAACGAATACTTTCCCGAGTAGGGACGAGTCTCGCTGCGTGCTGATTTTTGGGTTGGGGTGGAGGAGCTCGGGTGATTCGGGTTTGGGGGATAGCGGAAACACATCAGGTTGCCCTGAGTTCCACGCAGATTTGAGTTGCATGCGCCAGTGCATAGCTGAGGCTTCCGTGACGAAACCCTAAGATCAAAACCCTAATTTGCTCAGGTCTAGTTTCATAGGGATCCTTACGGGCGGCTCTCTTTGCCGGATGGTTGTTCGGAGCAGGGCTAGCTGTGGGGGGGGGGCTGGTTGCCTCTTAGGGCCCCTTGTTTTTGTTGAGGTTGCCTAAGAGTCTGCTGAGGTGTTAGCAGGGTTTGTCACAAGGGTCCAGCCTCAACTTGTTAACCACTGGGCCAGCAAGCCCAAGCGAAACCCTAAACCTTCAACCCTACAGACCCTAAACCAGCAAGCCCTAAACCCCTTAAACATCCTTAAGCGCCTTGATTCTCCTTAAGCCCCCCTAAACCCCTTTGGCCCCGATGCCACAGAAGCCGAGGTACGCGCTTGGGGGCCTTCCGCCTTTGGTGGCGAGCTGAACCGAGAGCTGCGGGCCCCTTTTGGGGGCTTTGGTTGGGGCTGAGTTTTTTGTTGTTTCTTCTTTTGTGTTGAAATTGTGTAGGATTTGTGTCCAAAAATGTTCTGGGCGAAAGGTTTGCAAACCCTCAACCCTCAAAAAAAAGGCACTACAGCGGCTAAGGCCAACACTGGCACAGACCCCTTGTGCCCATCACAATTGTCTAAAAACTCGCGCCTCTCGCCTAAAATTTTCGATGTCGATATCCCAGATCAATAGCAAACTTGAAAAATCGAAGATCGCCCAGAACTGTCGCCAAGATTAAGGGGTTTAGGGTTTCGGGGGAAAAAGGGTTTGGGGCTGTTCGGATGCTTGGGTGGTTTAAGTACTTAGGTCATGGGTTGAGGTGACTGCGGAGGGGGCCTATGATTTTGAATTGGTGGTTTGGGTAGAGTGTGGAATTCCAATGATTTAGGAGTTTGAAGCGCTTGCTCTTGGTACTGGAATCTTTGACCTAAACCCCAAACCTAAGATAAACCTTGCAAATCCGGGGCTGATATTGGTGGTTGCTCCAAGTTATTGTTGTAGGCTAGGCCCTCCAAAGCCAGGACGTGCGGGATGTGAAAGCGACCGGCAAGGCATTTGCGGCTGTTTGCCTCGATGGCTCGGTGGCCACTCGGCGTCCCTCCTAAGCCCTTAGCACGGAGGCCTTGCGGAATTTGGAGGTTGCCATATTTAAGTGTCTGGGGTCTGTGCTCATGTTCCCATGGTGTAGGACTCTCAAGCGCCAAAGGGAACACTTGCAAATCGCAGTCCAGATTCCTTCAAGTTTGGGGACCAAAAAACAGCCGATTTAGTTCAACCCCCATCCAGTGTCACATGATTTCTCCAGATCAAGCTTGCGGTGACGGGTTCGCAAGAGCAGCTGTTACTAATGGCTACAACTGCTCTGGGCGCGAACTATTCGTAGCCTATCGCGCATTTTTGTGAGTGTTTGGTCCTTCTGGTTTGTATTGCACCTTCAATCAGGTTCTGTAGGGTTGGCCCAAAATGACCAAGGTCACTTGGGGAGATGCAAGGCATGGCGGGGACAGCACACGTGTGCAGCACATGCTTCGCGACGTGCAAGAGCTGGCCGCCTCGGAATCCGCGTTCGCAGCCCTGCTTCGCGATGGTTCCGTAGTTTGTTGGGGGCTTCCTGCGGGCGGCGGTGACGACTTTCCGTGGCGCTTGCTTCGGGACGTGCGGCAGATACATGGCTGCTCCAAAGGCTTTCTGGCCGTCTTAGCCGACGGCTCGGCCGTCGTCTGGCCTCGGGAGCCCGAACCCGACATACTGGATCAACTGCACGACGTGCAGGCGATGGTTGCGAGTGATGGCGCCTATGCTGCTTTGCTGGGGGAGGGTTCTGTGGTGACCTGGGGGAGTCCAGAATGCGGGGGCGACAGCAGCAGCGTTCAGCACCAGTTGCAGGGCGTCACGCAGCTCCAGGCCTCTTCAGGAGCGTTTGCCGCAATTCGGCTGTGTTAGTTTGCTTAGTTGCTAGATGAGTTATATTGAAACTGCGCTAGCTCCGGAACACAGGATGCGGACTTGTCCGCCCCTTTATATTCCTCAAGTAATATAGTTTCAGAGGCCAGAGAGGCTTTTTGGGCTTTGAGGGCTTTTCGTGGTTTCTCCAAGCGTCGTGGTTTAGGGCTTCAGGGCTTTGGGGCCCGACCCAAGTCCAAGGCGCTCCGTGGTGATGGCTCCGTAGTGGCTTGGGGCGACCCCGGCTGCGGGGGCGACAGCGCCGCTGTGGGGCATGAGCTTCTCCAGGCGCTGCGCCCGCACTCGTTTGAGGGGGGTTTAGGGTTTAGGGTTCTTTGGGAGTGATTAAGGTCAGCGCGGTTTTGTGAAGCCTCGAGATTTTGGGGAGCCTCGAGATTGGAAGGGGTTGTAGGGTGCTTGTGTATTTCTCTGGGGCGCATCGTGTGGCAAGAGGGACGCTTTTGGGACCTTGTGGCCCAATGAGTACCTCCCCCAAATTACCCAACCAGTCCCTAAACCCGAAACCCCAAACCCTAACCCCTAAATCCTAAATTCCAAACCCCAAACCCAAACATTTCAAACCCTAAAAACCCTAAACCCTCCTCTGGTAGGTCCTTCGGCTCCAGTCCTCGGGCTTCGCCTTCGCGGCCCTCCGCCGCGACGGCTCGGTGGCCACCTGGGGCTGCGGCTTCTCCGGCGGGGCGACTGGAGGGGCCCAGGAGTGCCTCGTTTTTGGGGCTTCTTTACGAATTACAAGCACAATCCCTGTCGGGCTTCTTAATGAGCACAATAATAATAGTAAACAGTGATGATGATGATGATGACGACGACGATGATGATGATAGTGGTGGTAGGGTTTAGAGGGAGGTCGCAAGGGGTTGGGGCCTGGAGAATTTTGTGTTGAGGGTTCATAGGTTATACATATATATATATATAGTAGAGAGGGCTCGTAGGTGCTTGACAGGTTTAGGGCCGGCTCTGATGTTAGGGGGATTTCCGGGGCTTTGGTGTTTTTGGTGGGTGGTGCCTACGAATTGGACTAGACTGTAGGCCGATGGTCAGTTCTTTAGTATGGTGCGTTTGGTTCTTGTATATTCTTGTATAGTGATACGGATGGCTATGCTTCTGACCGCTTGTCTCTGTGTCGCCTGAAGCTAGGACTGAACCGTGGAGCTGGATATCTAGCCCGTATGTATTTTCGAAATCCATCCCAATGTGATTCCTGTTAGATCGATGGAGAAGAGAATGAGGGAAAATCCTTGCTCGCAAAAACATTATTTCATTAGATTGCTATTCGGCACGCGAACCTTAATCATTCAATAAGCGAGGAAACGAAGTGAACGAACGAAAGTAAGACCTAATGAACTACATTCAAGGTGTGCATCAAAATGAGTCCGTTCTCTCTTCCTTTACAAAATGTGTAATCTATAAGCCAGTTCTCGTTCCTGTGGTCCTTGAAGCCAACGATGATAGGGACAACCAATTAAAGGAGCTGTTATACCCTTTTCTGCCTGGCGTTTGCTGATGATGGCACCTTGCGGTCGAATCTCATGAGTGAATCGGTGAGGAACCAAGTTTCTGGCCTCAAGTTCGTACGCTCTTATGAAAGCATGTTGTGGTTAGCGGTTTTTTTAGCTGTCATGAGTTCTAAGCCTGTAAGCCCCTGCAGAAGACCACCCATACTGCTTGGGTGTATTGGTAACTCTCGTGAACTCAACTGTATTTAATGCTTCCGGCAGGGAAAGAGAGCTAAATTCAAGGACCTACGCAAAACATCATGCGGGTTTAAACAATTTGCTTGCATCTGAGCACCTTGGCGCCAAGCCTCAAAACCCCAAACCCTGCACTCCCCACTCTGAACCCAGAGCCCTGCAGGAGAAGCTTCAGAACGTCTGCCAACTCTCCGCGTCCTATCGCGCCTTCGCGGCGCTCAAGGCCCCGCGGAACTGCGTGATTAACCCCCTAAACCCTAAACCCTAAACCCGAAACCCTAAGTGCCCAAACCCTGTCTTCAACTCCCAGGCAGATGGCTCCGTGGTCGCCTGGGGGTCCAAGACGTTCCTTGACCAATTCTGGCTCAGGGATCCCCAGTACTTGTTTCCTCATTAACGAGTTCTGCTGCACCTAAACTGCACCCACTCCTCTCAAAATCTTCGGCAGCCGGTTGTAACAAGCATAATTATGGCGCCTTGCTCAAGGTTGCATGTAGGGCTTAGGGGATTGCAGCCTAACCTCCTGGGAAGCTAAAGCCCTAGGCACCCACGGTTCTAAAACCCGCCAACCGTGAAAGCTAGATAAACTCAGGTTTGGAGGTGATGGTAGCGACGTCCAAGCACAGCTGGTGGAGGCCGGGCGGCTGTGGGCCTGGAGCTTCTCATGAGTTCTTAACAGGGAGGTATGGAACTGCTGCTACTATTCCTATTGTTGCTGTATTTTGCTACTGCTGCTCTGCTGCTGCTACTCTGCCACTGCTACTGCCACTGCCACTGCTGCTACTACCACTACTACTACTACTACTACTACTACTACTACTACTACTACTACTACTACTACTACTACTACTACTACTACTAGTACTAGTACTAGTACTAGTACTAGTACTAGTACTAGTACTAGTACTAGTACTAGAACTAGTACTAGTACTACTACTACTACTACTACTACTACTACTACTACTACTACTACTACTACTACTACTACTACTACTACTACTACTACTACTACTACTACTACTACTACTACTACTACTACTACTACTACTACTACTACTACTACTACTACTACTACTACTACTACTACTACTACTACTACTACTACTACCTACTACTACTACTACTACTACTACTACTACTACTACTACTACTACTACTACTACTACTACTACTACTACTACTACTACTACTACAACTGCTACTACCACTACCACTACCGCTACCACTACCACTACCACTACCACTACCACTACCACCACCACTACCACTACCACTACCACTACGACTACCACTACCACTACCACTACCACCACCACCACCACCACCACCACTACTATTTTTTATTGAACGCTGAGCGAGCGGGCTCTGCTCATTGCGGGCGATTTGCACCGTCTGAGCACCGAAAATTGGTTTGGAGCTAATGGTTAGGAGAGGTGAAACTGAATTCAACGCTGTACAAGAAAGGTGAGACATCACGAGGTCTGGGATCAAACATTGACCAGCTGTTTGGCTAGAATGATACTAAGAGCATCTTAGCGATCATGTGTGAGAAGGACTTCTCCCCGTCGTCCTAATGTGTTTCGCTGCGTCCAGCAAACACGCACCAATCTGCAATTGGGTCGTACCGGTTGGCCGTCGCCCATAGTGTCCATCTAGTGGCGTCCCACATGGAGCACTGTGCAGAAAGGCAGAGGATCGTAGGAGATCAGCTGATGGAGGGCACTTGAAGATTATGCAGCAGGTATTGGGCCAGTCACCTTCGACTGCATGTTGGTTTCCCTATGATCTTGGGAAGAGGGCTGTTCCTGGAGGAAGCTTGACGATGGCAGGCAGTGAGGCATTTGTGGGGATCAGTCTGATATGTGATTCACTACTGAGGTGAGCAATTGCAGTATAATCTCGGTTGGCAGGGTCTTGAACTTGGCGGACCAAGTGTAAGGTTCAAGTGCTTGTCAGGAAACAGAACGCTCTTAATGCAGGCTCTACTGGCGAAGACTGCAGTCTGTGCCCGTGCGGCAGTATGGAAGGGATGTGCTGCTCAGAGTCTCATGGACCCCGCAGGCGGTTCACCAGGGTAAGCCACGCAAGGTGGCAATTCTGGTATCCGCACCTGTGTGCATCATTGACTGCGCGCTTTTTTACAGGCCAGCCACAACCCTATCGTGCGAGGAAGGATGAAGGAAGGAATGAACATCGAGTGAGCTGCGATAGGTTATACTCTTATTTATGAACTAATGCGCAAAACATGTTGCACTGCCAGCTGGAACTCATAAAGACCGTTGGCACTCTCTGTTGTCAAACGATTTCTTGTGCTGGAGCTCTACGTTCAGGAGATGAAGCTCTCGTAGGTGTAGTTATGGTTCTGCTGGCCGTGAGTACAGCGTGTGCCCTTATTGCAGTATGAAGGGGATGCGCTGCACGGGGTCTCATGGACCCCGCCGGCGGTACACCAGGGTAAACCACACAAGGTGGCAATTCTGGTATCCGCACCTATGTGAAGCATGCACTGTGTTCTTTTTACAGGCCAGCCACAACCCGTTTTTGGTTACTTCTTCTGGGTTGTGTAGTATATCCGAAGAGCCGGTGGGTATAACCGCAGTGACCATGCGTGACTGCCCCGGCGTGCAGTGGCTTACAAGGTAGCGCGATGAGTGAGTGAGCCGATGAACAGAGTTGAAACCAGGAAGGAGGGCGTTGATAAAGCTTCGAATATTGCTATTGCAGCCGTGAAGCAACCCTTTGACTGCAGTGTAGGGGGCGCACTGCTCAGAGTCTCGCGGACTCCGCTGGCGGTCTGCCATGGTTAACCGCGCTCGGCGGCAATTCTGGCTTCCGCGCCTGAAAGGATGCTTTACTTCAGGATAGTTCAGGCCAGCCGCGACCCTGTGTTGAAGCTCAGGCGGGTTGCAAGAAAGCTGATCTATGTTGCTCTCTGCCTGACGTTGACGGTGTCTTTTTCCCAACATGTGCGTGGAAGGATGCGCTGCTCCGAGTCTCGTGGACTCGGCGGCGGTCCACCGGGGTAAACCGCTCAATGCGGCAATGCCGGCATCCGCACCTCATGCTTGATTGCAACAGGAACGGTTGAGGCCAGCCACAATCCCTTCTACAATGAGTGGGGTTAATGCACCGTTACCGTTTGGGATCTCTGCGCGGCTGCTTGCCTGGAACTGCTCCTCTTCTCAAGAAAGAGTCCGGCACCCGTAGGTGCACCCTTGTGTGATTGGCGATGTCTGTATTTAGTTGGGCCAGCTTCCAAGGCAAAAGCAGCGTGACTTGAGCTCTGCTTCCTGATTCAGACGTAGGGTTCTTTCAAGCGCAGGGTAAGGCAGCTTGCAGAAGTAAGGTGCTGGCAAGCCTGATGAAAGCATAACAGTTGCTGTTTGTTCCGCGAGCTGGCTGGTCTGAAGGTGTGGCGCTCGTATTGCTGTAGCGCAGGCTGTGCCCGCTGAGATGAACTGCAGTGCAGTTCATGTCACGACGGCCTGCCACTGAAAGATTTCAGCAACTGCCTTTCCACTGTCTGTGGACCTGAGCACTTTGCACTTGCGCACCTGGCAGTCCTACTGGCATAGCTGCCTGTGCACCTGACCTGGGAGTCCTGCCAGCCTGGCTGCTGGATTGAGATCTTGGACCTGGGCATCTTGCACATGTGCACCTGGGAGTCCTGCCAGCCCGGCTGCTGGATTGGGACCTTGGGCCTGGGCAGCTGCACTGTACCCCCAAACCCTAAACCCTAAACCCAAAAACCCTAAAACCAAAACCACAAACCCAAAAACCCCAAAAACCCCAAAAACCCCAAGACCCCAGAAACCCCAAAACCTACCAAAAAGCTCACTAAGAAGCTGTCTTTGATTCAGCAATCTGCGGCGAGAGTGATGCTCAGAGGATCACTGCATCGTCACTTGATGCTTCAGGGAATGTCAAAAAGAAGATGTATGAACCATGACGGACTTGTCTTTGATCTGAGTCCGTTGCCTTCAGTGATCGCCGGTGGTCGTCCGTCGAACGCCACTCCGATGTCGGTGTTGACCTCCAAATTGCGCGGTAATGTCCGCTGTGCGGGGTAGAGCCAATGTGAAATACGCAGGACTGCACGTATGCCCGTTCCATGCGTATGGAGCCCTCATACAGTACAGGAACCCGGAGTTCTTGGCTGTAGGACGTGATGGGGAGGTGGTTTTTGCCCGAGCCTGTGAATCTGGCCACTGTGAAAATAGCGTGTTTCTGCTGCCCTGGCAGTGTGGTGTTTGGGGGTACCGAAGCCCATTCGTCGAGTAGGAACTGCAGCGGCTTGCTTTCTGAGTGTTGCATGAGCATGACAAGGGGTCCTCCTTCCACCGCCAATCTTCCTGTGGTTAGATCAACGGTTGCCCAACGTCGCGTCAGGGGTAGATCGGAAGCAGCCGTCAAAAAGCCTTGCAGGAACTCTGCCGAGTCTTGCTGCGCGCCATCAAATCTCCATCTTGGTAGCAGGCTCCTAAGCGGGAAGGAGTTGATGAGGTTAGGGGGGGGGCAGCACTCGACTGTGCTGAGGAAGAGATGAGGCTCATTAGAGCTTGCAGTGACCGCAGTGAAGGGTCTAAGATGGTAGTGGCAAGCAGAGCCTGTGTGGCTGCATTGACATAGCAGTAGTTAGAGGTGTTCTTGAATGCAAGGGTTGCCAGAAGAGAGGAAGGGGAGAGACAAAAGACATGAGAAGGATCGCTCTGAATCGCTTGCTGCATGACAGCTGGACCACTAGAGCCAAGCGAGGAAGGAGAAGACAGAGGAGGAAAGAGAGAGGAAGCTGGGGGAGCTGAGTCTTGGCAGTTATTGCTCTCTGCAGTTATTACTCTTGGGGAGGACTTTGTAACGGCTTTTGGTAAAGACTTAGATTTGGCCTCTGGCGGCCGTTGGGGACTGGCTGCTTTGAAGAATGATTGCAGTGGGCCAGTGGTGGTCCTAGTGATCTGCAACACTGAATCTCCTAGCAGGATCTGAAACAGAACTCCGCGCACTGCGCCGGATGCTTACGCCGATCAGTGACCGTCTTACTGCAGAAGGGGCAAGGTCTGCCTTTGAGGATCTCCGTTCCGAGCTTTTGACATTGTGTCATAGTGCAATCTTGCAGGGCATCCCAAATTCTGCGATGCTCCTGATGCAAGTGCGACTTGACCTTGGTATGATCAGGCGTCCAGAAACCACAGAGCACGCAGTGATCCACAAGGCGCTTAGAAGCCGGCTGCCGGGCTAGCTGCGTGACGGTATGCGTGCCAGCTGTGCTAGTTAGGTGTTCTCGTGACCATGGATGCACTGGTTCGGTCTGACCTGCCGCTGCACTCTCGTCATGGCGCTGAGCGTCTATTCTTCTTAGGGCTGCCGGCTCTCTGCAGGCGCCGGATAGAAGGTGGTCCTTCAGTCCTTTCCAGAGAGCGAAGTGTTTGTGACACGCTGCACAAGTAGGTAGGCCGTCCTTCGAATGTTCTGGCAGAAAGTCGGGTGGGATATAACGATCCAACTCATCCCTGTGCATTTTGGCCTCGTGTATGTGTAGCCCTTGTTCAGCGGGACGCGTGGTGTGGTGTGCGCCAAGGTTCACGCTCCTTCCCAACCCGCCCATGCAATTTTCTGAGTTTGGTCGGGTGTAAGGTTTTCCTACATGTTTGCTGGGCTAGTCTCCTCCAAGCTAGCCCCATCCACCATGCTTCAGATGCCAAGGAGCCATGGACCTAGTTTAGGGTACGGTCTGCCGGAGATGCTATGGAATCGCCTTCCAGGGTACCAAAAGAATTCAGGAGGCCCGAACAGATTGGGCCCCAAGGATTTGCTTGGACCCATGCCAAAAATTGCGGTTTTCAATGAGTGGCCTTCCATTTTGCATGAAAGCTCGCCCCAGGATGCCCCAAAAGCCCTTAGAAGCCCCCAGAATGTCGGAAACCTAAACCCGATCCCAAACCGTAAATCCTGTCCTGAATCTTAAACCCCAGGATGGTCGCGTTCCGACCCCAAGGCCTTGGGTCACATTTTTCTCTTATGCTCCAGCACGCCTCTGCAGCCAGCGGAGCTCCTTCGCTGCGACTGGCGCGCCACCTCCGGAGCTGGCAGGGGCTGTCGCAACCAGCACGCTCGCTGCTGCTCATTCGCAGCGCCCACAGCTCGCTTCAGTTTAGGCTCCAAGGTACAGGGGTTCGGCTTCAGGATTTAGGGCTCAGGGTTTCGGATGTCTTTTTGTGCAAGTGTCACTTCACTCAGCGCGGGCTGTGGGTGGTGGTGCATCCCTCGCCTAGCGCTCCTGCTCGATGTTACGAAAGAGTTCATGGAAGCTGGGAGTGCTCTTTCGCCCACCTGCTGTGAAGACATCACAGGCGACCACCCGAGCCATCGTGCGTAAGAGTTTAGTGCTTCGTCCTTAAGTTCCACCTGCAGTTTGCAGAACAGAAGCACAGCCAAAACCCTAAGCACAGGACTCTAAAGCCCCAAGCCGTCACGTTCTTTGTAGGGGCCTAGTTCGGCACCCTAAACCTTCAGCCCTCAACCTAAACCCTAAACCCTAAACCCTAAACCCTAAACCCTAAACCCTAAACCCTAAACCCTAAACCCTAAACCCTAAACCCTAAACCCTAAACCCTAAACCCTCAACCTTTCAGGGAAGGGGTCTTCAGGGGCTTCCTGAGAAGGGGCATCCCTCGAGCAAGGGTTCACCCTCAACCCTCAACCCTTCGCCCTGCAGCCCTCCAAACCTAGGACCCAGAGTGGGCCCTTGTTGAATTCTTTTAGGGTTCCCCTGTTAGAAACGAAAAAGGGTACTCTGGGATCTGAATCCTCACCCCTTAGCCATCAAACCTATAACTGCATTATGCCCTTAGGGTTTTGGGCCTTTTCGGTTGAGGCCTTTTCAAGAGCAGTGTCTGCAGCAATGTCTAGGCTCTTCCTCTTCTTGGGTTACTGCTATCAAGGCCTCATACTCTGCAAGAACCTCTTGCGCGTACTGAAGAGCGTTGGGGAGCAGCGCAGCATCCTGATGGCCGTGTGGATGCTGTGCATCTCTCGGAGCCTCATGCAGTGCAGCAGGCCTTGTTTAGGTTCCCTGTCTGGTTCTGAGCGATCTGACTCTGTTGCTCTGGCGCTCCAGCAGCAGCTGGACGGGATCCTTGATGCCGTAGGCTGCATACAGGTGATGCATCGATATGCCCGTAAGATGGACGGGTTTGTTGAGGACCGCCCTGATTTTTCTGGCGTGACACCTTCGCAGTTGTTGCGCTGTCTCCGTTGTGAGCCCGATGTCCACTAGACCGGCCGAGACAGTCGCCCAAACTGTTGTGTGCCAAATCTTCAGTCTGCTTTCGGACCTGAGAGTCTTCGGTTGTGCACATATCGTCGGACTTGTTGCAGCTTGGCATTGCCCTCCTGCAATCTAAAATCCAACGTCGCCTTTTCCTGGTTGCCATAGGAAACGTACACTCCAAGGTACTTAAAGGATGCGGACTGCGGGAATGATTCCTGGGCTTTTGTGCTCCCAATGCGCCATTTGCGGTGCTGTACTCCCTGGGCGTCTAGGCTTGTGCGACTGAAAAGTTTGTGTGCACGGGCTGAGGCAGTGCCTGTTAGCTTAACCATTAAGTGACACTTGTCAGCGTTCACTTTAAAGCCATATTTTCTGACAATGCGGAGAAGATCAGCTATCATGTTGTGTGCTTGCAGCAATTCTCTCCAGCTGGTGACAGTGTGATGAACAGTCAAGTCATCTGCGTAGCCCGTCAAGCTATGCAGCACGCGATCCCAGCCTACGACCTCTGCGAGTTCTCGGAATAGCTTTCCTGTCAGCAAGGAGAACAGGGTTGGAGCGAGCAGCGAGCTATGCTCAGCTTTGCGGGCTTGGTCGTTGCAGTACGTTGCCAGGTGCTCACTGGCCGAGTCGGAACATAGCTTCCATGCGGCTGCCGACGCTGAGTTCTGAGGGACAGCCTTGTGTGGTCTGATGGAGCCGATGTGCTTCGAAAGCAGGGGGGCTGAGAGCGTTGGCAGGCTGCAGACCTCAAATTGCAGTCTGTCATGCCGTTGAAACACTGCTTTAGCATGGTTTTGCATGAGCTTGAGTTCCTCTTCTGCAGCCATCAAATAGCCGTCATTGTTGACTAACTGCGTTTTAGGCTGCGGCTGCCAGGGGCGGAGCTTCTGCAATGTCTTATGAGCCTGATAGGAGTTACCACTTTGTGTAGATTGGTCTCGTGAGTGAAATCTGCTAGGCGTTGTCTACGTGCTCTTGTGACAGCCTGCTTGTGCCACGTGGAGAGGTCCTGCACCAGTATCTCGTGATCTGCCAGGGATAGCGTTGAGCTGGCTAAGTCCTCATCCAAGGCCGTCAACCTGGCCCACATGCGCTTGGTTGCCCTGTGCATTGCATTAAGGGGAGGGGAGGAGGGCTTAGGGGCTCTTGGGAAGTAGCGTTCAGACGCCTTGATTAGCACATCGTTAACCTCCTCCATGTCAACCGTGGTGATCTGAGAGAGCTGGTCAGCAACCCACTCTTTCATTGCTTGTGCTTTGGGATGATTATATCGCACCGCCTCTTCGAGAGCCTGCTTATCGTAGGGAGGGGGGGGGGGAGGGTGGGAGGAAAGTTGCCAGTGCCTGAGGGGGCGAATCTTAGCCTCGACCGGGTAATGACCGCCTTTTTTCCACCGTCCCAGCGGGAAGTCTGTTAGAGGTTTGCTCTGCTTAGATTCCCCACGCGCTAGTGACTTCGGGACAAGGATATAGTCTATTTGGGACTCTGAGGTGGCCGTGCGGAACGTCAAGCCCGATCCCGAGGACCATGTGTTGAGCGCCACAAGTCCATGTCCTTGAACGAGGCGTTGGAGGTATGCATCCTCTGCTGAGCGATGTGGCGGAGAACCTGGAGTGCAGGTACCTACGATGCCCGCACTTGTGCTCAGCGTAGAGTTGAAATCTCCTAGAACCACCAACGTGTCACGCTGCGGAACTCCTCGGACCGCTCTGGATAAGGATGCAAGACACTTCGATCTGTCCTCTCGGTTTTGCTGGGCTGTTTTGGAGGTGGTCCAAACATGCTGATACACCGTCACTATGTGCACGCGTGCGCCCTTCCATTGGAAGACCGCTTCCAAGACCCTCCCTTTTTGATGCTCGCTCCATCTGATGGTGGCTTTGGGAATGTGCGGGGCCGTGAGTATCATTACCCCGTCCGCCCGTTTGTCGTCGTGAACTGGCTGAGTTTGTGGTTGCTTGCCCGTCTGTGTCTCAGAGGCATGGTCGGGCACAGGTTTACTTTTTGCTTTGGGGGCTTTAACCTTGCCTTTGTTTGCTGAGCTTATGCAGTGCCACCCCTCAACATCAAACTCAGTGCTTTCCTGCCAGTGCGTCTCTTTTGCAGGGCAATCACATCATACTGATCAGAAGCTGTGCGCAGCCAGGTGCGAAGCTCAGCCCATTGCTGTTGACCTAAGTGCCCGGCGTTCCAAGTCAGTACCCTCAGTGGTTTGGCCATGTTTCCACGTCTGGGTCGGGGCGCTGTGCGCCTAGCGGGGGGCGTCGACTGTGTCGACCCCTCTGTCGCTATTGGCAGGCTGGGAGGGCGCAGGCCGCTTCTCTCCACATATTCCGGCGTTAAGACCCCTTTCCTGTAGGATACACTCTGCTGAGTGCGTGAAACTAAAGTAATGCTCTCCTGAATGCAACTTTACGAATGCTCCGAAAATTGTCTTGGTGCTTCGAAGGTACCGCCATCCGCTAGTTTTTCCCCACCTGAAACAGGCTGCGTTTGCTTCGTGTGGGTACTCCTTCCACCTCGCGGAGCAGTGGAAACCCTCTCGCCTACCCCCTGAAAGAGTGCAGTGACTGCAATGTCTGGGCTCAGGAGGCCCGGGAATTGGGAGGCTCAAAGATCGCGGCTCACCATGGCTCACAGTAAGGCACAAGCTGTTACGTTCCCCTGAGGACTGGTTGAACCTCTAGGACAGCAGTTGCGCCCAAAGCCCGGTTTTCCAGGATGCAAGTGCCCGGCCGTCTGATCCGTGGCGGCTACCACCACTACTACTACTACTACTACTACTACTACTACTACTACTACTACTACTACTACTACTACTACTACTACTACTACTACTACTACTACTACTACTACTACTACTACTACTACTACTACTACTACTACTACTACTACTACTACTACTACTACTACTACTACTACTACTACTACTACTACTACTACTACTACTACTACTACTACTACTACTACTACTACTACTACTACTACTACTACTACTGCTACTACTACTACTACTACTACTACTACTACTACTACTACTACTACTACTACTACTACTACTACTACTACTACTACTACTACTACTACTCCTGCTGCTACTGCTGCTGCTACTGCTACTACTACTACTACTACTACTACTACTACTACTACAACTACAACTACAACCTATAACTACAGTTACAACAACTACAAAGTTTCTAGATGTACTCCAGCGATCCTCGGAAAGTTTGGAATCGGGTGCCTGATGTCCCCCTGTACAATCCTCATAGGCTACCTGACGGAGGCGCTCATAAGCCAGGCTCTTCAACACCTGCTGCTATCCCAAAGCCTTCGACACCAAGCCAAAAGCTTCAGGAAACCAAGACGACCCTGTGCGGTGGAACCTGCGCACTCGGGAGCCTAAGCCCTGTAAGCCCTTAAAGCCCTATCAGCCCTTTAAGCAATAAAATCACGATTATGAACCCAAACCCCTTGGCCCCCTGCCCGAAGACCCTGAGTTAGCCCCAAATCCGGAGTCTCCCCTGACAAACAGCGGAGGTCCAGCAGCTCTGCGCCACGGATTCCGGTTTCGCGGCCCTGAGGGCAGATGGCTCAGTAGTGACTTGGGGTGCTTCAAATGCACCCTGAACCACGAGGAGATTGTCAGGATGCAGCTGAAAATTAGATGGGTAGAATATTTTTTCATTAGGGTCCCCTTAAAAACTGAGCGAACCGAAGGAACTACTCTTGGGGCGCTTCAGCGTGTCCAGCCTAGGCCCATCGCGCCTGACCCTAAACCCGTGAACCCCCAACCCGCAAGACCCAGAAATTCCCTAAGCCCCAAACCCTAAACCCTAAACCTTAATCGGACTGTGCTGAGCAGAGCCGTCCGCCACTGCGCCTCACTTCGGAGAATTGGACTTGCAGCGAGTTGTGCGCAAGAACAGGACTCTGGCACGTCTAGGGCTTAAGGTTGGGGCGGATTTATCGTTTTTCATGGTTTGGGGGATTTCGGGCTTCGTGCCTCTTAACCACACCCTACGCCAACCGCCCAACATCTAGAACCCCCTAGAGTCTGGGGACCCGAAGCCCTAACCTCCTGGAGCTTTGAAAGAGTTCACGGTTCAGAGGGCTTTCTACTCTGAAGGGCTTAAGTCTTCGGAGGGTTTTGCTGGTTAAGCATGTTGTTTCGGGTTTCGGGTTTAGGTTTTAGGGTCGGGGTGAGCAATCTCCATCACTCCAGCATGATCTTCGAGCAGGAGGGTTCTCTAAAAAGCCCGGCAGATATAGGAACAAAAGCATTGTCAGCAAAGCGTGTGATTTTTTTACTCCGCCGACTTCGCATGCAAGGACTCTCAGGAAGAACAGGCCAAGAAGAACAAGAAGAATTTGAGAAGGAAGAGATGGTCAGAAGATTGCCAGAACCAGCATGTCCTGAGCCCTGTAAACCCTAAGCCCTGTATGTGGTCTCAGCCCGAGCTACTTTATTCTGAACATTCATCCCGAAGCTCTGAAGGCCGGCAACACCCGAAGCCCTAACTCCTAAGCTCCTGAACCCTTAAAACCCTAGACCCCTGATCCCAAAGCTCCCAGCCGATCCAATCCCCAAGCAGTCCCCAGGCTACCCACAAACCTGATGTGGAGGCTCGCGACCACAATGGATGCACTCCTCTGATGTTCGCAGTGGCGAATGGAAACGAGGCGCAGTTTTGGGGGCTTTGAGTCGCTCCCTAAAGTCCATTTAGCCTCCTTAAGGCCCCCTAAACCCGACACGACAGCATGTCACGTACGCTCCCGGCCCCTTGCGAGGCTTCATCCCCAGCACTAAACCCTAAACCCGAAGCCCTTGCGAAACTGTAACCCGCAATCAGAAGGAGCCCCTGAGAAGGCAAAATGGTTTAGGAGAAAGAATATGGTTGTGTCTTCACGATGAGAATGAAGTCGTTCTGCTCTCGGTTTAAGCTCATGATTCTCATATGACATACGGCTGTACTACAGGGCCTTCTGGTTTTAGTGCCATGACCTAAGCCCCCTGCGCCCAAACCATTCAGCGCCCAAGACAGCGCAGGCCATCACCCGCAGGCTCATCCTGGCCCAGGCCAACGTCAACAACGCCGGGGGCTTTGGACTTTGGAGCGTTCGGGATAGACCCTGAGATCTAAAGGGTTTGGGCTTTAGGGCTTAAGGGCTTTCGACTTCAACGCTAATTGTCCCCCTGCCCCTTGAACCCGAAACAGGTTGAAGCCAGCTCGAATTTCTAAACCCCAAGCAGGGGTCACCCTGGTTTAGGGATTTAGGGTTCAGTGACAAGGTCTCTAGGGTGTTTTTGGCTTTGGGTGCATAGGGTTTCAGAAGTTTTCTTCTTTGGCGAGCACCATCGCAGCTGGTCTTCGGACTCCCCCCCCGCCCCCGCCACCCCCCCGCCCCCGCCACCCCCCCGCCCACCCCCAGCAACAGCTGCGACGAGTCGAACAACACCACGCAGCTTAGCCCCTGCTGCTAATGTCTCAGACCACCTAAACCCCCAAAGCCCCAGACAAAACACCCGATGCAACCCAAGCGCATCTTCTGGCCCCTCAACTGGCACTTTGAGGGTTTTCCGGTTTCTTTAGGGCCAGTCGTTGCAGCTGACGTCTTCAACCGGGGACTTCATTGATTGCGGTGGCACTGTATTTACAACCACCTTATACTTTACTAAGAGTAGGGTGCATGCCCCAGGCCCCGAGTCCTGACTCGGGTCCGAGCCCCTAAACCCTAAACCCTAAACCCTAAACCCTAAACCCTAAACCCTAAACCCTAAACCCTAAACCCTAAACCCTAAACCCTAAACCCTAAACCCTAAACCCTAAACCCTAAACCCTAAACCCTAAACCCTGAACCCTAGACCCAAAACCCCAAACCCAAAACCCAAAACCCAAAACCCAAAACCCTAGACCTTAAACCCTTCTTAACCTGACCCAAATGCCGAGTTCGACTACGAGAACCACTCTTGCCTGAACTATGCCACCCAGTTCAACCAGCACAAGCTTGCGACCCTGGCGGCAGTTACCCCACACCATCGGGCCACCAAGCCCCTGTGGGACCTTCGTAGGGTTTTAGGTTTTAGGGTTTAGGGTTTGAGGTTGAGGGGCTCAGCTTCAGGTGTTGAGAGGACTGCACCTGCACTCAACACCCTGCAAACCAACTTAGAGCTTCACGGAGACATGAATAAGGTACTTGTTTAAAGGTACCATCCGTCCAATAAAGTCATTGCAATAGTTAACGCTCTCCCAACAAACTAGCAACACATTTTCAGGCAGCCCATAAGCATGAACCATGACACCTCCTCGCCCCCCCCCCCCCTCCCCCCCGCCCCACAACAAACAGGGAATGCATTTCACCCAGCCCTGCTCTGTCTGGGAGGCCGCCGAAGTGCCCAAAGAAACAAGCCCTGATCCCCAAAGGCCCAGGGCCCTAAAAGTTCGTGTGTCGAAATCCTAGGCCGTCTACACACCTAGAGCCGTAGAGCCGCCTGAGGTGAACTTGCTGAAAAAGGCGGGCGCCCGGGACAAGCTCAGCCTCGACGATGAGGTCACTGGGCAGCGGGTTTAGGGTATAGGGCTTGGGGTTCTCAGACTCTTCGACATACGGATGTGAATGGCAAGGCGTGGGGTTCTGGATATGAGGAGTGCACTGAAAACCCTCAACCGAGTGAAGGGTGGAGGCCGTTTGGGTTTCGCGCTTTTGGGCGGTGCTCACTGTGACAGACTGCTCCTCGCAGATCTTGGGGTCGATTTCGACGGTGCAGGGGTGCGCGTCTGACAGCTGCAGCAGAGAAGTGGCGTGCGGGGCTTAGACCCTATGTAAACCCTAAACCCTGCCTGAAACGATAACAACGCAGGGGGGGAATTATAACCCGAAACCCCATTTAGGCCTTTAGGTTGAGTGGTGCAGGGCTTCGAGACTTCCGCCCCTCCCTTGGCAGCTGCAGGTCCTCTAGCACCCCTGGAGGTATAGCCAATCCGGGCCTGGGGTTTAAGGACTTGGAGAGAAACCCATGAAGCGGTTTCAGGGTTTCTCTACGCAGGGGGGGGGGCTTTCAAACTGCCCAGAATCCCAACCAAGAGCAATAGATTGCACGCCAGGACGAGGAGGAGGACGAGGCAGATGCCTCCTCCCCCGTCTCCGGAGGTGCCGCCTTGTGCATGGGGGGGGGGGGGGGGGGCTTATTGTACGGATGTCGTTGGGTCTAGGGTTTCGCAGGTCGAGCCTGACTCACAACCCTAAACCCGCAACCCGAACCCTAACCCTAACCCCTAAACCCCAAAGCCTAAACCCTCAGAGTCGTTGGTTGCGAGGCAAGCTGAAGCTGCCCACTCTGGATCCCGAGACGGCTTCCTGCAAGGGCCCTGGACTTTTCGGTTTGCTCTTTTGGGGGCGCGCCTTTTTCGGCGACTTAGGGCCCTTGGTTGCCAAGCCCTATGGGGTATAAAGCTTTAGGGCTTGAGGTTTAGCCCTAATCCCCAGAAGCGTCAAGGCTTAGGGATTAAAGCCTTAACAAGGTGTCACGCCTTCTATGTGCTCAAGTGACATGCCTTTGTGGGATTTTAGCTTTAGAGAGTGTACATGTTTCTTTAACAGACAAGCTGTCAGTACCGACCCCTCCCCATAATGATGTGGTTACTGGGCTTATAAGAGGCGCAGGGTTGGGTTTTCTAGTGGGCTTAGGGTTCCTTGGGCAGGGTGACCGTCTTTCTTTAAGTGGAGATCGCATGAGGTTTTGGGGTGTAAGGGCTTTAGAGCTTGAAGGGTTAGAAGGGTTTTAAGCCAGCGCTTAAGGGCTTCAAGGCCTCAGGAATCTAAACTCATTTGTCTTACGCAATGTGGATGAAGAGTAAATCACACGGTTTCGGAATTCAGCCGCCAACGCGAGGCGGGTACCGAGTAATGCATGGGGGGGGGGTGGGGGGGGTTGGGTAGGGGGGTTGGGTAGGGGGGGTAGGTGGGTAACGAGGTAAGGGGGAAAGGGGGGGCGGGGGGTAAGGGGTTAGGGCACAAAAGACCCAGACTTGTGAGGAAGGGCCGTGTGCACCGATCAAGCTCTCAAGTGTAATTTACGGGACTTATGATTTTATGTTTCCCTTTTGGTGCTTTTAAGGTCTGGGGTGCAAAGTAGCCCTAAACCTCAAGTTAACCCTAAGCCCTGACCTCCGGGGCCCTGAGCCCGTGGAGACCTTGAGCGGACAGGTGCCGAGTCCCTGTCCACGGAGGCCCAGTCAATCGAGAAAGCTGTTTTTGCTTCCGCTTGAGGGTTTGTTTTAGGGTTTAGGATTTCAGGGTGTAGGGTCTAGGAGCCCTAAACCCAAGCTCTTTGACTCGAAGCAACCCTAGACTCTAAAACCCAAGAAGCCAGGATGTGGTTAAGGTTTGGTGTTGGGGGCTGGGGTGCCATGAAGCTTTGTTTGTATTGCTCTAGGGTTTGAGGGTTTGAGAGCTGGAGGGGGTTTAGAGTTTGAGGGTTTGCCTATGTTTGAACGGAGGGCTTGAGGGTTTGAAGGTTTGTGCGCGTGTGTTGGGCCCTGAATCGTAACTGCCGCTCTGCTCGTTCTGCTCGTGACATTCAACGTGACCTCTGAGGCTTCTCGGGTTTGCAAGCTCTTTTCAGGATGGGTTGTGGGTGTCTATATATGTCTATGTCTACGTTTATGCCTATGTCTTCTTCTATTCCTATGTCTATGTCTATCTACATGAGTCCATGTCTACGCAAATGTGGCTGTATAGGACCGCGTAGGGTCTTTGGAGCCTTAGGATGCTTCAGGCTCCCGGGTGGATAGTGCGGCAGCATGCTGAAACCCCCCTCCCCCAACTCCCCCGCAAAGCTCAATCCCACACCCCTGGGTCCGGAGAGATCCGGAGAGTTTTTAAGGTTCAGGGTATCTAGCTCTGAGGCTTCGCTAGGACTAAAAGTTTCGACCCTTCACCCCAAAACCCAAGCCCTGAGCCTTGAATTCAATCCCTGAAGCCCGAAGCCCAAGCCCTGACGCCCGAACCCCGCAACCAGGCACCGGCCCTTAGTCCTGAAGCTGCGGTGGGGGCCCTGGGCCGAGCATTTTTTTGAGAGCCTGTTAGGGCTGCAAGGTTCAAGAGTTTTAATGTTGTTGAATGTCCAATTGAGAAGGTTGGGGTCCGGGCTTCGGCGTTGTCGAGGGGTAGTGCAGTAACTTCAGCATAATTTCAGGTTGAGGGCAGTCTGCTGAGATCGCGCGATCCGGTTTTCTCGTGGCTTCTAGAGGGCCTGAAGACCAAATCCTCACGCCAAATGGAACACGGCTTCATCGCTGCATACCGACGTCGCGCGTTTGGCCCTTTGGGCTTGTCGTGAAGTGTCGCGGGCGTCGCAGAGCACTGGGAATGGCCATCAACCCCAAAACCCAAGCACCCCTAAGTTGGCCCTAAAGCCCAAAGCCTCCACCTCAAACTCCCAGCCTTTAACCCCTTGCCCCTGGTTCAAGCATGTTCCACTAAACCCTAACCTCGAACCCTAAACTTCTAAAGCCCCCAATCCAAAACACCCCAACCCTAATTCCCTAATCCTAAGCCCTAAACCCCAAGGCGCCAAACCCTTTCAAGCCGAAAAGCCTCAAAATGATGCCTTTTCAGGAGAGCGCGGTGTCACCAGCCTCGGCACTGAGCGAGGGCCCTGGTTTTGGGGTTTTGTGGTTCTATAGGGTTCAGGGGTTCAGGGGCTTAGGGGTTAAGAGGTTAAAGCGGGTCGAGGGGTTGAGGGGTTTATAGAGTTTGGGTTCTGAGGTGTTAGTTCCCTAAACGGTCCATGCAAGTTTTCAAATCGGGGTTCTGAGAGCAGATGCGATGTGGGTTCCGGCTTGGCGTTCAGAGGAGGGTAGAGGGTTCAAGCATGCGGGGCCTACGCCGCACCAACAATGCTCCCTCATAAGCCTTGCGTGCGTCTGATATAAACTTAAACTGCCCAAAGACCGGTGAAAGTACATAGGCCCCCAAGCCCGAAGCCTAACTTTCATTTCATAGGCCGCTATATTAAAGGGGCTTGGATTACCGGGCCCTCCGCACGCTGGGATGTGGAGGTCTCCAGCCGATGGTGACCCTAAGGCCTACATGCTTTCTGGGTTTGATCTGACAATCCGTTGGATCTACGCTGGCATCGCATGGATGTCAGGTTCTGTCGGGTTTACGCTTAGGCCTAAAGGGTTGATGACCGCGGCAGTGTTAAAGGAGGCAGGGAGAAAGGATAAGCCTCTGAACCCCTACTACGCCTGAACCCCATCCATCGGCTCAAGCCCTAAACCCAGAACTCCCCCTACAATGCGAGGTGCAGCGACTGCAGGATACCCGACTGACGCTGATCAGGTGGGTGGGGGGGGGTTCGTCTTAATGAAGCTACGCCACTCGATTGACGTTGGGGTTTACCGCTTGGGATGAGTGAAACGAGGAGGACAAGTGACATCTACTCTGCTTGATGAGCATCTATCGAATCTTTTGGAAGCATGGGTCTAGCGTGCTTTGTGTTGAAGTAGAGATAGAAGAGGACCCCTAAGCCGTCAGATTCGGGGTTTGGGTCCCCCTCCCGACAGCTCTCTGTTGAAGCCCACGGGAATCGCTCAGGGTGGGTGACCGCTTGAGGTGCTTGGTTGATGCGTTTGGGGTCTCGGCTTCAACGTGCACTGACTTGGGCTACAAACACCCGAAATAAGGTTAGGGTGTAGTCTGCTTGTCTTATTTCCCAACTCCTGAACCCAATGCCCAAGACCCGACACTTCCGTAGCTGCTCGTGCCATCCCCGAGCCTCCACCCGGACGGTTTCTGATGTTTTTTGAACCAAAGCTGTTTGTTATAATGAAACAGTAGGATTTAGGTTGTTTATTAACAGCAAACAGGTTCGGGGTTTAGGGTTTAGGGCTTAGGAAACGGAGTGAGACACTTGCCCGTCGAGCACTCGGTCTTGAAAATCCTGATGTGGCGGGCCTAAACCCTAATCTTTGGTTGAACCCTAAGCTCTAAAACCCTGAGCCCGAAACCTGAATTCGAGGCGCCGACCCTCGGGTCTAGGCCCCACACCAACAACCCACTCAGCTTACCGAAGCCGTGGCAGACGCCGGGCGCAAAGAAGAAGGTCGCGAAGAAGAAGCCCAAGGAGATGTGGGTGTAGGGTTTAGGTTCGGCGGATGTTCCCCTTCTACCAGCAGTCCTTCATAGGGATATTTAGTAGAGGGTACTACAGTCCCTAATACGGACTGTTAGTAAGGGGGAACATCCCAAGGTTTAGGGTTTCTGGGTTTCCAGGCTTTATTTGTGTAGGACCTGGTTGTTGTCAGGGTGAGTTCAAGCTGGGAGGGATGAATGGGTTGAACGTTGAACCTGAGTCCGAACCCCTTGCAATCTCCACTATTCGCAGGGTTTAGCGTTTAGGGTTTTAGGGCTCAGGGTTTAGGGGTGGGGTTTAGGGTTAAAGTGCTTAGCTGAAAGATTGCCTGTTGTCAGGAGGGCGAGGAAGCCTCGCCGAGTGATGGCGCCGGGGCCACAGCAGCGGAAGCAACCACAAAGCGAAGGAGCCCTAAACCCTAAACCCTGCAAGGAATCGAGGTGCAACGGTGCTTAAAAAGGCGCGTTCCCCAAGGTCTCAATTTGCCTAAAGGTTCTAGGCACCTCCCCACTTGACCCCCCGTCTCAAAAGAGCCCATTTTGGGTTTCGGGGACGACAAAGCCTCGTGAACGTCATCCAATTCACTAACTGCGAAAATCCTCAATCGCAAGCCTCACATGGTTCACGGCTTCATGCCTTTCAGTGCTCTGGGGATTGAACTGGAAGAGCCTCCGCACCCATATCCTGAAACTCACTCAATCCAAACCCTTCAAACCTAATTCAAGGCGTTTAGGGTTCAGGGAAAAGGGCAAAGGGTTTAGGGAAATCCTTCCAACCCTAATCTGAAACCCTAAGCCCCTTGAACCCTAGAGCATTTCACAAACCCTAACCCTTCAAATCCTAAGCCGGAAACACCTGAAACCCTGTGTAGAAACCTTCAGCCTTCTTAAACCCTAAACCCCAAATAATCCCCAAACCCTTTGAACCCCCAGCTCAGGCCGCCAAAAAGAAGAAGAAGGATGGGTTTAGGGTTCAGGATTTAGGGTTTAGGGCTTAGGGTTTAGGGTAACCCCGAAAAGCTCCGTATGTATGTCTGCATGCATGTTTGCATATCTGTCTTATATATAATATACATACCCATACTTGCATACTTATTCAGTTATTTCTATTTATAGGTCCCCCCTTCTCAAGTGCCTGTCTTTCTGTCTTTCTTTTGCTGTCCGTGTCTTGGTTTTCCACTTTAGAGTTGTAAATTGCGACCGGCTGCACTTGAGAGCTAAGCAGAGTTAGGCTGGGCTGCGTTGGGGAGCTGAGGGTAAACACATGTAAACAACCTCAGTTCGTCCACATCTACCCAAGTAGGCCCAAGCAACAATTCTCTGCGACTTACTAGGATCCCCTGATAAGGGCTCCTTTCGTCCCTCTATGAGCGGGTCCTCAGCCGTAAATTCTACGGGGTCTATGAGGTTGAAGGTTCACGAGCAAAAAAGTCTAGGTGAGGGTTCCGCGCCCCGCCAGGATGGGGAGGCAACCAAGGGCGAGAAGGGCACCAAGAAGAAGAAGGCGGCAGAATCAACAGCGACAGCCGCATGCAGCAACAGCAACAGCAGCTGACAGCAGCAGCTTACAACAACAAAAAACCCTGAACTAGTTTAGCATTTAGCTCATCAAAAGGTATAAAGTCCCTCAAAACCCTAAAAGCCCAAAGCAGGCCCTTAACCCTCTTGGCTCGTGAGTTCGGATTTGGTGTTCGGGATTTGGGGGCTTTTAGGGTTTCGGTGTCGGGTCTAGGGCCTTCAGGGTTTTAGGGATCAGGGATTTCAGGGAACCCCAGATCCGATGCATAAAGTTTACGGGTTTCGGTTTCGGGTTCTTCAACCACTTGCAAAGGCCAAGGCGGATACCGGCTTGGGCGAGAAGGGCATGATGGAGGCCGACAAATGCATCACTCCTGAGCCAGAAACAGACAACTTGCGACCTTTTGGTGATATGTCACCCTAGGACCCGGAGTAGGCCCTTATTTCCCTTTTTTAGGGTTGGGTTCCCTTATAATCCCTTAAAAACCAAAAAGGGTGCCCTTAGTATTCCTAGGTTACTCCTGGGTCTAGCCCCTAAACCCTACGAGACCCCAAACACCAGGCTTGCGCTGGGAATTATGTGCTGCACAAAGTCCATCGTGGAACCCCATGGAAGCTCCAGACTCTTTGGCCCAACCCCTTTGGGTTTAGGGTTGAGCCCCGAAGTAGAGTAAGCCTGAAACCCAAGACCCCATGACCCAGGAAACGAGCCCTGTGACCCTAGCAAGAAGAAGCTCCATAGCCCTAAGAAGCCTAAACCCTAAACCCTAAGCCCTAAGCCCTAAGCCCTAAGCCCTAAGCCCTAAGCCCTGAGCCCTGAGCCCTGAGCCCTGAGCCCTGAGCCCTGAGCCCTGAGCCCTGAGCCCTGAGCCCTGAACCCTAAACTGATCCCTCTCCAGGCCGTGGCAGCGGAGGCGGACATGGCAATCACGGTCCAGGAGCCAGGGCTCGGGGGGTTCACTCTCATACCTGTAGGGTTTTAGGGCTTCGGTTTTAGGGCTTAGGGTTTAGGGTTTACCAAGACCCGGCAAGTGGCCCTGTTTCTTCTGCTTTTTGCGGGTTAGGTTTTGGGGATAAGGGTCCCAGATGTTGAAGATCTTGCTCTCAGCGGTTGGCGATGGACTTGTGGGCTTTCCGCTTGAGGTCTGGGATAATAGGGTCGTCTAGGGTTTATTGTAGAGTTCGTAAGGATGAGTCCAAGGCGGGTAAGTAGTTCACCCAATGTTTGGTAAAATTCTAAGCTTCGTTCCTTTGGCACCTCCCCCGAGCCCCCCAAAACTTGAGAACCACATGTAAGTGTCGGGGGTAAGGCTTTATCGGCAACCGAAGATGAGTCCCACAGTTTTTGTTCACCAGCAGCTTCCTACACCCAAGAAGCACTCCGTGCATGGCACGGTACCTGGTATGGTATGGCCAAGGAGCCGTCGGAGAAGAAGGACGAGGCTCACGTGATAGGTTTAAGTTTGTACAGGGGGTTAGTGTTAGTTGAGGTTCTCAGTATCTTAAGGCCGGTTCAAGGGCTGACTTATGAGTGCTTATTTCAAGCACACAGTTGATCATCGAGCACACTAGCGTCCTAAACTTCATAAACTCCCCCTACCCAGGACTCGGGGTTTGAAGCGGTTGAGGGTTCCGGCAGAACTGACACATGTTCGATCCAAGGATGTTCATTCGCGGTGCAAGCTTTAGAGGTTTCCGGGTGTGTCAGGAGCCCTAGAACTCCTGGCCCCTCAAACCAAGCTTAAGGCCCAAACCCTAATCCCCGGAGCGTTAACCCTGAACCCTTCAACTCCTCAAGCCTCAAAACCGAAGCCCTTCAAACCCTTCAAACCCTTCAAACCCTTCAAACCCCTTCAAACCCCTCAAACCCTTCAAACCCTTCAAACCCCTTCAAACCCCTCAAACCCTTCAAACCCTTGAACCCTTGAATTCTAAACCCTAAACCCTAAACCCTAAAAATCTAAACCCCCTTGAGAGCCCTAAGCCGCAACAACGAAGGCGGCGCAGCCGCTGGGCCCCACCGACGAGGAGCTCGCCAAAGCCGCGGAGATGAAAAAGGCCAGAAGGTTAGGGCTTAGGGTTTAGGGTTTCGGGCATAGAGTTTAGGGTTTAGGGTTCAGGGTAGGTTTGGGGCTTATATGGTGTAGGCTTCAGGGCTGAGAGACTAGGATTCAGGGGTTTGGGGGTTTAGGGGGTGCAATTGGGAACTGGTGGGGGCGGGGGGGGAGGTTCAGGGTTTATCTCTCAGGGCGCTTGTAGGGTTGAGGAGTTCAGGGGTGTAGGCTTTAAGGTCCATGGGTTTGGGAGCGAGGAGACAGGGCCGTTCCCTGGCCCGATGTCGGGCTTGATAGGGTTCAGGGTTTGGGGTTCAAAGTTTAGGGTTTGGGAGACTCAGGCACTGACACCAAACCGCGCAGCCTCCCATGAAATGCAGCCATGCTCTGCAGGTTTTGCAAGCATCCCACTGGGACCTTTTGGAGCCTCCTAATCACACCAGTCGAGACCCCGCTACCCCGTCCTGATACCCATGCTTGGTTGGGACTCCTTTTTAATTATCATAGAATTGCGAGGGTTTAGGGGTCAGGCGAGTGAGTGAGAGTAAGCAGCACGCCGCATGACAAAGGTGGGGGGGGGGTTAGAGGACTAAACCCCGAGAAAGTAGCTTGGGTGGCTAGGGTGAGATACACTACAGCTAGCATCAGCGAGCTAGCCTACGGCCCATGACACACCCTATACTCTAAACGCCAACTAAACTCAAAACTCTAAACCTGCAGGCCAAGCAGAAGGCTTCCGACGAGCTGAAAGAAGCCTCGGGCGCAGGGGATGTGAAGAAGCCACTCAGCTGGGCTTGGTACATACCCTGCAGGGTTGTCGGAAAGGTTACCTTCGAAAGAACCCTGCAAGTGCCCACGAACCTTCAAGCATGCAAATCAACAAAACCCTAACCCCCAAACCTGCCAATACGGCATATCGGTGTAGAATGGCCGGCAATGTTGGAAAGGAGAACGCCAAAAAATGACTGAATCCCCAACATCTTGAAACCCTAAGATTCCCCTAAACAGCTTGAACCCCTTGACTCCTCAGCCCGGTTTACACCCTGAACCCTGAACCCCTGCACTCCCGCCCCTTAACCCCCTGGAACCCTCTAAGCCTCCGCTAAGCCCCGGACCTCAGGCTTGAGGCGGCCCTGGAGAAAGCGCGCAAGGCCGAGGTGTGGCAGCAGGGGCCCGAAACCTCCTCTTGAAGCAGAAGCCCCTATACATGTCAGTACTTTGTTCTACTAGTACTTTATGAGAGTAGATGAGTAGGTGATTAGATGATTGTCTTGTTCTATTAATGTACTTTTCCATTCTGAGCTTACGGCCTATACCCTAAATGCTAAACCCTTATCGATTGAGGGTTTAGGCTTTAGAGTGTAGGGGTGCAGGTCATTCTGCATCCACCCTAGGCTGGGTGTAGCTTCACAAGCTCTCGTTGCAAGAGACCTCTTTGTGGCTTCACCCCCCAAACCCTTACTTAAGCCCTCAAACCCTTTAAGCCCTTAAGCCTGAGGGCCTCGAGCCCCAAACCCTGAGGACCCTAAACCCTAAACCCCAAACCCTAAGCCCTAAACCTTAAACCTTACGCCTTACGCAGGTCTCCGCAGCGGAGATCGAGGCAGCCGAGAAGGCACTCCGGCGGTTCGCGGAGACTTTGTTGCTGGAATTTGGGGTTGAGGGTTTTAGGTTCAGGGTTTAGGGGTTAGGCTTCAGGTTTTGCCGAGCTGGCGAGCTTTGTGCGATTGAGTTCCACCTCAGAAGAGCTTAGCCGACACCCTCAGCTTCCTAAACAACCTGACGGAAGCTATCTTGCGTTGTTTCCCTATAAATGAGCCCAAACTCTAGGGTCCTCAAAAAGACCTGATAAGCCAAGCACCCGGTAACCCCGAAACCCTAAGTCTGAAGCCCGGGCCCTTTCCAGAACTCTGAGCCCCAAACCCCCACACAAGGGGACCGGCACGTAGGCCGAGCACCGCCCACCAGGTGCTAGCCACAGAGCGCTTGAGGCAGGAGGCCCGAAAGAAGCTGCAGGCCGCCAAGGACGCTTTTGTTTAGTATGGCTCAGGACTCAGGGTTTAGAGTTTAGGGTGTAGGGTGGAGGGTTTTTTGGATTTTGGGTTCAGGGTTTAGGGTTCATGGGTTGTAGGGCTTTTAGGGCAGGATCATTGCTGTCGTGGCTTACGATGACTGCCCTGCTCTATAGACTCCACAACCCTCCTCAACGACGTCCGCTGGATCCGATCCGATGTACGAGCTCTGCCTCGCAGCACAAACAGTTGTGGACTTTACGTGATGGGTACGGAGTGGATGTGAGGAGCAGTCTCCACTAGAGCCAATCCATCCGCGGCTTCGCTGTCCCTTGGGGCCAGAACCTTCCTTGAAAACGATTGAAACCCCTCATCCCTAGAATACATGGGAAAACAGGGTTTAGGGCCTCATTGGGTTTTACACCGTATAGTGCTTGTAGGATTTCAGGGCATTAGGAATGTAGGGTTTAGGAGTGTTAGTGCTTAGCCTTTTGGGGCTTAGCTTTCTGGAGGTTTCTTGGGGGTTCCTATCAGCAGGTGTATCGAATGTTGGGGGTTGGGGACACCCCCCTGCTTTGGGAACACCAGTGGTTGTGGGCGGGGTGGCTTTGTGGTTTACTTGTTGGGGTTTTTGGATTGCGGGTTTGGGTTTTAGAGCTTTGGAGCGCCTTAGATTTTTAGGCTGTTCCCTCAGCTCTGAATTCCCTGGCAAGCCTCCTGCGCAGGACTCCGGCAACGTCGATGCTCTGAAGGCTCGTGCGCTGCAATGAGTCAGGTTAGGGCTGCACATGAAGGTTCGTGTATTCCAAGTATAGGGGGTGTAAGAAAGTAACCTGTACGTACTATAAACCTATCTAGGGCACTTGTCACCACTTTGTCGATTGTTTTCGAACTGAGGGTCCCGGGAAGTTTTTTTTGAAAACCAATCAAGGTTATAAGGTGCAATAAGGGGGATCGAAATTTCCGGATGGGGCTTGAAAGGCTTGAGGGGTTTGGGTTTACATAAGTTCTTAGTTTCTTTGCTAAAGAATCTGTGACTCATCCCCTGAGGCAAAACCTAAGCCCTAAACAGGTTCGGAGCTTGGGGGTTGTAAATTCCTCACAGGCCAATACTACGCAGCCATGTTATCAGGACAAAGTAGAGCAACGCACTCCAATCATTAAGATACGCACAGCGCCCATCACCCTAGCATGCTACCCCTAAACCCTAAACCCTAAACCAACAAGAAACAATAGTGCCCACAATCAGCACGAGAGAGCTCGTAAAACCTACGCAGCCAATGTGAAGCCAAAGCCGAGGCAGCCCTGGAGGAAGCCAAGACCTCTGGCTTGGAGGGTTCGGAGCTGAAAGCAGTGGAGGAGCAGCGGGGAAGGGACGGGGGGGGGGGGGGTTGTCCTTGGTAAGCCCAAAGGGTTTGGGGATTTAGGGGGTTTTAGGCAGGTATAGGGCAGAGTTAAAAGGAGTGCCATTAGGAGTTCATGGTAATCCAAACCCCCAATCCCCCAAGACCTTAAACCCCCCCCCATCAATCCTCTGCCCCCCCCACATAAGCCCACCCCCTACAAACCCCCCCCTGGTAAGCGAACCCCAGCAGGACCTGATCGCAGCTGCCGAGTCCAAGGAGAAGGTCGAGGCCGAAACTGCGGGATTTTGTTTCATTGCTGTATTGTGATGGTCATGATTGTCAGTGTTATTCTGTTCATTATCGTTATTCTGATGATGGCTAGTATTCTTCTTACGATGCTTGTTCTTGTTATTGCTATTGTTGTCGTCTTCGTTATGTCTTGGTTTTTTGCCTTCAACGTTTTGTGGTTCAGGGTTAGGGGGTTGTCTGTTTCAAGTTTCTCTTGGCTCAGGGTATGGGAGTTGGTGTTGTGTGTGCTTCTTTCTGGGCGTATGCTTGCAATGCATGCAGAAGGTCTTTGAATGCTTTCGAAGGATCGGCTTCAGGGTTTGGAGCCTCTCGGCTGTTCAGAGGGTCTTGGGGATGTAAGGGTTTACCAAGTAAGCCCTAAACCCTAACCCCTGAACCCTAAACCGGGTTTTCAGGTTTCAGGGTGGTCTGCGCAGGGGTCCCCCAGGCGCAAACCTTTGGCCCTAAGGCGGACCAGGTTTGCGAATGTCAGGATCTTTAGCAAATCGTTGGAATTTTTCTTTGGGAGCGAATTGCTGGCAACCCCTAAGCCTGCACCATTAAGGGCTTAGGGCTTAGGGTTTAAGATTCAGGCTCAATTCAGACTAAACAGCTGCTCAAAGGCTCAACGCCCCCTGCCAAAGCCGCCAAAACCTACAGACCCTTAACCCTAAACCGTCTGGAGTCGAGTAGAGGGTCCCGTCACTTATGGGGTCTCAGGTTGGGGGTTGTAAGACTTACTTGTGAGTAGGAGTAGAAGTAAGGTCCTATGTTGCCAAGCTACAGCCGGTGTTAGCTACCCGCGAACCCATAAAGCCCAAGCTCTAAAGCTCAAGACCCTGTTGCCCTCAAACCCCAGACCCTACACCCGAAGCCTACGGAACCCTAGAACTCTAAGATTCTAAAGCCTGAAGCCCCAAACCCTGACCCCTAAATGAGCCCCACACCCCCAAAACAGCAAAAACATCAAAATTTAAAGCCCGGAAGCACCAGCTCTGGGTTCTGTCGCCTGGCTCGCAGGTCGCGCTCAAAACAGCCACGTCGGAGAGAAATGCCGATCTGGCCTGTTACTTTTTCCCAGAGCCTGACGGAGGGATTAGGGGTTTTCGGGTTTTTCAGGCTTCTAGGGTTTAGGGTTTTTGGGTTTGAGATGGGGTTTTGGGGTTTAGGGTTTGAAGGTGTCGGGTTTGTTTAGGGTTTCATGGCTTTGTTGTTTCAGGGGCTTAGGGTTTTAGGGTCGAGGGCTGAGGGGCCTAAGCAGGACGGAGCTTGTTTTGAAGCAACAAGGGCTCGGCGTTTTGGGTGATCAAGTTCGGCTCCGGGGTTAGGGCCAGGGGGGTGGGTTTCTAGGGGTTTTGGGGCTTGGGGTTCAGGGGACGCAGACTTTGAGGGTTTACTCAGGCCCTACTTCAAAACCCCAACTGCAGCCCATAGGTTTTTAGAGCTGATGGCTTCGTTGCTAGGCATCCAAAACGAACATGGACAGCCGGAGCCACCTCCCGGCTGATGACAGCAGATTTAGAAGCGATTATACGCACGCAGGCCTTTTCTCGGGTACGTACAGCTAAGCCCAGCTACAAGTACGCACATCTCTATCCCCCTTGGGAATTATTTTAATTGTTTTTTGTTCATATAAAACCCCACAGGATAATAAAAAGGTTCTAAGGGGAGTGGAAGATGTGTATTTCTTCAAGAAATGTTTTACAGTGCCGCCGGCCAGGTCCATGGCCTGAAGTTCGCCATCCAGCAAGCAAAGGAGGGGCCTCTGTAGGGTTTAGGGCCTAGGGCTTAGGGCTTAGGGTTTAGGGTTGAGGGTTTCGGGGGGAGGTTTGGGCGTTCGGGGGTTTAGGACGAGCTCCTGGGTTGCTTGCGGTGACTAAGAAAGAACCAGTGAGCCTTTAACCAGCCTTAGTCCCTCACTCAGCATACCCCGACAACGGCCCCTAGAAACCACAAACCCTAAACCCTAAACCCTAAACCCTACACCCTAAACCAAAACCCTAAACCCCACAAACCCTAGAAACCCTACCAGCCCCACAAACCCTAGAAGCCCTACAAACCCCCACAATAAGCTTCAGAATTGCCCCTCTTTCTCGCAGGAGGCCGGCATCGAGGCCTCCCTCATCAAGGCCGCCGAGGCCTGCTGGGGAGTGAGGGGGATTAAGCTTAGGGTTTAGGGTTTAGGGTTTAGGAAGGCTTTCGGGCTTGGAAGTGGGATTGTCGGGTTGTTGGGCTTAGATTGTAGGGTGTTGGGGTTAGATGGTAGGATATCGTAGGGTCTTTGGAGGTTTAGAGCTTGAGGCTTTGTAGGGTTTTGGAGTTCCAGGGTGTTGGTGCCTGTGGGGTTTTTGAGTTTTTGAGTTTTAGTTTTTGGGGTGCCTTTTGGGTTTTTGGGTTAGGCTTTCGGGCTTTCACGGTTTTTGTGTTGCGGGATTCTCGGGCTTTGGGGGTTTGGAGGTTTTAGGGTTTTAGGTTCTATCTATCTATATGCATATATGGGTGTTCCCGGGTTCTAGGACTTTTGGGCTTTTGGGCTTTTGGGCTTTTGGGCTTTTGGGCTTTTGGGCTTTTGGGCTTTTGGGCTTTTGGGCTTTGGGCTTTTGGGCTTTTGGGATTTTAGGCTTCTTGGCTTTTAGGACTGCAGGGCGTTAGGGAGGTTAGGGGCTTTAGAGTTGTAGGGGTTGAGGGTTTTAGGGTTGGCGGCTTGAGGGTTTGCAGGAGGTGTAGGGTTTTTGGGATTCAGGGTTTTGGCGAGTGATCAGTTGGAACCCCAAATAGATGGTCCGCAAAACCCTTTCTCGAACTCTAATATAGTTCTCCATAAGGGATTGCCATCAAGGTTTCTTGAGCCCTAAACCCTACACCTTGAATGTCTTGGTTGCCGACTGGTACACTTTACTCTTTTTTTGGTTCTGCGTGCCCTTCTCACGTAACCAACGAAAGAAAGGGTCCCTCATTATAATATGGTTACTGCGCTACTAAGCTGCTGAACCCGCTGCAGGCCCCCAAATGTCAGGGTTTAGGGCAAGCCCTAAGCCCTAAGCCGTATTCACCAACTCAGGACGTGCTCTTGGTTGAGGAGCCAAAGCTGTTAGCCCGAGAGCAACTTGCTGAGGCAGCTGGTTGAGGGGTCGGAGGTGGCAAGACTAGGGGTTTAGGGTTCAGGGTGGTTTAGAGGTCAGGGTGTTTGGTGTTGGGGTTTAGCCCCCCGGAGGCCTCGCAACGAGCACCCTGTTCACAGGTTCCAATATGGACCTCCAGGTTCCTAAACCCTAAACCCTAAACACTACCTGAGCTGATCCCTAAGCACCTTCCAGTCTTCCCACGCAAAGGAAGCATTTATAGTTCAGGATTTAGGGCTTTGTGGGTTTAGAGTTTACTGGGTTTTGAGTGCACGGGGTTAAATGCTTATAGGTCTCGGGCTTGTCGTGTTTACGTTTGAATGCGCAGAAATTTGGGCTTCTTAAGCCCTGCCCATAAATTCACCCAAGTCCCACGGCCCCAGAAATGTGACTTGCCTGGTTCAGGCTTGCCAGCAGGTGACCAAGGCAGGCTTGATAGCAGCCTCCTCAGAGACCGAGCCCTTGTTTGGGGCTTAGAGTTCAAGGTAGAGGGGTTTTGGGTGAGGGTTGCATGCTATCGGACTTAAGATTCAGGGTTTAGGGATCAAGGTTGGATCACCTGCTAAGAGCCCCCCCGCCAGATAGGCAACTAAAGTATTGCGACTCCGCCATCCAGTTTTTAGATGATTACACTTACACCCTATACCCTAAACCCTCAACCCCTCAACCCCTCAACCCCTCAACCCCTCAACCCCTCAACCCCTCAACCCCTCAACCCCTCAACCCCTCAACCCCTCAACCCCTCAACCCCTCAACCCCTCAACCCCCAACCCCTCAACCCCTCAACCCCTCAACCCCTCAACCCCTCAACCCCTCAACCCCTCAACCCCTCAACCCCTCAACCCTACAGGAAGGGTTCGGGATTCTGGGGTGAATTTGTAGGGCTCTCGGGTGGTGAGCGGAGGTAGGAAACAGCCGATTCCCTGTGGGGTTTTTCGGGGGTGGTTCGGGCCTCAGATAGAGGGTCTAGGGTTAAGTGTTTAGGGTTTAGGGTTTAGGACCCAAAACCCTAATAGTTGAGGGCTTTAGGTGCGCCAAACACGCTCACCAATCGCCCGAGGCGGCAATCGAGGCCAGCAAGAAAGCAAACCTCGACGCTGGCGAGTACGCCAAGGCTTTGAGAATTCTGCAGCAACCCCGCGCTTAGGAAGGCTTGCTCAATTTCGGGTTTACGGTTTAGGCAGGGTCTACGGGTCAGAGTGCCAGCCCTTTTCCCTGGACCCCCCGCCGATTCCTAAGCCTAAACCCCAATCCCTGGAACCCTGAACCCCCAACCCTAAGCCATGCAATTTGTGTGATGGCTCCAAGGGCACCTTGGGGGGATCCTTGAGAACTGAAGAGTGGTTTGGCTTTTCGCCTGAAAATATTTTGAAAATGACAATAAATTCCTGAGGCCCTGAAGCCCCTAAGCCGCTAAGACCTCAAAGCAAGTCCAACCCTAGAGGCCCTACGGAGTCCCAAGCCCCAAGCCCAATCAATCCTCAGCCAACCGAAGAAAAACGCAACTCACAGGCCATCAGCCCTAAACTTGGTCAAGCTCCGGCTTCCATTGCAGGCAGAGGAGCTTCTGAGGCGCGAGGAGGAGAAGGAGCCGAGCAGTTTCAGCAGAGGGTTTTGGAGAGCTGCAGGACGTAGGCCCTCAACACCCTCAACCCGAGACCCTGCGCCTCTCCACACAGGCTTTTGCCAAGCTTGATTCCCCAAGCCCGAGGAGAAGCCCTAAGCCCTAAACTTTCAGGCCCGGTCATTACTTCTTGGTGGTACCATTCAGGTACAAAACTCCGTATGACTATAGGACCAAAAGGGACCTTACTTCAGAGAACCCACCCTACTTGAAGGTCCTTAAGGGACGTGGGTTGAGAGCAAGGGCCTAGGGACTTTCTGGGAGATTACCAGCTGAATTTTGGGTTTCTATTGCAGGGAACAGTTTCGAGCTTGCCCGACCCCACAACAGCGGGTTCGGTTGGTTAGCTTCAGGGTTGCACAATGTAGGCTTTGGGACGAAGGCTTGCAAGGGCTTATATAAAACCCTAAAGACTATACACCCCTCAACCCTGAAGCCCTGAACCAGGAACCCTAAACCCTAAACCTTAAACCCTGAGCCCTACACCCTAAACCCTGAGCCCTAAACCCTAAACCCTAAACCCTGAGCCCTAAACCCTAAACCCTAAACCCTAGTGTGCCCGTGTGCCAGGAGAAGCTGCTGAAGCGGGTCAACGAAGTGCTCGCGGAGTCCCAGCAGGCGGGGCTCCTTCGGCTTGTGGTTTAGTAGCCTGGGGGCTTGGGACTCATCCTAATAACCCCAAACCCCAAGCCTTACGTCATGGCCTTTACCGAGAGCCTTACGCGACAGGCGGGGTCCAGGGCTTCAAGAGCGTTTCAGGTTGGCGGAGGCTTTGCAGAGTTGAAGCTCCTAAATCACCAAAAATCCGAACCCATGCGCAAAACCCCAAACCCTCAGCGCAATCTGGCCCGCAAGCCGAACCCTGCAGGTTTGAAGTTTAGGCTTTGCGTGCTGGGAGTTCTCGGACATCGACGTCGGGCGTAGCGCCCGAAGACCGTGAACCGCTCAGACCTAACCTCGGTAGACTTTCCCCTTATTGGTTTTAATAGCATCACATTCAGAAATAGTTGTTCAGAGGGTTTTACGGGCCCTCCTAGTAACATGCAAGCTGAACAGCAAGCCCTTGACCCTCCTCCCTTGAGCTGACACTCACGAGGTCGACATGAAGAGCATCGACGCTCTCCGGGAAATGCGCGAGAAGCTTCAGACGGCCTTGAAGGACCGATTGAGGTTAAGGGTTTAGGGCTTAGGCTTGAGTTTACAAGGTTTGGGGTCGTGAGCTCAGGGTTTAAGAGCTTGGGTTTGGGTTTGGTGCGTGAGCCTGCAACGGGTGACATCAGACAGCCCGCCTCAACCTCGAATCCCCTAAACCCTACACCCCACCAGACATCCTAAACCGCAATGCTAGCACCTTCCCCCCATCCCCCCCAAGGTTTGAGCTTCTTGTCTTGTAGGTTGCTACTAAGAACAGTTCTTTATACAGCAAGGGTTTTTGGACCAAGAGCCTCCAAAGAAACACCATGCACCTCTTGAGCTAATGCCCTAGCCCCCAAGCCCAAAACCCCGGGAGCCAGGAAGCTCTTGCGGCCGGCGTTGCAGAGACCGCCCCGCGGCTGATTTCAGTTTTGTGTTGCCATGCCAGGGCGGGTTTAGGGTTTGTCGGGTTTGAGGCCAGGGAGGGAAGGATGAACCAGGACTGCGTTATTCCAAAGAAGCGGATTTGCCCTAAGCCACCCTGCAGAGGGCCAACCCCGAAAGGTGGGGGTGAGAAGCGCTCCGAGGACCTTGTAGCCATCGACCAGCGGCGCAAGAAGCTGCACAACGCCGTGGAGGTGGCCAGAAGTTCGGGCTTTTTAGACTCTAGGGTTTTAGGGGTAATCATGTGGGCCTCTCCCTCCGAATCCCTCATCCGTAAGCCCCCTAATTCTTAACCCTAAACCTCCCAGCCCTGCACGCCGAAAACCCCCCCAAACCCAACCCAAACCCCAAACCCCAAACCCCAAAACCCCCCAAACCCCAAACCCCAAATCCCCCCAAACCCCAAATCCACCCAAACCCCAAACCCCAAAGCCCAAAGCCCAAAGCCCAAAGCCCAAAGCCCAAAGCCCAAAGCCCAAAGCCCAAAGCCCAAAGCCCAAAGCCCAACCCCAAACCCCAAACCCCAAACCCCAAACCCCAAACCCCAAACCCCAAACCCCAAACCCCGAACCCAAACCCAAAACCCTAAACATTAAGCCCTCACTCCATTGCAAGGACCTCAAGGGCTCCATCCGCGTCTTCTGCCGCGTGCGGCCGCTGAGTAAGAAGGACTCAAGTCGATTGTGGGGTACCTTATTCTACTATTTGCTTAAGAACCCCCCCCAAAAAACAAAGAATAATAATCTCTATGTGATTTTTTTTACGGAAGAGTCTTTTTTTATATGTTTTTGTTTTTTTGGGGTTCGTAAGCAAATAATGGTAGTAATTGGGGTCACGATTATGATGGAGTCCTATTTGTGGGTCGATATTCGGGGCCCCTTATCTTCGGTTATAGGGGTTATTAGGTTTGCTTAGGGTCTTGGGTTTAGGGGGTATTAGGTTTGTTGAGGTTTTTGGGTTTATTTGGGAGTTGAGGGTTGTTCGGGTATTTCGAGTCAGTTTAGAGTTAGAGTTGAGGGTTTTGAGTTTGGGGGGTTGGGCTTGTGGTTGAGATCTCTCAATTTTGATGGGTTCACTTAGCCTTCTGATTTTGTGATAGGGTTTAGGCTTTGGCAACTCGCCGAGCTTCAGCAGGCAAAGGCTTTTCGGACGGCTTGCTTGAACCCTATACCTAATGCTTAAGCGCGTTTCTGTCAATCAGGGTGTCCGCTATTTTTTGAACTGTAACTTCTGGTTTTCGCCGCAAAAGTTCTGGACTGTAATGATTGTACGCAACACAAATCAAAATGTGCAGTACCTCTAGGCAGGTGCAAAACCACCCGAACCCTGTTCCTGCAGGAGACGGGTCAGGGGGACACCAGCATTTGCGAGGCCCCGACGGCATAGAGAGCATGTGTGTGTGTGTGCGCACGAGAGAGCGAGAGAGAGACAGAGAGAGAGAGAGAGAGAGAGAGAGAGAGAGAGATAGAGAGAGAGGGAGGGAGGGAGGGAGGGAGGGAGGGAGGGAGGGAGGGAGGAGGGAGGGAGGAGAGAGAGAGAGAGAGTGTGTGTGTGTGTGTGTGTGTGTGTGCACGAGCGCGTGCGTGGCTGTGTCTGTATCGCAAGGGTGTGACTGCAAGACCTAGCCTACGACGTGCACGTCTGACTTTGTTGTGTGTTTTGGCAATCTCGAGTAAATTGAGCCCTCAACTCAGCACCCGAAGTTTAGTCTGAGTCATGTTCATTAGCTCAGTGTTGCCGAGCCCTTCAAGCGATCGGCAGGCAGTCGACCAGATGACAGTGAAGGTGCGCTGTGCGAGACATCAAGGGTCGCACACCCTGGACCCTCAACTCCGGTTAAGCTACCGCCTGCTCCCTTGCTTCTTGGACATGTCATTACCCACTGATTTGCAGCATGGGCTGCCCTACTGTGCCTGCTGCTGTCCTTCGTGGACTTGGCCGTTCTACGCATTGTTGCCGCAGAGCTGGGTTGAGGGTCGGATCTGTAAACTTTTTTTTTGGTCACCCTGGTTGCTGAGGAACTTGGTCAACTACCGTCTTCACCCCTAAGCCCTGAGCCCTTCACGCTGCACAGGTCAAGGACGAGCAGTTCGGCTTCGACGCGGTCTTCACTCCTGGAACACAGGCCGCCTGCGAATCCCCCCTAGAAGGGGGTCCTTAAAATCCTACTACCCTCTCTAACCCTATGTACACCTTTCCAGCAACAGTTCGACCTGAAATTGCCCCTATCTAACCCCTAGGCTCCCTCAGAAGGGGTCCCCCCATTATTTCCCGATCTTCAGTTTCCAGCATGACCACCACAGAGTCCCCGACAAGCTGGTAGGGTTTAAAAGGGCTTTGGCCGGATTGTGGAGGTGTATCTAACACTAGCGTTTAAGGTTTAGGGCTTAAAGCGTAAAGCGATGCGCGCACCCTACTCGCTAGACCCTGAACCTTAAACTCCTCGTCCCTGAACCCTAACCCCCCTGCGGGTGTTTAGGTCGGGAAGGACAGCTTATTTTCGATTTCCCCGGCAGGAAGAGGTCTTCGAAGATTGCCGCGACCTGGTGCAGTCGGCAGCCGACGGCGTGAGCCTCAATACCCTAAATCCCGACTTGCAGAGCCCTCGGGGCATTTGAAGGCCTGCTCTCTGAGATACTGGGTCAGTTCTCTACAGTCAGTATGGATTGTAGGGTCCTGGAACTTTACAGCATAGTGTTACGGGGTTTGGGGTTTTAGGCTCTAGGAGTCTACTGCGTATTGGTTTGGGGGCTTCGGGTTTCAGGTTTATCGGCTAGAACTCTACTGCGTAGGCCTTACGGATCTTACGGGTTTTCATGAGCCTCCGTGTTTTTTTTTGGGGGGTTCAACTGGAGCCCAAGGTTACAACGTCACGATGTTCGCGTGCGCCTGGCTTGTGGCACAAGCTCCCAAGACCCGAGGGTTCCTGAGTTCTTACCTTTGAGGGACTACGGACCCCCGGGGTAATTTGTATAAACGGCATGGATGATACGGTCTATTTATGTATATATATATATATATACATATGTATATATATATATCTTTAATTATTTATTATTTATTTTTCTATTTTCTTGCATATACATATACATGTAAGGGTTACAAAGTCGTGGGATGAAGGGCCTCTGAGGGTTTTGCGGAGGGAACTCAGACCTGGATCGCACAACGACACAAAAGCGTAGGCAGATCCGCATGCAAACAATTCAGGGCCCATGGATTCTGAGTCTAAACCCTCAACCCCAACCCCTAAACTGATCTTGCCGTGGGAGCACCCATCAAAACCAACCCAGGGTTTTGCGTTTCACACCAGCGAGTCTCGCCGACATAGGGCGACTTAGGTGTCTGAGGTTTGGGGACTTGGTTGTGGGGCTCCGGGTCTGGGGAACTTTAGGTCCTGGAGGGTCTGGCTTCAGAGTTGCACGGTTTGGAGCTTCAGGTTGTCGGGTCCAGAACCTAAGGACCTGGTGACTCGCTTCCAGGTACGGCCAGACCGGGGCAGGCAAGACCTTCACGATGTACGGCGCCAAAGGCGGGGTATTTTGGAGCAAGGTAGTCCCTTGGGATATGCTTTCCCTGATTGGCTTGAAGAGGATCACATCAGGAATATTTTCCGAGGGTTTTTAAAGGGCCATCCTAGGGAGGGGTTGGCAAGTGCTCAGGCCGCCAGCAGTCGATGACACCCATAGCCCTAAACCGCGAAGCGAAAAGCGCTGGTGTTTACTCCCGTGCTTCGGACGAGCCAAAGCACAGGGTTTGGGGTTTCCTTTGTCATAGTTGGGTAACATTTTACATGTTTGAGGGCACGTAAACCCAATAAGGAATAGACATTTACAATTTTAATGCTATCCCAACCATGAATTAGTTTTGTGTCTTTAAGATGTAGAGGCTCGGCTTTGGAGCGCAGCGTTTGGTTCTTACTCGGGGGCTTCGATTCGAAGTACATCGGCTGGGCTTGTCGCTTCCATGCCGAGTAGCCTAAAACCTTTTGAACGAACCCTAAACCCTGAACCCTAAACCCTCCAGACACAACCCCCGCGTCCCATGTTATGGCCGCTGCATGTTAAGGAGCATAAGAACGACATGAGAGTTTCCGAAATTAGGCGGTGGGGGGGGGTCCTTTACAGGGAGATTCCGCGATAGTAGAGGGAGACCATTCTTTCTCAAAACTTGCGCGTTTTCTATGCTTGGCCCGCAGCTCTTGCGGCAAGATCTGCCCTGTCCCATCGACATACTTCAAAATGCATCACCATAACGCAGGGAAGTGGCATCCTGACTACAGAACCCGCAGCATCCCACTCTGGATACTCTTTAAAATCCTGAACCTTAAATAGGTCCGGAATGTCGACAGCCACCTTTCCAAGCATGTTTCTGCTGCTTGCTTTGGCCGCCTTCTCCGTCACTGACGGTAGCTGGATCGAGGATGAGGACTGCATTGCAGCCATACTTACTGGATGGGAATTAGGTGCCTTAGAAGCTTAGAATCCCTATAGAACTTTGTCAGGGATTATCTAGGATACAAAGAAAGCCAAGGGTTCAGTAGGTAGGCACTTTGGATACAGATGTTATAAATTCCCTAGCTACTTTTGAGAGGACCTTGTTTAGGAATATTTTTCGTAGGATGTCCAGGGCCAACTCAGTAATGGGTTCGAGGTCCATGGTTCCATGAGTATAGTTGGCGGTGCGTGACTTGGGGCAACCATACATCGGAATGCATTCCAGGCACCCCAGAGCTTAGCCCCCCCCATGCTTCCTTGGAGGTTTAATTATGATGGGACAGACGCAACTGGGGTTGCCAAGTTCCCCAAATAGGGTTGTGGTATCGGCTTCCTGATTTTCAGTGTGTAAGTGCCCATGAAGCTCCAACCAAATCCTTTGCTGTTGCTCTCAGCTCGTGCTACCGTGAAGCCGTGGACAGAGAGGCAAACGAGCCTCTCGACGGTCCAAGAAACCTCTGCAAGCAACATGCTCAGCATCTAAGCCACTGCAACTCACTGCCAGCTATGATAGTCAGCAAAGTTGTCCTAAGCCATGCGCTCTCATTAAACTCTGAGCCCCCCAAAACACGCAACCCGAGCCTCCTAAAGCCCGACTCCCCCCTGCGCCCCGAAGGCCCTCCGCATCCGCACCAGCGAGCGCCTCGCTGCGCCACCACGGCGCCTGACTGTGAACCTCGACGAAGCGCCGGCGTCGAGGTGAGGAGCGGGGAGGAGTGGGGGGTTTAGGGGCTTGAAGGGGGTTTGGGGATTAGGGTTCAAAGTTTACTTGGGGGCAGTGCGTGGGTTGGCTTAGGGATTGCTATTTTTTCGTTTTTTTTTGAACATTCCCAGGGTGTGTGTGTGTGTGTCTTTTTGTGCCAAAAGTAATTTGGTTAATGTTAAGGGTTCTGGCTTTTTTGTGTGTTATTTCTTTGAGGCTGAACTAACAGAATTTTGTTTTTTGAATCGGGTTTGGGTTCTGTGTTTTTGTCTTTATAAGGGGGCTTCTAGGGCTTCTAGAACCCGCCAAGATTCCCTTGCCAAGCCCATTACACATGCAATTTTGCTTCATGTCATTTCATTTCATTTCCAGGTTTCTCGGCTCCCCTGAAACCTGCCACCCCCCCCCCAAAAACCTGTCTCAAGATTCAAGGCGGGGTGTGTGTAGTAGCACATTCATCACTTGCGCAGCTGCTGGCTGTTTGGGGGGGGGGGGGGGGGGGGGGGGGTGTGTGCAACAGCAGACTTGCCATAACCCATGTTCCCTAGCTGCCTGCCCGTGTGCGCATGAACTTTCATACCTCGCGCTCCAAAGCTTCCAATCCATGGTTGCAGGGCTTAGGGTTTGTTTGGGGCTGCTCCCTGAAACCTCTGGAAGCCCTGAACCTTAAGACGTAATTGCAAACCTTCAACCTGAGCGACGCCGTCTTTGTTGGTACTTGTCTCTTTGGAGGACTCGCAGGGTTTAGGATTTGGGTTTAGCGCCGGGCCTAAACCCTAAGCCCTATCTCAGGCCATAACCCTAAACCCTATTGTATCCCTTTGAAGGCTCATAGATTATATGTGTATGTGTACATATATATATATATAGATATATGAGACGCGGTCAAAATTGCTGCTTGCTTCTTTTAGAAGCGGGGGAGTTGTTGCAGCAACACGCCGAGGATCGATAGGGGACACGCTAAAATGATATTGCTATTTGATACGATAGGATAAAAGTGCGGTAGGTGACAAACATGGAAAGCGATATGGGGGCTCGCTAATTCAAGCACAAGCAAGGCTTAGCCGACTCATATACATCATATGTATATACATATGTCCCCCCCCCCCCCCTCCCCCCTCCCGCCTCCCCCCCCCATACCCAACACCCTACAATTGAGAGGTGGAGCTTCCTGGCCAATGTTTCCGGCTTTGAGAGTTACCGAGCGAAGGCCACCGGCTACTTGGAGCGACCCGTCCGATGGAATCGATTGCGGATATAGGGCTTGTAGGGTTTTAGGGTTGTAGGGTTTAGGGTTTAGGGTTTCGGGTTGAGGATGCTTTATTTACATATTTTCTTAAAGGGCATTTAGGGTAGACAGGGAGCACCAAGGAAGTGTTTAGTTCCTTTGGCGTCCCGGCTTTTGGGGGGGGCTAAGTACCGCCGTTCTGCACAATTTTCATTGCCAATGTATGGCTCGAAGTAGACTCAGACCCTAAACTCGGAATGGAATACGCTACATGCCCTAACTGCCCTAACTGCCCTAGTGCCCTAAGATCTAAGACCTAAACCCCCAAATGTGTGATTGGTATCTTAGGCCGCTTAAAGTTAACATGTCCCAGTAATGTTGGACCTGCTTTAATAAGTTACCCCCCCCCCCCCCCCCTCAACAGTCGCGAGCCTGAATAAAAAAAGACCCCAAACAGTCGGGGGGGGGGGGGTCCGGAGCCTCCCTAAGCTACCCCGCGACCCTGGAAAGGTCGAGGCTTCAGGCTTCAAGTATCCCTTCTTCTCGAGAAAGCTTATGCCTTCCTGAAAACCGAAGGACTGAGCCCCGGGCCCCGGGAGACTTGCATTATAGCGGGCCCCCAAACAAAGGTATTAAAGTGTGTCCGGAGGCCTCCGTAAGGTACCCCCTTTCCGGATATGATTCGCCTATGGAATCATCTAGTTTTAAGTAAGGAATTTATAAAGAAAAGGCGCCCTGAAAAAAGAAGATTGTCGGAGATCCTGGACAGGTCGAGGAGGCTTCAAATATCCCTCCTTCTCGAGAAAGCTTATGCCTTCCTGAAAACCGAAGGACTGAGCCCTTGGCCCCGGGAGACTTGCATTATAGCGGGCCCCCAAACAAAGGTATTAAAGTGTGTCCGGAGGCCTCCGTAAGGTACCCCCTTTCCGGATATGATTCGCCTATGGAATCATCTAGTTTTAAGTAAGGAATTTATAAAGAAAAGGCGCCCTGAAAAAAGAAGATTGTCGGAGATCCTGGACAGGTCGAGGCTTCAGGCTTCAAGTATCTCTCTTTTTCGAGAAGCTTATGCCTTCCTGACACCCTCAAAAAAACAGTCACGGCCCGAAATCTTTTCATTATAGCGGACCCCAAAACAAAGGGCCAAGATCCTGAATAGCCCAAAAAATTTTCGTAATAGCGTCCCCCTAGAATATTGCGGGTGCAACATTAAGACACGTAATTGCATCGTTTTGGGTCGGGATCAGCAATGTTTCCCAACAGCACCCCCCTCTACAACCCCGAGCCCTTGCCCCCCACACGTCCCCAAAGCCTGAACCCCTTTAAACCCCTAAGCCCAGCAGCTGCAAAGGAAGTACATTCCCGCGGCCGTGCTTCCCCTCGTCAACTCCATCGCCAAGACGCTGCAGTCGGTGCAGCCTGGCGCCGGGGTTTTAGGGGCTCTTGGGGGGGCCCTTCTCGGATTTAGGGTTTGCTGTGTTAGGGCTTTATGGCGTTGGAGGCTGGAATGAAGGGCGTTAGGGCGAGCGCAAGCCCTCTACAGAAGGTGGGGAGCGGGGCATAGATGTGAGGGTGGGTTGGGGGTGGAACCGGCACAAGATTCAGGACCTTCAGCCCTAAACCCTGAACCCGCATGCTGCAGGTACTACAAAGACTATGCACAAGAAATGCACGGGATCGCCGCGGCGTTGAACTTGTCGGTGGGGGAGATCGCCCCGCACTCAGGTCAAGCCTTGAACCTTCAACCCTACACTGTCAAGCCCCGCGCCCCGCGGGGGCAACTTTGCCCTTGTTAGGGTTCTGGGCTCATAAGACTACCCAACGGGCTGTGGGTTTCGGAGAAAAGGAGTTCTTGACGAAGCGGCCCTGCAAGCTCTCAAAACCTCAAAGCCAACCTATCCGCAACCCCAAGCTTCATCAGAGGGCATACCGTTCAGGGTCAGTTGTGTTCCCCTCATAAGGGGTTTGTTCTTTCGGGTTCTCATACGTGCCCTGATAGGGTAAATCCAGACAGATGGCCCTGAGCCTGAAAACGCGCCCATGATCATCCAAGCAAGCCCCGAGCAGCCTCATCCCCCAAGCCTGGAACCCATCTTAAACCTTAAGACTCTAAACCCCAAACCCCAAACCCTAAACCCCAAAGGAAGCCTGGGGCTTCAGGGCCTGTGCCGCACGAAACCAAACCCCCCCACCCCCCCCCGGCCGAAGGTTCTGATCAATCTCGTCTATCAAGTTGAGGGCATCGGAACCTCCTGCAAGAAAGTGCCGCCCGGCCTAGCTAGCTTGGCTCCTTGTTGGTTGGGAGACAGGATGCCTGAAACCATCCCCCCGCCTGACGTCCCTTTAAGGGGATCTCCTTCTTCGTAGAGAGTTGGAAGGGTAAGGAATAGGTACCTCCCCCCTGAAGTTATTACAAGGCGGAACCTACCTCATGGTTATTTTGCGGACAGGTTCTCGAGGCCCGCCCCCCCGCCCAACCCCCGCGGGGTTCGCTAAGCCCTGACGCCTCCTAGACTTCAAGACCCTGAGCCCGGATTTTGGGCTTCGAGTGTAGGGCCCTTGTAGCCCAAGCATACCTTTAAGCCTTTCAGCTAAGACAAAATTTGCGAATGATAATCTACCTTGCCACCTTGCATCTTTTTCAATCATCAGCCACATCCCGATCATTCTCTAGCTGTACAGGCAAGTCTCCAAGCATCATCTTTAGTCTACTTGGTCTGGGAATACCATCAGATTTGTTTTCAACTTGATTCATGCAGACGTGAACAAGTACCGAGAGAGTTCGCATCCTTTTCCACCCGCGCCCCCCCACTCCCCCCCAACATGTGCAAGCAGGCAATGTTTTCGCCGGCAAAACCTCTTTCCAAGCCATTTAAAACCTAGACCACAAAGCCCCTCTCAACCCGAAATGGGGTTGAGAGTCCAGACAATTCTTTCGAAGGGTTCCTGAAATCCTGAAATCGGGCCCTTATTTCAAGAACCGCCACTCCAAATACGAGGAACACGACGGGTCCCTGCCCCAGCGAGCGACAAGGACCCGGACTCTGTGCCTTGGCTGCGGTGTGCAATGCAATTCAGGGGTTCAGGTTTGGAGGGTTTGGTTTCGGGAGTAAAGCGGTAGTAGGGTTGCAGATTTTGGGTCTAGGCCTCTATACCCTGAACACTAAGGGGCCTAAACCCTCCTAAGGCACTCTGAAACCCTGTAAGGTTCGGCCCTGGTGGCTCAGGGCTCCGCTGCCGAGGACCCGGTTTGGCAAGGCGTGCGTTTGAGGGTCTAAAGCTCAGGGCGTTTAGGGGTTTTGGGGCGTTTTGGGGTTTAGGGTGCTTAGGGGTTTAGTGTTCGGGGGACCAAGATGCTTTCCTGGAGGGTTGGGGTTTGGGGTTAAGGGGTTTGGGGAGTTTGAGGGCTCAGGGGTGTAGACATGAGATTTACGGGTAGCCCTGAGTCGGGGTCAGGGTCGTGAAGGGGCTTAGTGACGCTTAGTGTTACGCGCTACAACAAGGGCCTGCAGAGCCCCCAAGAAGACTTTAAACCCTACAGTGTTAGTCACGGGCTTCTTCAAGGTAGGTTCGCTCCCAATGACAATTCCTTGGACAGCAGCCCTACAGACCTCAAAGCGTCGGTCCTCTCTTCTTAACGCCACCTGAAAGCCTAAATCCTGAAAGCCAAAGCTTGCCCGGGGATCCTAAGTACGCCATCAGTGCAAAGTGCACTCGAAGTGCGCTGGCTCCATCAGGATTTCGGGTTGATGGTTCAGGGCTGGGCAAAGGACATAGTCAACATGCCCGGCATGTGGCTTGGGCATCAATCATACCCCCGTAAAATGAGGGGCAGGGTGTAAAAACGCGCCACTTGCTCCTTCGACGGAACCATGATGGAATCATGAAGATTACGCGGTTGAGGGTATGTTGGGTGTTTCTTAGACTGAAACCTTCAAGCAGGCCGCAACTTGGACTGGGACTTGGACAGCTCGCTGCTAGAGTGCCCACGGGTTTAGAAAGATCCCTGCCTTGTTATGGATTTGGGTCCAGGCTTTCAGGTTTAAGCTTTGAGGCTTCAGGGCTTTTAGGACTGTGGTGTGTGTGTATACCTGCCATGTTGCTTGGCCTCGGGATCCGCCAAGGAGCCAAGACATTCCAGGCAATGCAAATACCCAGCTTGCAAGTGGCTTCGGGTTTCAGGGTGTTAGGGTTTGCGGGTTTAGGCCGTCTACCCTGAGATCTAGTTTTCGCCTACATGACACCTCCACAGTGCAAAGCCGGAAGCAGGCCTAGGATGATGGATGCCCGGTGGTACAAAAACTGCTTGTTGCGTCAGGATCCCGAACAGCGTTATGGAAACTAAGAAGGGGTACCCTTTTGTCTGCTGGGGTTCTGGCCAGAGCAGGTACGTGGTGGAGGTGGACTACCAGCGCGGTGGCAAGACCGCCTTCACAGGTGTGCAGGCCACGAGCATGTTGCTCTGAAGGACGCTCGGAGTAGGCCTTTTAGGCTTAGGGGTTGCGGGGTCAGGGCCTAAATCCATCTGCCCCGGACCCTGAACCCTAACCTTTCGAAAGCGGCAGCATACCCCGTCACAAGCGATCAGTAGGACCTCGCCACCGCAGGTGCTCGGCATGATCGGGATCCTGCATGGCGTGTACGGGGGCAAGTTCTCTGCCTCCCGACCTCTTCAGCAAAGCTCAGGGCTTTAGGGTGTAGGGCAGTGTAGTGTAGGGGTTGTAGGCCCTAGAATTCAACGACTCTGCAGCCCAAACGTGAAGCCTGAACCCTAAGCCCTAAATCGCCCGAAGCTCTCAGCCCTGCACCTTGTGCGCACATGTTTTTAGGCGCAGCTCAACGCGCGCGACCGTGGCGGCAACGTCGCTGTCAACCTGCTGGAGGACAATAAGAAGTAGCAGCATTACAACGACTTCAACATAGCAGTGTTGATCGCCGGAGTAAGTAAGATAAGCATGGTCGAGCAAAACAATACATGAGTTTCGTTTCAAAAACCCATCATAGCACGAACACGTACTATTTTCTCGCAACAAACTGAGCAATGCTGCATATGTCATATGCAGGAGCGGAAGCAAGTACCAAAATTCTTCCCGATGCTCCCTACATATACATACGCTTGTTCGCATACTGTAAGCTCACAATTTCCCAGTCCCTATATTATGCAGAACTGGACACTGGAGGTGGGTGGTTTTTGGGTTCAGGGCTTACAGAGTTTTGTCGTCCCTGCCTAGTGCAAAACTTCCAATCCAAGCAACCAGAAATTCCTTTCCCCTTCGCTTCACCAGCAGGACTTGCAATTCCAACAAACCATTCAGCAAAGGAAAAGAAAAGGGATTCTACTGATACGGTTGCAAATCCACGTTATGACAAAGCCAAGCCAAGCAATGCTACAGCGTATTGACAGGCTGTGAATGGCGTATTGAATAGGGAGGAATGCTCTGTTTTCTGTATTTGTAGCCTGCAAATGGGCAGAAAGGCTGTGCACATATTTGGAGCCTGCGAATCTGCGAACAGGCACGAATGCTGCACTCCACAGTGTGTTGAGCCTGCGGTTTGGAGCCTTGCAGCCAAGACCTGTAGGGCTTGAAATTTTGTGATCCTCATGTGATTTGTCGTTGATGTTTGGGCTTCGGTCTTTAAATTCCTGTTTCAGTTTGGACTGATGTGTGCTGTTCAAGCTCATGTCTGCGGGTATGATGCAGCTGAGAGGAGATCCTGCTGGGCGGCAAGACCCCGACGCACGTCATACGAAAGGCCATGGAGACGGCGCAGGACGTACTTCCCGGCACCCTTTCCCACCCTGGTCTGAGCCGCCATGCTGTGAGCCCTCAGAGTGATGAAATGGCCCACCTCATATTCTCCTGGCTCATGAGCGTTAGCATGAAGAGGGACATCCCAACCCTAAAGCCCAAACTTGCCCTGAAAAAAGAGGCTCGGACCATCATTGTGGGCATCTACCAAGTAAATCCAACATGTGCAGCATCAGCAAAAGCAACATCAACCGCAAATACCAATGCAACCCAAGATGAATCGGAACATCCCCGCAAGTCCCAGATCCACAGCCCTAAACCCGAAACCCGAAACCCTAAACCCTCAACCCTAGCCCTAAATCCTAGTCAGCTGGGCGTCAGGACTTTGACGACTTTGAGTGCCTTGGCCTGCCAGGGTTGAGGGCTTAGGGTTTCCAGGTCCTGAGCACCCAACCCCAAAGCCGAACTCCCCTGAAAACCGCACCCCTGAACCATCGGTTTTCAGTCCCGAGTCCCCTTAGCCCACATCCCAGACCCTGAGAGCGCAGGTGCTCCTCAACCATCCTAAGCCCGGGGTGGTTTGTTTTTACAACCATAAGGCAGTGGAACCCACATCCCGGGAAACCGTGCGGCAATCTCACGCGGAAAGGCTCTTCTTGCTGTCAGAGCGCTTGGCCAACCCGGCCTACTTTGTGATCGCGGGGGCGCAGCACGGGCAGGCCATGGCTGTGCGAGCTTACCGAAAACCCAAACCCGTTCCTGGAAGTCACGGGTCCAGAATGTTCTTTCTCAAATACAAAGTCACTTCTGATGGTACCGGATTTGGTGAAGACTCTCGCCTAGTTTCCGCCTAAACACTACTCGTACTGAATGGCTGCCCAGAACCCTAAACCGAATGCCGTTTAGGGCTGAAGGTTTGGAAGCCATCCCGAGAACCATAGCCGTAAACCTCAACCCTTTGCTCCTTGAGGCCTAGACGTCGATCCTCAATCCTTTCCCAGCCTCCCAAAGCCTCCCTTCTGTTGTTTCTGCGGACGTAATCAAGCCCTGGAGCCTCTCAACCCCAAAACCATCAAGCTCCGAACTCTCGACCCTAAGAACCCTCAACCACGTATCAGAGTGCAGGGCGCCATCCTCACCCGTTCTCGCCACAGTGGGCACGCCTGGCGATTGGGACAGGCGCAGGCGCCGTCCAGAAGAAGCCGCCGAAGTTTAGGAAAGTCGTCTTGAGGCGTTGAGGGCCCTTGAGGTTCAAGTTGCAGGGTTGAGAGGTTGAGGCGTTGAGGGTCTTTTCGCGTAAATTTCAGGCTTTTGGGCTTGGGAGCTGGGTCCGGGTCTACCGAAATTATGGTCCAGGTGTTCGGGTCCCTATTACTATCGTCCTCGTAATCCTGTGTGGTGCCAAGAAAGGCTTCTCAAGCCGCGAACCTTCAGTTGGGCAACCCCCCAAACACCGGACAGAAACAAGGGCCCAAGGTACCAAAGCCCTAAACCCTAAACCCTAAACCCTAAACCCTAAACCCTAAACCCTAAACCCTAAACCCTAAACCCTAAACCCTAAACCCTATACCCTAAACCCTAAACCCTAAACCCTAAACCCTAAACCCTCCAGCACCTCAGGGTTTGGGGGTTGAGGGTTTTCACTCTCCCCTTGAGCTTCAGGGCGGTTTTAGAATTCAGGGTTTAGGGTTCCGGATGTAGGGCTGAGGGTTTAAGATTAGGGTTGCCCATCTCCTCCATGTGGTTCGTGGTGAGTTTAGGGTTCAAGATTTTAGGAATCAGGGTTAAGGCGGTTAAGGTTTCTCGTTTCACCTCTTCCCCACTGCGGTTTGTGGTGGGTTTAGCTTTTCGGGTTCAGGATTTAGGGTTTGGGTTTATGGTTTCCCTCACCCCGGGGGGGGAGGGAACGCGGAGTGCTGGCGCAGAAAGGGGTTTAGGGTGTATCGGGGTTAAGGTTCACGGCTGCGAGAAGCCCGAAGCGACGAAGCATGCGGTTTAAACAATCACAGAGCTGTATCGAGCCTGTCCGTCCAAAAAGTACTCCTGCCCACTGCCTGAAACCGTCATGTTTTTCCGAATGGTCCTGCGGAAAGCCTGAAGCCCTAAAGGTCCCCCTAGCCCATGTTTTCTGGAGTTTTGCTGCTTGCTGAAGAGGCCATGGACAAGCACGGTATCAACCCGCACCCTGGTGAACGTGGAGGTTTTGCTGGGTTCTTGTTGAGAAGCCCCCCAGGAACTCAAACTAAGTTACCATTTGGGGCTTCCTGGTGAACTTCGTGTCCTACCATGGGAAGCATACTTAAGATACGTTGTAGAGGGCACGAATGCCCTTGCTATGTTTGTCCCAGTCCCCGAGAAAGGATCGGGAAATGTGTGATGGAGCTCAGGTTGTCTTTGGCGGAGGAGGGGGCGGGGGAGGGGGTGTTGACTACTAGGGGGATGCCCTTATCTCATCCAGTTTTTCAGATCTTTGGGAGGTCGCTGGAGTGTCCTGCAAGAGAAGAAATGCAGACTCATGTAGATCCTGGACGCAGGTCACCAGTTCCCTAAGCAACATTCACTCGCGAACCCCCCTGCAAAGTGCCCATGAAGATGGCAGAACTAGCCACATCTTGATTCGTCTGAAGTGCCCCGTCTGCCTGCCCTCACAGCCTTGGACTTCAGGAGCACGTTCCATTCCTTATCTCCCGAATTCCCTCAACCTCAATCCGCTCGAGTCGCGAGCCACGAGTGCGGTGGTTGCCTTCACCCCTTGACAGCATCAGGCAGCCAGATTGGTTTCGACTACAGACCAACTACGACCCCTGGACAGCACCCGGCCAGCAGCAAGTTCGCAAACCCCAAACTCGAAGGTTGGAACCATGACCCTTATCATGTATAGTGTCTATAAGGGTTATATAACCGGGGGCCCAAATGAAGGGCCCATACTTCGGATCCCCTATAAACCCTGAACCCCGAAGTAGATGTGGCTGTTTTGGGGGACCAACGCCTGCCGAAGCTGGATGCCACCCAAAGCAAGACAGCCCTGTGACCAACGGAACAATTCATACCCTAAACCCTAAACCCTAAACCCTAAACCCTCAACCCTCATCCCTCAACCCTCAACCCTCAACCCTAAACCCTGAACCCTAAACCATGTCTTGAAGAACGATGGCTGAATCTTGCCCCAGCAGATATGTCGAAACTGTCGGAGCACAGTCTGTTCCACCCACCGGCCTTCAATTAAGCGAACATGCCTTCACCGAGGATCCTTTCCTTTTGATTTTTTTGGGGGTCAACAAACCCTAAACTCTAGATTCCTGAACCTCAACTCATCGGTTTAGGATTGAAGGATGATCCTCCAAACGCTGTTGCCTCGGGTCCAGGTTCAAAGGCCCCTAAAATCTAAAGCACAATTTCCTGAGCCCTAAGCTGTGACATGCTTATGACCTGTTCAAGGGTGTATAAACAAGGTCACCCATAAGGTGCTTCGTACGGAAGAATGCGAGGCCCCCCCGTCCCCCCCGCTACTGTAATCGTAGTTAGTTCTGAAAGGAGACTATGTTACTCGGTGGGGGGGTGGGGTGGGAGTGTAGGAAAGAGTTAAGCCCTACACCCTAAACCCGTCGGGCTTGGGGGTTTAGGGCTAGGCCACCGGCCGAGCCGCCCCCACATGCTGATGATGAGTATTAACAGGTATCAGGAATCATCGCGAACACAGAGCAAACGTTAGCTAGCAATCTGGAGATTGCTGCCATGATTGTGCTATTCCATATTGATTCTTGTTGCAAGTGTTTTCTTCCGATTGTATCCTTTCAATGGTTGCAAATTCGCTCATTCTCTCAACCCGCTGAATCCCAACAGCCCAGGCGGTTCCGAACTACGACAACCGCCGCCAGCCCTCGGTGAAAAACGCCGCCAGCTTCTGCGCCCAAGGCGCTGATGAGGCGTGCGTGACCAAGGCGGGGTTCAGGGTTTTGGGGTACAGGGCTTTGGGTTCAAGCTTAGGACTTTTATGGGGCTTTGGGTTCAGGGTTGAAGAGGGGGGGAGGGGTTCTGGACACCGGAGTGATTTTCTGGGCGTTAGGGTGCAAAGCACTCGGGAGGTTTTCTTTCGAACCGTGCTCGTTGGGGTTAGAGATTCGGGGGGATGGGCGGGTGGGGTTTGGGTAGGCACTTCAGTCGACTCAACAAAAGATGCGCCAGTTTGGTCTAGGGATTCGCGCCTTCTACCACAGAGCCCTTCACCCGCCAGGTCATGACGACCTGGCCTACGAAGAACCATCACACGGACATCACGTCCGTGATGTGCCCACGGACGGGCTTCATGAGCTCCCTGGTGCTGACTTTGTTGGGGTCCTTGGGGGCTGTTGGGGTTTTTGAGGGTTCTTTAGCGTTCTGGCTGCACAGTTTCGGGTTGGAGGGACCTTAGACTGGGGTCAAACCCTTGGCTTACGAAACCTTTCCATTGTTCGGGCTGGGGGGGGGGGGGTAGGTGTAGGGTTTTAGGGTTTAGGGAGCCTAGGGTTTACAGCAGTGCTTAGCGCCCTACACCCTCAGCCGCCGCTTGACTTTTGAAGCCTAGCGCTGTCGGGAATTCCCGTGTCAGGAACCACCGTCTGGAGTCATGCAGCTGTGACTGAGACCATCGTGCTGTAGCCACCGTACACGCTCCCTGAATCCATGGGGAAGTCGCGGCAAGTTCGACCCAAGCCTTAACATAGACTTCGGAGGAGTAAACGGGAATGGGAACAACTACTCCTGAAGGTTGCGAAGTGTTGGCTGCACGGAATAATCTCGGAGTAGATGCCTATGTTGGCTGCACAGAGTAGATGCCCACGTGCCCGGGGCTGCAATCATGTTCCCCCGGAAAGCACCAGAGCTGTCCGAGATTTCATTGTGAACCTAAGTATCTTATAAGGGGATTTTGAACAACAGACACAGTCGTTTAGATCTAGGCTATAGAATTTAGGGTTTGTTTAACCCCGAACTTCACATCTTGAATACCCTGGAGCCTCAACTAGAACGGAATTGCCGCCTAAGCCCCTCTCCTTCATTGGGAGCACGAGAGGTGCTGCTCGTTTGAACTGCGCTCGGCCTTAGGAGGCTGCCGCTGTTGGCGCGCCTTCGCGATGTAGGGAGCCCGAAGGCACATCTCGTCAGACATCAGAGCATCATACCCAGACACATATCATGCAACGCGTATGCCGGACGCTTCGCATCACCAGCTGAGCTCAGACGTGGTCGCTTGCTTCACTCGCTGCAGTCGAAAGCTGCGCAGGGCCTCGCTGGGTTCAGGGCGCCCTAATCGAGGCCCCCCCCCCCCCCCAATATGCCAGGCCCCACACCCGGAGACTGAACCTCTCCACTCTCTCTCTCTCTCTCTCTCTCGCTCTCGCTCCCTGTCTCCATGTCTCTCTCTGCCCCTCTCCCCCTCTCCTTCCCTCCCTCCCTCTCTTTCTCCAGCTCTATCTCTCTCTCTCTCTCTCTCTCTCTCTCTCTCTCTCGCTCTCTTTCAGTACATGTGCATACTAATGAACTAGTGTTGTATGTTTACTCGTTTGGCTGGTATAGGGCTTAGGGGAGCCGGCGACGCCGGAACTCTGAGGAACACGACTACATTTCCCTTGCGTGCATCAGCAGCAGCCATTGCACACTAGTCACGTCTAAGGGCAATGGTTTACTGACCCTGAATCTGCCCCTTTCCTTGGATGCGAGTTGCGCAAGTTTGGGCCCTTGAGCTCCAGATGAAGGGTTCCAAGCTAAGGGCGCATCACAAAGACCAGGCTTCCCTTCTTCAGCTCCCGAAGAGCTGTAAGCCTCTTACTTATTCCCCCCGCAAGCCCCAAGCCCCAAAATCCTAAACCCTGCGAGGCCTGTCAGCCCTATAAGCGGAATGAGCCTTAAGCCTCACCAACCCTAAAAGCCCCACAAGCTCCGTAAATCCCGGGAGCCCTATGCGCCAACCCGAACCCTAGCAGCTAATGGGGCCTCAAGCTACAGCCAGGCAACGAGGGCACGGCACCGCGGACGATCCATGACCTGGGGGGCTTCAAACATCCCGGGGTTTGGGGTTTTAGGGTTTAAGGGTTTCAGGGTTTAATCAAGGGTTTAAGGGTTTAAGGGTTTGAGGGTTTGAGGGGTTAAGGGTTGAGGGGTTTAAGGGTTTAAGGGCCCAAGGGCTTAAGGGTTTAAGGGGTTAAAGTGTTTAAGGGTTTAAGGGCCTAAGGGCTTCAGGGTTTAGGCTTTAGGGTTTCCCGGGTGCATGGCTACATATAAGTATGGCTCAGCGTTCAGGAGGCCTAGGTCAGAACACTATTTTTGAGTCCACGAAGGAAGCCCCGAGACCTTAAACCCCAATCCGCTAATCCCCTTAAGTCCCAAGACCCCTCGAGCCATGTGTCTCCTGCCAAACGAGAATTTCATCCAGGGTCTCCAGTTTAGGACCTTGTTCAGGGCGATCGTCTCGTAGAAAGCAGCTTGGTGGTTCAAGTGTCGTAAGCCAAACTTCAAAGCCAAAGCCTGAATATAGGGGTCGAAATTCACTACTAATAGTATGACCCCTATATAACTAGACTACAATAACCCCCCCCCCCCCCCACCAAAACCCTGTTCTAATTCTTAAGGCCTCTGTATTGCATCCCACACTTAGGGGTTTGCGAGATGAGGGGTCCTACGTTTCTAAGGTTTTCAGGGCCGAGGTTGGAGGGTTTGGCCACAGTGGGCCGGCTCTCCTAGTCCAAGAGACAGACATGAAGATGAGCCCGAAGAAAGATTGTGTGGAGTTGAAGGTGGACCTTAGGGAGTTCGCCTAGTCGGAAACATAATTTCCTTAAGGTCATGATGCCTTTTTCCCCTTTCCTTGCCACAGGAGATCTACCGTGTTTGCGAACAGGCGGAGGGGGATTCGGGGTTTATCAGCTGAGTTGTTAGCGCGCAGCATCAGCGTTTTCGGCCCTTACAATCTCGGGGGATTGGTGGCCCGTTTGGTTCGCTTTATGGAGGATCTTATGATGTGGAATATCGGCGGCTGCAAGCATTGGTCGTTTGGGATATGATGCTACAAGTCCTCGGGATTGCTTGCGGGGTGCTCATTGTTATGGGCTCTGTTTGGGTACCCTTCTACATAAGGCTCCGCCTTATGCTAGGATCACCAAGAGGGACCCTAACTCAGAGAACCTCCCACGTGTTGACTTATAGTTCTTAGGTCTTGTGGGATGCTCCCCCCGGCTTTTCTTCGAATCGGTTCAGGTGAGCCCAAGCTCCGCGAAACGCGCCGGTTCCGTTGGGTTGTGGGCGCCCTGCAAGTTCCGAAGCCACCCTTAGACCTTGCACCCTAAACCCTTGTCCCTGCACCCTGAACCCCTAAACAACAAAGCCTTAGCCTTGCGCTACACACCAAAATTCCTGTAAGCCCTCAACCCCAAGCCCTGAACCTTACACTTTGCAGTGCTTTTTTGAGCCTACAAGCCCTAAACCCTAAACATCCCAAAGCTCTAGCCACTAAACCTTCAAACCCAAAAACCTTAAGCCCTAAACCCTAAACCTTAGCTTCAAGCCCTTAGCCCTGAGCCCCTAAACCCTAAGCCCCTCCACCCTAAGCCCTAACAGGGCTCGGACCGATTTACCTACACGGTGATGGGGTCCATGCTGGAGCTGCAACTGGGCGGCAGTCTCCCCCAAGGGTATGACGAAGGGTATTTGGGGGTTTTAGGGGATGAGGGGCTTAGGGCTTTAGGGGTTTTGGGTATAGGATGGTATAGGGGTTTAGGGGTTGAGGGGGTTAGGAGTTTAGGGGTTTAGGGTTTAGGGGGTTTAGGGAGTTATAGGTTTTGTGTAGGGGTGGATCGGGCTCAGGGGTGTAGGGGTTGATAGGGTTGAAGGGTTTAGGGCCTTTGTAGAGCTTAAGGTGTTGTAGGGGTCAGGGGTGGATAAGATTCAATCTGAGGGGTTGTATTAACGCTTGTATGGGGGGTTTTAACAGGGCATACGGGTTGAGGTTGAAGAGTGTTTGGGCTTTAAGGATTTGCTTGGAGTTTTGACGTAAAAAAACTACTGGAACCCTACTTACTTGCATGAAGCCGCAAGGAAAAGGAACCCCGAACCCTTAGCTGTGAGGGGGTTGTGGAGTTGGGCTATGTCCTTTTCTTGGGGGAGTTCTCTGTTTAGGGTCAGATTTGGGGGCCGCCATGTTGGGTTGAGAGTGCCGAGCCCGGTCGTATCGTCGAGGGCTCAAGTCCCCTTTTCCTTGGAGTTCTGCATCTCGCTGTCAGGGTTTGGAGGGTCGGGGGGCGGTTTGGGACAGTCCACTTACTGGTCCTTCAGGTGAACCCTATCATACTTCCCCTTCGTGCCCTAAGCAAGAGCAGCCAAGGTACTGCAACGCCATCGTGGACCTTTTGGCCAAAGGCAACCCTAGCTGGAATCTGAGAGCTTCGGGTTGGCGGACTTTGGCTTTAAGGCTTAGGGTTGAATCTGGGAGTGGCTGACGGTCTTCGCATCTGAAGCTGAGGCGATTGAAGCGAAGGCGATTCTTCTGGGCTGGTTTCCGACATTCGGGGGCCAAGCGTGTTTTCTGTGCCGAGGCCAGTCAAAGGCGAAGCTGAACATCCGGCAAGAGAAGAGCGGATCAGCTTGGCGTCCCAAGAGGGGGTTCCCGAAACCCCAAAATCTAAGCGTATGGTTCAGGGTAGTGTTTAGGGTTTAGAGTCTAAGGAACCCTGACGATGGGAACCACAACCTTCGAATGCCCGTAAGCCGTGCTTGCTGTCTTTTCGGCGCAAAAGGCAGGTGGGGGTCTAAGCCCTTCAACCTTAGAAGCCTTGTAAGACACCCTCAGACCCTAAAAGCCCTTAAGCCCTCTTCAAACCACCACCCCTTGATCCCCAGAAGACCACCTGGTGAGATTGGGGAAGTCAGGCTCCGGGGCTTACGCTTAGGGCGACTAGACAAGTCAATGCTCGAAAATCCACCTGACTGGCTCGATGAGAGCGAGGAGTGGAGCTAGTCACCACTTATCGCTGATTTGCGGTTCATCGCTGCCTGGGACTATCCCTAAATAAACCCCAACGGTCCTTACCACGTAGGCTTATAGGGTTTAGGGTTTTTGGGTGTAGATTTAGGGTTTAAGGTAGCTCCGCAGGCAAGGACCCGTAAGTTTCGGAAACCACCTTGTCACCAGGTTCAACCCCGAAGCCTTCTCCGTTAGAAAGAGGCTTCAGGGCTTCAAGGCTTCAGGCTCAGGAGGGGGAGCTTTAAGCATCGGGGTTCAGGGTTTAAAAGCAACCAAACCGTGAAGGGTGGAGGGGAGGGCAGGGGGGACCCTAAACCCTGCCAAACTCCGAAGCCCTAGGCCCCACCCCATCCCATGAAGTTGCCGGAGACGGCAAGTTGAAATTTCGCAGCTCGAAGGCTACCCAAAAAAGTCAAAACCCCAAACCCGAAACGCCTAGAAACTCTCAAACTCCAAACCCAGAATGAAGCCCTGAAGCCGTAAACCCTTGAATTAGGGATTTGTGTAGAAGCTCAGGGCTTGAGGTTTAGGATGATGTTTTCGGGGAACTGGGTTTACGGTGTAGGTAGGGTTCCTACCTAAGCCATAAGCCCTGAGGTTTACGTGGAGGGCCTGCATGAAGAGCAGTGTGTGGAGCTCAGAATGCCAGAAGGGATGGGAGCTTCTCAGTATTTTTCGGGACTTCGAACTCTAAAGTGCAAGGTGAAGGTTAACTCGGGGTTTGGAGCTGAGTGTGCTTCTTGGAAGTTGCATCCTTAACGCTGATGTATGCTCGGTTTTCACCAAACAGTGCTGTCACGATGGGGTTCTTACATTCTCGCGAAATCTGTTTGGGGCCTTGGATTGTGCTCCCGCTTGCGATGTGCCTCATGGCCGTACACTGTTCGAGTGATGCATCTTCGTTGCTCCTTCGGTTTTCTGATTGCAAGAGCTTCTGCTCCGGGAGCCGTGCGTATACATCTTTATGCTGCAGAATGCCGCACACTGTTTGTTTGCGGCCACACCGGCAGAATTTGATTATCAGAACCTAGTCGAAGGGAACCCCTCAACTAGTATGCGAGGACTGGGCCCTATCATCCATACAATAGAAGTATCCATATTCAGTCTTTGGCGCCAGCAAGCTAATGCAAGACCCGTCTGGGGGGCTGTCCCGGCTGTCCCCTCGACCCGAAGCAGGGAAAGTTGTCCTGTAATGAGAAAGGCCCAACAGCCCCAACCCCCAACACCAGATCCCTGCACCCCACCAACTTCTTTACTAAACCCCGCAGCCTCCGACCCTCAACCCTCAACCCTACCAATATTACCATTAGTATTCATGTTTTTGAATACTACTACTGCTACTACTACTACTACTACGACGACGACTGTATGAATTTTGTTACTCTTAACATTCATACTCTGCATAGAAATAGGAATATAAGTGTTAAAAGTTACCATACGTAGTGTCAGAGTGACAAGGCAACTCAGCTGCCGAGCTCATGGCCATGCTCGAACGCCGCTTCGGCATGGGCAATTGGACCCTAAGCCCAAAGCCCGGAATCCTGGGTGTTTTTGGGTTTTTTGGGTTTTTTTAGGGTTGAGGCTGAGATTAGCCGAAGTGCACATGAAGTTAGCCAAGCATTGTCTTATGCTCTAGGGCCCGTGTGCAAATGCCACAAGGCCTCTCGGGCCTTCTTGGATGCCCTCTTGGGATTCCTGCCCTTCTGCTATCAGTCCTCTGTAGGGATCATATTACCCCCTATTAGAATCCCTATTAAGGAGCTGCTAGTAATTCCTCTACAGGGATCATAGTGCTAGTACAAGGGGGAACATCCCCTCGTGTCCTCGATCAAGCCCTCCAGCCCCCCAAAACCGCGAACGGACAAATCCATGCACGATCCTCGCTGGAGGGGAATGTGGGTTCCTAAACTTGAAACCAAGAGTCTGCGCCCCTACACCTTCTGAGGGTTTACAACCACCGAGAAGGCCTTAACCCCCTGGAGGCCCTAAGCCCTGAACGTCCAGGAATCTATAAGACATGTCAATTCGTCATCCCTCCCCATCCCAAAACGTGACATGAGTGTTTAAGGAACACTTCCTAAACCCACTCTTTATTGGTGCCAGGGGGGAACGATCAGAGAACCGTGGCGGCAACCGCCGGTGGCCCAGTTCTATTCTGTTTCGATTTTGCATACCCTACACCGCAAACCTTGTCGTACTCAAAAGCTTTAAAACTCTAAACCTTACATTTTGAGGCCCTAAATCCTAATGGGCTCAGGCTATAGGCTTCAGCACTTGGGGGTTTCGCAGCTTCGGGTTCCACACAGCCGTTCTCGAGCGCTACTGCAGGAGCTAGGCCCGTAATTCATTACGGTCAGGGCCTAGGGCTTGGGCTACAGAGGTGCGGGGGATCCCATGACCAAGCCTTCAACTCGAAACTCTTTCACACCCCTAAAACCCTAACGTGCTCAGAAAATATCCTGAACCTGTAACTCCCCACACCCACAACTACCCTTCAGTGGCAGCTGCCGCAGTCACCAAAGCATTCGCCTTTCTCAAGCACTGCCCCGGGCCCCATGATACCAGCAGTTTTTTATAAAGATGAATATTCTTAGCGGGAAGAACCCCAAACGATAGCGGCACAAGTGCCCATGAACCTCTAAACGACTACACTGCACGATTTTCCCCCGTAGCCCGTAGCCTTGAGAGGTTCAGAGCATGAAAGAATAGAGTGATTGCACTACTCCAAAATACAAGGGAGTGCATCACAGCCTCTAAGTACCCTAAACCTTAAACCCGAAACCATCGACAGGCCATGAACTCTGAGAGTTCGCGAAGCCACCTCGTTCTGCTCATCAAAATCATCAGCGTGAACAAGCGCCCTCGGCCCGTGCTCGTGGGATCCTATAGGGTTGTGGGCCCTTGGGTTGTTGGCCCTTGGGTTGTTGTTTATTTCTTCTGATTGGGTTTAAGAGGACCTCGACCCCGAGCCCCAAGCCCGTTCTTTTTGTGCTTGCCGGCACTTCAGTGCTCATTCATGCATAGGTGTGAGTTAAGGGCGTATATCGGAACAGCACCTAGAGTAAACTGCTGGGCACTGTTCCAAGGTGGGGGAGGATCCAACCTACTGGCTCCAAACCTGCAGAGATGTTTTGAAAGACCAGGTCGGTACTCACAGCGATTTCAGGAAAGACGTTTCATTTGGCCCCTTAAAGACGAAAGAAACACCTAGCGGTACCTATTTCGGTTCTAGGGGCCCTGTAAGAACCCCCAAGCCCTAAACCGCCTGCGGCTGTGCCAGGGAGACCAAAGAGACGCTGAAGGGCAAGATGCTCATGTGCGGCTTGGCCGAAACCCTCAACACGCACGCGAGACCCCAGGGTGCAGGGTTCAGGTTAACAAGCCCAAACCCTACACAGTCCTACATATTCAACCTCGTATGAACCGATGTAAACCCACAAGCCGTATCACTAGGCCCTGCATACCTTCCAAAAGAGAAGCAACCTGCACCAAAATCCGAAACCTGAACGCTTCTTGCCTGCGAGGGGTGCGTGCTCGAGCGACTGCACGAATGGATCGCAATGCTCAGGTGATCTGGCGGGCTCTGAACGACTAAAGAAGTCGGAGGCTGCCCCCCCCCCCCCCCCCTGCTGGTTCTTCAGGTTTGACTGTCTAGGGTCTAGGGTCAGGTTTGGGCTTTGAACCCTCCTGAAAACCATGGGCTCCTGCTTCCTGAACTTGAGTGTTTGAAATCGCTTTAAAAGCAAGATTGGCAAGAAATTTGAGCGTTGCACATCGCGGTAAGACAACACAAGGTTAGCGAGACACAGTTTGCGTGCCTCCTACTACGCTACATGTAGAAAACACACACAAGCTTCTTGTTAATCGAGCCTTGAATCCAAACCCTGTCCGAGTGAGGTCTCGCAGAAAACCCTCAACCCAAACCGGTGTCGGCAGCGTTTGGTCGGGAGTTTGGAGGGTTTGCAATACCCCAAAGGGTTTAAGGGCAAACCCTAAATCCCAGACCCCTTAAACCCCTAAACGCGGACACATGCGTAGAGACTCTCCCGCAAACCCCTACAGTAGAACCTTACACCTTGCACCACCCCTAACTTCCAAAAGTTAGAACCTCCAAAGTAAAACTCTCAAAGTCCTTTTTTTCCTTGCTCTGAAGCCTTGAGCCCGGAGGCTGCTGTTTTGTAGGGTTGGCATCAAAAGAGGCTCCAACTCGTTACCTCCCTGAGGTCCTAAAAGGTTCTACATGCCGTTTGTTTGGGTCCAGGGTTTAGGTTTCAGGGTTTCCTCAGGGTTTCCTGAGACGGCCCCTAGACCCAAAGCCATGCAGGTGACAGAGCACCAGCAGAAGGAAGCCATTGAAATCAACAGGCCAGGACGCGGCAGGAGGAGGGTGCATGCTCTAAACCCTACTTGGAGGTTCATGGGCGCTGGGCCGCATTTGCTTTAGGGTTTAGTATTTTAGCAGGTATAAGGGTTCGGGTTTAGGGCTCCTAAGACTCTAAGGTTTAAGGTTCGGGGTTTACGATTGAGGGTCCTGGCTTTCTGGGTCGCCTCGACCAAGCCTAAAAGAACTCAGCTGGGTTTCGGCTTCTAACTCTCAAAAGCCAACCAGACCCTTAAACCCTAAACCCCAAGCCCTCCCTCCTGGTCCACGGCACGCCAGATCCCTCACCGCGCTGGGTGATGTGATCGAGGCTCGTGGACGGGATCCCTTTCAGGTCCGTCTTCGCGGGCTTGGCTTTGTCGGCCAGCAAGCATCTAAAGCTTGGGATGTTCCCCGCTCTATAGACACAGCACAGGCAAGTTTCTGGGACTTGCAAAGGAGACTGTGGGCATAGGGTGGAACATCCCAAAGCTTGGGTGCCCCAAAACACAGTCTTTTAGTTGAGGCTTCTGGGCCCAAGGGTGTTACCGATCGGAAACAGCAGGCCGCTCTCACCGTTCTCACCCTAGAATTTGCGGCACCCCCCCGTGATTCAGGTACTCCATCTTACATACCCGAAATTGGCTGAGGCTCCTACCAGAGGTAGAAGCCCTGGTTGTGCACAGGAGGTTCGTTCTAAGGCTCCGGAACTCGAAATCTGTTGGCGGGTCTGGGGCAAGCCCTAAAACCCATGGCCCCAACGTACCCCTTCGAGACCCTTAAGCGACCGTAGTGTAACAGGACTTAGGGCTTGCTGACCTCCCGTGGCCTGGGCGCAGGCGCTGACCAAGGGTGGCAAAGGCGTTGTCCCCTACAGGACGCCGGGGCGCAGAGCTCAACTTGCTCACCGAGTTCGCCTGAACCCTAAACAAACACCTTGAAGGGTAAACCCTGAACCCTTAACACCCAAAACCCCTCAACTCCTCAACCCACCTCCCCTCCAACATCCCTGCGAAACGGCCGCCCCCTTTTTTTGGAGCGAACCGGGCACGGAACTGTGAAGCAAAGTAGAGCTGGAAGCTTGGGAAGGTCAGTTTAGGGCAGTGAAACTGCAAGTTAAGAGCTCAACAGCCCAATGGAATTTAAACCATCTAGATCTCCCAGTTGACCCTTCTTCCCTTTTTTTAAGTGTCGTGGGCACCTTCTGAAATCTTCAAAGCGGGCGGAGGCGAGATGTGGGCCGGGGCCGGAGCGGTTGGGGGTGGGGGTGCGGGTGGGGTCGGTGGTGGGGTGGGGTTGGGGCAGCGCTAGTCAGAAGGGATGCATGAACTCACTGGGCTTCACACCCCCAGATATCCCCAGATTCTTTCTGCGCGAGGAATCACAAGCTGACGCAGCTCATGCAAGACTCGTTGGGCGGAACTGCTCCTGTTCTGCATGTCAACGTCAGATCAGCCCCCACTCAGCCCCCTAAACTAAAGGACTCTAAATGTCCAATAGTCGCATTCTGAGCCCCTGGGCCCCCGAAACAAGACCCCCAGTATAAGGCAACTCGCGGGTGGCTTCCAGCTTCGGCTTGGTAGTTCTGGGCTTATTTAGTAGATTTTGGTAGTATGGTAGAATCTGCCAACATCTGACACAATATGACATCGCATCTGCTATCCAGGGTTCTAGGTACCCCATTAGTAAGAACCTGTGAAGGGTTACTTTTTGAGTGCCCCCTCCCCCCCCGCCAGTAGTACTTTTTCATGTTTCGCTGTGCTTCAGTTTTAAGCGCTAGGTTCCCTTGCGTTTGTGTTACTCCCCGCGAATCTTCCATTAGATCTCCCCTTTACTGGGTTTCTGGGGAATCTAGGGTTTGTAGTTTTCAAGCAATGCAAAGGTTTGAGATTGAAACTGCGACTTGGGTCACGCAGCTTAGGAGCATTGGGAGGAGCATTGGGCTTGCAGGTGCTCGATTTGTAGTACTGCTGCTGGGCATCCGGAGCCCAGCAGGCCTCTTTAGGATGGTTTCTGGGCATTTCATTCCGTAGTGGCAAATGCTATGTTTTTGGGTGGGATTAAGCAACCATGAACTTTAGACCCTGAGCCCCGGATAGTGCAACTTCGTTGTCGGCCATCGCCTAAGGCCGAAGCTTCGCAGCAGGGGTTAGTTGGGGTGGGGGTATGGCTTCGGTCAGTTGGTATTCAGAGTTCTGTGTTTGAGCACCTTAGCTTTAGATGCTGAAGCCTGAAGCATAAATTGCACCGGGGAGATAGCTTTGAGGCGAAAACGCTCATGTTCGTGAACTGCTCACCGGCCAGCTCCAACCTAGATGAGACATTCATGCCACACCGACCTGTTTAGGGTGCAGTTTCATGTTTGAGCATGCTCGGAGGTTCATGCAGGCCGAGGTGCAGCGACTGTTTCAATGCCGAAGCCCGATTCATGTTGAGCTCAAGATTGCCTTTGGCGTGAGGGCTCTCCTGAGTTCGGGCGTTTGAGATCCCAAGCCCTAAACGCTGTTCGCAGCGGCAAGGCTTACCCCAGTGTTGAGGATGTGTTTGTATTTGCCATACAACCTTCTTATGGGAGCTTACTTCAACTTCCTTAGCAGGCACCAAGCTCAGTAGCCCTGGGCTGTCAAGAGCTACCCACCAGGGCCCTTCTCGTGTTGGGGCCTCGCGTAGCAGGAGAGGGCTTAATCGGAGTTGACACCCGAGGCGCGGCTTAAATCCGAAACGCGCCGGCGCAACAGGTACCACAACTTGTCCTTGGATCCCTAGTTTATCCAGCAGGAATAAGGGATGTTTCGGGTAATGCTCGTTTGCTGTGCACGCCCTAAATCTGGGGCTGAGGATTGAGAAGCATCTGTCACGAAGCCGGTGCACGTAAGAAGTGCCGGTTGGATAAGGCAAGGCTGCCGCAGAACTGTTCAGGGATCGACGGGAGCCCTATTGGTGCCTCGCACCAATGGTGGCACCCTTCTCCTGGCTAGATTTTCGGGTTCCGACCTGGCTTCCTGAGCCCGAAAGGCTTACAGGGCTCCACAGCATCGGTGGTGGGGTTCCAGGTCTCTGAAATATGCGCAGCGAGCGAAGAAGATCACCAACAACACGGCGAAGAAGCGGCTTTGACTTTGTTACAGGGTTGAGGGTTTGGGGGGTCTTCCTGGGTTTCTTGCCACGCCACGTGCTTTCAGACTGCTTACGCTCATCTCCGTGCTGAATCCGTGTAATGAAAATAAGGAGGACTCTTCGGTTCAGGGTTAATGTGTTCTGTCTGGGGTTGTTGAGGGAGGGCTTAGGGTTTACGGTTGTTCTATTGCCCCGTTGCTGGAGCACACTGCTGCCTGAGTGCCCTACTTTGCCCATCAGTGGGCATGCAAGGATTGAGTCGTACTGTGTCCCAGCGAACCATTGGAGAAGCTCCCCCCCCCAAAAAAAAACAGAAAAGAACCCATAATCGCGGATGACCCCCGACAGCCTTGGAACCCTACCAAGCATTTGGCTCCGAGCTCATAAACCTCTGAAGTCATGGTGCTAAGTGCTAAGGTGAGATCGACGTCGCGGCGTGGATGCTCCTTCCAGTTAGTGTTGCTTGTTTTCCACCAGCTTGCCACTGATAGTGCCCGAAAGCTAAAACCGCTAAAAACCTTAAAGGCTTCAACCCCAAAAGCACGACCTACAAGCATGGAGAGCATTGACGACGGGGGTTCTCCCAAACCAGGTTTGGGGGTGTAGGTTTAGGGTTCCGGGCTTGGGGTGCAGTGGCATTCTGAAGTAGTCCTAGCCTAGACCCTAAACCCTAAACCCTATACCCTAAACCCTAGACCCTAAATCCTGGCTCCAAGTTCTTTCGGGCGTACTCCACGCGGGCAAGCTGGGCAAATGTCAGCCAAGATGCTGTAGTACCAAGCCTGCTCCAATAAAAAATTGCAGCTCCCCGTCCCATACCCGGATCCCCAAAAACCCTATCACGCCGGGGACATTTTGAATCCTCAGCCTTAAAGCCTTAAAGCCCCCCCCATAAAATTGCACCAAGCTTCCAGGCATCAACAGAAAGCTTAACACCTAAACCCTTCGCCCGAAAGCCCAGAACCCCAAACCTTGGCGTTCCAACACCCGAAAGCCCTAAAGCCCTGAAAGCCCCCTAAACCCCAAAGCCCAAACCCCAAAACCCCCAAAGCCCTAAGCCTCTCTAACCCTTGAGCCCCGAAACCGGGCTAATACAGGGGCCTTTATTCACCCTAAGCCCTAAACCCTAAACTACCCCAAAGCCCTAAGCCCTAAGCCCTAAGCCCTAAACCCCTATGATACAGCGCCTTGGTCTTGTGCAGACTGCGCCGCGCTGAAAGCCCCGAAGGGGCGCTTTAAGTGAAGCCCAGGTGCCATCGCGCCGAGTTCCAACTCACTGGCTCAAGGGTTTAGGGTTTAGGGGTTAGGGGTTTAGGGTTTAGGGTGTGTAGGATGTAGGGTTGAGGGGCTTTGGGGTTTTGCCACCCTAGGGTCTGCCTGAGACAGTGACAGTAATCAGCCACAGCTTTATTGCGCGTTGTGTGCTTGCAACATAAGCATAGCATAAAATCCCAGGATGCCCAGCAGTGCCCCCTAATGATTCGCTTTGGTAGGGCCAGGATCCCTTGCGGGCCCCTAGGTCGATAATAAACACACTTTCGGGAAAATCCTGCCGAAACCGACCCCGCCTTTAGACCCTATTTCGAATAGGGGGGGGGGGGGGGGTTTCACAGTCTCAAAAACTTTCAAGCCAATCTAAGCCCTATTCCAAAAGATGGCATATGGATAAAAACATCCCCCCTAATGCGCAAAACCCATTTCGAGCTTCTACTGGGGGAGAGGGGGGGGGCCGTTAAATAATAGGGGAAAGGGATTGAAGGGTTTTAGGGCTTTCCGGTTTAGGTGGAGTCCTCCAAAGGTTTTTGGGGAGGGGGTTGAGTGCAGTTTCAGGATACGGCTTCTTGTGTCGGAGAGGCATGGCGGCCAGGCTCTGCGATAATTGACCTTGCGCCAGAAGGTGTTGGCAGGGTGGCCCCAAGAAATCCCGGGCCCCTGAGCTTTATAGGGTTTAGGGTTTACGGCTTAGGGACGCGGTTTTCAAGTGTTTCCCAATGAAGGGACCATGTAACGACCCTAAGATCGACGCGCGCTCCGGGGACCATGCCAACCCCTTGTACCTAGCGCCGCTGGGAACCCAGAGGACTGCAACGGCGCAAAGCCCCAGATGAGCTGATTTCTAGAGGTGTAGATTGGTGAATAGGGATCATAGTACCCCCTATTGAAGGCAGGTTTGGAATTCAGGGCTAGAGTTGGTCCCCCTCCCCCGGGTTTAGGGTTTAGGGTTTATGGTGCATCGTTTAGGGTTTTAAAAGTTTTACTTTTAGGGTTTGTGGAAAGGTTCTCTCTCCATCAGCCTTGAGGTTTGAGTTCAAGATGTCGAGCCCTTTACCTAAGCTACAGGCCATTTGGTGGGGGTTAAGGCTTTTCCTGAACTGCCCTAAACCCTGTAACCCAAGCCCCAAGCCTTAGCATCCGAGCTGCTCTAGACTCAGGCGTCCTCCTCAAGACTCCAGCACAGAGCCTGCAGGACTCCCTTTGCAGTAGTCGATAGGACCTTTGGGTAGGATTGGCTGTATGGCTGTGGTTGTACTAGTCCGAGACCCTCAAGTGCTGAGGCCAGGAATTTGGGGTGTTCGTGCAGGCTCAGGGTAGCCCCTTAACCCGAGGCCCACAAGCGCAACTCATTCTGGGGCATGTTCCAGCGGGGTCTCCTGGGGCCCGCCTCCATTTCACGAAGTGCCGATGCACTGCCCAACAGGAATCGTAAGCCTCGACCCAAAAACCCTAAACCCTAAACTTTTAGGGCCCTGAACCCTCAAACCCTGAAAGCCAAAGCCGTAGATTCGAGCCGCACCCAGGTCACCCAAGGTCTATAGAGTCTAGGGTATCATGGAGGCTCATAGGGTTTAGGGGGTAGGGTTGAGGCTTGAGGCTTGCGGGGTTTAGGTTTGGTCCTAAAGTTATACCTGAACCCTACGCCCTTAGACCCAGAGACCGTCCCGAAATCTAAGCTCGTAGACGAAACCTCAGCTCAGACCCTCATCCCAGAAACCCGAAATCAGAAACGCCAAGCCCTACGCCTTAAGCCCGAATCCATAAACCCTGAGACCGCCATCTCCAAAAGGCATTCAGCTTGTCTGATGGGACCCTACACCCCGAACGTTGAAACCCTACGCTCCGTGATAGAGGGTTTCAGGTTTAGGGTTTGGGGTTTCTGCTATGCACGGCTGAGGGTGGCCTTCGCAGTTGTGCAGCAGGGTCTCGGGATGTAGAAGCGGGAACATCATGTGAGCTAACATTTTGGCAGGAGCCTTCCCCCCCCCTCCCTTGTTGAGTGAGGCTTCCCAAAGTAGTAGGGGCTTTTTTCCCTATACTTGGAGCCAGTGAACAGTTTTGGTAATTGAAATTTGGGATCATAGTGCATCTGCATTTCGCGGCCCAGATGTATGTTCACATTGTGTGGCAACGGGCTACAGCCCCAAGCCCACCGTGCGCGAAGCCTCGCTTCTTCCTAAACCGACTGCTCTAGAAACGAGCGTTTTGCCTTAGCTGATCGTTCTGCTTCCACCAGATCATAGAGTTTTTCAAAGAGGTTCTAAGAACCGTTGAGTAGGCCCGAAGTGCAAGCCGGTTCGCCGGCCCAGAGGCTACACCCTGCAGACCCTCCCTATGCCCCGAAACCTCTACAGCCATGAAATTTGCCCTGAGAACCCACTTCGAAGCCTGAACCCGAAACCCGAACACCCGCAAACCCTAAACCCCTCAGCCCTGAACCCTACTAGGGTTTCGGGCGTTTAGGGGCTTAGGGTTTAGGGTCTAAACCCGAAACCCCCCAAGCTCCAAACCCGCATAGAATCCAAGCCAATTTCGTGCACGGGGCTTTCGGGGTGGCACGGAGCGTCTGACGAAAACCGGAGCAATGCCAGGGCCTTTGATGTTTGAGGGGTTTCAGGCTTCGGGGTTTAGGGTTGGGGTTTAGGGTGCTTGGGGTTCTTGGGTGTTTTAGGGTCTCGAGGCTTTTGAGGGCTTTTGAGGTATTTTTTTATTTTTCTGGGCTTTAAGGGCTTAGCTGCCACTGAAGAGCCGAAGCTGGAAGTAGGGGCGGCCCTGGGGGTATCTTCGATTTTCCTTTATTGGGTTTAGTAGGTTTTCAGAGGGTCTTACGGGCCATCCTCCGGCCGTTCTAGGGGTGCAGGGCTTAGGGTTTAAGGTTCAGGGCCTTAAGCGCCCTTGTGCATGAAGCCATCTTGTCAGCACCTCGATGCGCACCATTCCGTTGGCGTTTTATCCCACTCTCGCGATACCGATGCTGCAGAGAGAGGGCTTGGCGTTTGGGGTTTGGGACTTTAGGGTTTACAGTAGGGCTTAGACCGCATCTTCACAAAACAAACACCCGGCAGAAAGGCCCTTAGAGGACGCTCCATTGTACAGACTCAGCAAGCTGCCAACAGTCATAGGCTCCCAAGGGAGGGCCCGAGAAGAATCTATCGAGGAACCCTAAACCCATTTTTGCTTCTTCAGGCTTCTTTGGCCCCCTGCGGATCCCTATGAAACAGGACCCAACCGTTGGGAGGCGCCTTCTTCAAGCGGAGAAGCCGTCGCCTGCCGGCGGTGGGGCGTCAGTGGGGGAAGCTCTTATGATAAGAGCTTCTCAGGATTTCTATGCGAAGGGAGGCTGCAAAGGGCGGTCTACGTGGTCTACCTTTAAGCGCAAAGGGGGTGTAGGGGTTTAGGGGTTTAGGCTTGAAGGTTTAGGCTGAGGGTAGGTTCCCTAAACGTTTAAAACACAAGCTCTGGGTGTCCCATGGAAGGTCCCCTCCTGAATGTTGGACTCCTGTTTCCGTGAATGTTGACCTGTATCTTGAAGGCCGCTGACCTTACAATCACGCTCAAGGTTTGTTTAAGGACTAGGCTCTCCTGGATTTCTGGACGGCTTGAAGGGTTTCAAAACTTTACGGGCTCCAGGCTTTTGAGGTGTTGCGGTTTATCAAGTTTAGTGCTTAGAAGGCTGCAGCTTCATTTTCGGTAACCGAAAAAAGGTAGCTGTTGCCTGTTTGATCACTAGAAAACTCAGGTGGCAAGCAAAAAGCTCCATGAGCCTTATTAAGGACATGTCATGTGCCCTTTGATCGCCAATACGTTGGCGCCCTAAACGTGACCCCCGAAACTCTGAACCCCCAAGACCCTAAACGTAAGTGTACGCACCGTGGAGGTCATAAAGCCACGCATCTTGTGTTCGGCCTCCCACGCGACCCAAGAGTCACCCGGACAGCTCTCTGAATTGTGGCCCCTTTTTGAGGGCTTAGGATGGTTTTGGGCAGTTTAGGGTTGAGAGCTTGGAATTACTGAAAGAAGCATGATAATTACGTAAGAGGGGCTGGAAGAGGAGAGACCTGTCCACTTGCAGCCGTGACATGCTGAAGCCAGACAGCCGACAGCAGCGCCCCGGGCGTGAAACTCCCAGGTAGGGTTTAGGGTTTAGGGTTTGGGGTTTAGGGCTTAGGGTTTAGGGCTCAGGGCTTAGGACTTAGGGCTTAGGTTTAGGGCTCAGGCTTTCGGATGCTTTCAGGCTTAGAGTTTATGCAGGAATTACGGTTTAGGTCGCTACAAGGCGACAGCCTTCACACAAACAAAGCCACTCCTAATATGGCCCTTATATGACCTTAGGAATCTTGCAAAAGGGTCCCCAAACCCCAGGGTACCACCTTAAGGGGTCCAAGGTAGAGTCATAGTATAGCATACATAGGGTGACTACTAGGCTACACTGAACCCCGAAGCCCAAAACAATCACTACCCCTGAATCGCAGCTAGCTCGAAAGCTGCTGCGCGGTTTCGCCGTCGGCTCAGCATGGGTCGGAGTGTCCAAGGATGACCCTCCCTGAAGAGACGACCCTAGCTTCCCCTCAGGGGAGACACCCGGATAATACAAAAGGATGGTGTCGGGTTTCGCACGGCCAGAATAGGCAGGTTTGGTCCTAGAGATCCATCCCTCTGCAAGACCCTGCAGCCAGGTTGCAGAAGAAACGCCTCTTAACCCGATGAAGACCCCAAATTCTAGGCTCAACTTCCCTCCCACTTGCAGGGAAGGCCTTATCAACCTTAAGTGTTCTGTGACGGTCTAGTTTCATGCAATCTCCTTTTGGGGCATATGGCTTGCAGAGCTCAGCCCCATTATGCCACGTTTTGGGGCTCAGAGCTTCTCACCCCAAGCCCCAACACCCATTTGGTGAGCTTTCGGCTCGAGCTGATCAGGAATCATCAGGTTCTGAGCGGTCCTTAAAGTCTTAAAGCCTTCTACACCTTCTTCATTGTTTGGAAGCGCTAGGGCAGCTTGGTGCATCGAAGCAAGCAAGCCCCACAGAGTATGGAACGTAGCATGTGAAAGCCCTAAGCCCTAAACCCTAATTGGGCTTGTGTTTTCTGAGGTATGTTTTCGGGGTTTCCGCCCCAGCGCTCCAACTGACAAAGCATGAGCGCCCCAGTTCGCGTTTGCCCGCGCCTAAGCAGCCAGATGACGTGCGGGTAAGTATAGGGCTCGTTTCAAATCCTTCATGTGGGGATTTCCAATATGTTGAGGATGCCCCGTATTGCCACTATCCTCCTTGGGGTTAGGTTCCTCCTAAACCAAGAATAAGAAAACCGTTTCAAAGACCCAGCAGCACACACCTTCATAATTGGTCATTTAGGGATGGTTCCATGTTTTCTGCTTTTGCCCGGTCGGCAGATCGTTGATCGGCACGCCTGTTCTTTGGAGAATACAAGGCCAAAAGCATGTGCTGTTGGGTATGCGAGGCGCCCATGTTTATCTGGGTTCGTAGCACGAGGATGATTCCATTGGGGGTACATCGGGGGGTACCTCGGTTTTCGAAGCAGGGTGGCGAGTAAGGCTCACCTTTACCACGTTTCACGCGTTTTTTTAAGGAAAGACCCTCAGCCCCGGAGAGATGCGAAGCTTCGCGCCCTTTAAGTGGTAGGGCACCAGGCCTTGCAGTTCCTACCACCAATAAACCCTCACTCCGCAACCCAGAGCTCAGACACCCACAGGCAAAATCCAGTTTGTAGCTGCCCCGCCCCCGCTCCACCACCCCTCCACCACCCCTCCACCACCCCTCCACCACCCCTCCACCACCCCTCCCCCACCCCTCCACCACCCCTCCACCACCCCTCCACCACCCCTCCACCACCCCTCCACCACCCCTCACCACCCCCTCCCCCCCCCTCACTCCCCCGCGTCCTGAAAAAATCCGAAACGAGTTAAGAAAGGACGAAGGGAGCGGGGTGAGGGTTTTTGAAGCCCTCATTTGGGGAATATGGGGGGCCCTTACACCCTTCCCTTCCACCCACCATGGGGTTCAAGTCTGAAGCCTAGGTCTTCATGAGTCTTTTGTGGCTGGAGTCTTCAGGTTTCAGGGCTTCGGGCGACTTTTGCAGGTTTGCAACCTCAATGTCTTAAACGTGTTCAAGGCGTAGACTGAGTTTTGGATCCGGGCCTCCCGCGGCCTCCCCGGGCCCGGCGCTGTTCCGGACCATCGTATAGACGGCGAACCCCTTTCAAACTTGATGCCGGCTGTTTGAGCACTCAACATGGAAACTCCAGGTGCTTCCTTCAACGTGCGGAGCGGAGCCCTGCCCGACTTCTGCGAGGTGGCTTTTATGGGCCTAGAAGTAGGTTTAGGGTTTAGGGTTTGAAGGTTTAGGAATGTGAAGTTTTAGGGTTTGAAGGTTCAGGTTTAGGGTCTAGGGACCTGGACTTCGCCAAACCTACAATAACTTCAGATGGAAAAAAGCAGGGAGTAAACTGCAACATATGTAGTACCCTAAACCCTAAACCCTAAACCCTAAACCCTTAACCCTGAACCCTAAACCCTAAACCCTAAACCCATTCAAGTCTTCGAAGTATCTTCTGGGGGCCTTGCCCAGCGCTTTGGGCTTTGTGCGTCTCATGCGCGGGCTTAGGGATGAATTAATGTAATTCATGTAGGGGTCGGAATATTTACTAGTATTATTACCTCATGGTTAGAAAAATGCTCTAAACCCCCAAAACCCTATTCTAATTATGAAGGCCCCTACAGTAGCCGCTTTCGGGGGAGGGGGGGGGAGGGGCGTTTAAGGCTTACAGTTGTGCCGCAAGCCCGGGGTCCTGAACCCGAAGCCCTCAGTGCAGAGCTGAGGGGGCTTTGTGGGTTTAGGGTGGGAAGCACTCAGCACGCATCTGCGTGGCATCTTGGGATGTTACCCCTTATAATAACAGTCCTTGACAGGGATGATGGTACTCCCGATGAGAATCCCTATTAAAGACTGTTAGTTTAAGGGGGAACATCCCAAGTGGCATCCCAAAAACGACGCTTCCAGGATGCCAACATCTTGACATACCGATGGGGTCTGTTCTATTTTGGGCTCAGCGTTCTCAGTACTAGCGGGTAATGTTCAGTGTTGGCAGGTATTGGTTGAGGGTGACTCCGTAGTTGAATCCTAAATATTATGAGCCTTGAATTTAAGCCTTACGGTTTCTAGTTTACAGGGTTGAACTATGAGGTTTAAGGAGGTCAAATTTGTACATGTTGGGGCCTTGTGGCTCGCCTCTCAAGACCCTAAACTCTAAGCCCTATTCATCCAAGCCCCCCCCCCCCCCCCCCTGCACCAACATTTCGAGCAGGCTGCCGGCAACATCGTCAGCCACGCCGGCCACGCTGGTCCTGTTTGCGTCACGGGGACTGGGGCCTAGGGTTCAGGAGAGTTTTGGCTTTTGAGCCACGGGCCGCAACCCCTGAAGCCCGAAACGACCGAAGATCCTGCCGTTCTGATCACGCCCCAAACCCTCAACTCTAAAGGTCAACCAAAGGTTCGGGGTTTCGAGTTGACTAGAGGGGGATCTAGAACACATGCTGCATTTCTATGGGTCCTAGTCCCTATATAACCCTAGGAACCCACAAAACCTTAAATTTTTCATAAGGGTCCCCAAATCCCCCCTAGTTGAATCTGCCGCTTTCATGCATACAGCTTTTGGGCTGCACGCAGGGTTTAGGGTTTAGGGTTTAGGGTTTAGGGTTATGCATAGCTACCGAGCTCCTAGAGCTGAAAGACCTTGGGCATGGGAGGTAAACTGTCACCTTATAGTCCCCTGGAAGGAATTGCTTGGTAGCCCAGTGGTGCCCTTTTCCCCGTTTTTGGTTCAAACCTCCCCAAAAAAGTAACAACCTCAAAAAGGGGTACCCTTATTCTCTGACGATTACTGGGCTACCAAGATTATCTTTTGTTGTTGTTGTTTTCGTACCAACCAAGGGCGCATGAACGCCAGTTGCTTGCGTCAGCGGCTCTGTAATCTCGACACACGCGTACCGCCCCTCTACCCTCCAAAGAGCTTTTCCCTTGGGGTTTTGGGGCTTATGTTCTCAGGTGCAAGTTGTGGGGAATTCTGGGGCCTTAGGGTTTAGGGTCTATAGGGGGTTTTGGGTTTAGGGGGTTTTTGGTTTTTGTTTCTGTTGACCTGGCAGGTGGTGAGGCCCACTGCCGCAGCTTCGGCGTGCATCGCGAGATCGGCCGTGGCCCCAGTCAGCAGTTGGACCACAGATGGTTTGTGGATTCGCTTGGGGTCTGTTTTTTTTTTTTGGGGGGGGGGGGGGAGTTTTACGGGGTTTCTCTTTGAGGTTTTTTAGGGGGGGTGTCCCTTTTGCGGTCCTTTAGGGGGTGTTAGGGGGGTTTAGGGGGTTCTCTTTAGTCACCCCCAGAGAGTCCCGCCGATCGCCCTGACATCCCCACGGAGATTCCTGCCGAGTATCCCTGGAGTGCCCACCTTCAAAGAATTTCCCGTGTGAGTCCAGCAGGCTGCGGCGAAGTATCCATAATAACCTGTCCGAAAGGACAGGAGGGTGCTCATATCGGGCAGCTGCAAGGGTGCTAGGGTCTTGAGGGCCTTATTTGTTTGAAAGGCTTGTTTAGCAGTTCGTGCAAGGTTGCTGTGTGTTTAGAGTTCGACTGGGGTGCAGCTTGCAGGGTGTGACGATATTTTGCACGGGTTCAGGGTTTTAAGTTCAAGATCTGCTTCTGCACATCGTCGCAGGTTGGGCCAGGCAAGTCTCCAATGAGGCACGAGTGGAGGGTTGAAGTTGAGGGTTTAGGTGCCCCAAATGCCCCCGCATCTCGAAACGTAGGCCCTGGCCCCGACACCCCCAACCAGGAACATCCAGAGAAACCGAACCCTGAACCGCAGCACCTCCCGAAACTTGATCCCAGAACATGGCCAGTTCTTAAAATGTGTGGCCATTTTTTGGAGTAGGCCGGCGGTTTGAACCGAGAGGGTCTGGACAGGTTTAGGGTGTGGGGTGCGAAGGAGAGACCATGCTGACAAGGCGAAGAAGGGCCTCCTCTGTCTTCCAGGCCCCAAACCCCGAAACCTTTCATCCTTCAACCCTCAGCCCTAAACGAGGCAGCGATACGAAGTTAGCCAACAACAATCAGGTGGATCTCCAGAGCTGATCCGAGGTTTCGCCCAGTTCGACAAGCGTTGATGCGAATGGCAGTTTGTTTGAGCCCTGAATCTGAAACTTTTCGCTTTTAGTAGGGTAGGGTTTACGGTGCAGGGTTTTGGATTGAATCTACTGTCACACCCCTATACAAACACGGATCAAGGGAGCGGCAAGAAACAGCTGAAACTGCAACCATGCTGACCTCTACCCTGAAGGTTTACGTGGAGGGTCCATAGGGGTTTCAGGGCTTCGGGTTAAGAGCTCAGCGAACTGTACGCGGCCCCCTCCACAGGCGCAGAACTTGTTCATGGTGGTTCAGGACGCGGGCGCAGGGTGTTGACGAGGTTTGCTACACCCCAAACCCTGCACACAGAGCTCCGGGTGCTTCTTGGTAGAGTTCGGTTCCCATGGACTCGGCCCCAAACCCCTTAAATCCTGTACCGCCCTAAGTCCCCATGAGACTTAGGAGTGGGAGTCGGCGCCTGCCCTAGAGGAGCATGTGAGGCCGGCCGGGATCCCCCTGTTGTATTGCTGTTTTGTTTTTTTTAATTTTTTCTCTTGTTCTTTTGCTCGACATTCGTGGTGGTAGTATGCGATTGCTACGTCTACTCCCAAACCCTAAACCCTGAGGACTCACTAGCCACCCTGCGCCTCCTTGGCAGCATTCCGCTCTTGGCTCAGATCTCCGGCGGCCATGGAGTTCGATCGCCAGCTCAAGGATGGCAACATGCTAGGCCACTTTCTTCGGAGCGAGTACTGGCAAATGTTGTGGGTTTAGGGTTTGCGGCGCCAGTGGAAAACAAAACTTGTTTACGGGTTTGTCGCTGGTTGGAGAGGTTTTCGGTGGTTCTAAGGAGTACGGAACAGGTTCACAGATCCGAGGGTGGTTGAACGTGGCTGATTTGCCTTCGATTCAAATCGTTCGTCTCCCAACACACAATGGACAACCTCTGCCTGGGTCTGTGCGTGCCTCGCTTATGTCTTGAAGGTGACGGCGCGTAGATCTCAGGCAGATTTGACAATCGCAGTTGGGGCAAGAAACGATGTACAGGCTGTGCCCGGATCGATGCAGTTACCAAGCATTCATACTCACAGCTATACACCCTGTAAGCCTGTGAGCCCTAGGAGCCCTGTAAACCCGTAAAGGCCCCCTAGAAGCCTTCTTAACCCCATCAACACGTTCTGCCATCAAACCGTCAGCTGCGGCGCCGAACCTGACCCTCTTCGGTCCAGACCTTTCTGCCCTGTGCCCAGCAACGTGCAGTTCGGGTTTGGGAAGGGATGGGTGTTTTTTTTTTTTGGGGGGGGGGGGGGGGAGGGAGGGACCTTCACAGGGTTTTTTGGCAGGTGTTTGTTGGATAGACAGTGGGGTTCCAGGCTCTGTAGTTTCGTTCCGGGGGGTTTTCGGAATGGTTTATGGGAATTTCGGCCTTTGGGGCTCAAGGGCGTTTGATGTTTAAGAAGAGGGCTTTTAACAGCATTGTAAGGGATTTGGGGTTGTGGGTTGTAGGGTTTGGGGCTTAAGGGTTTCGGGTGTCGGGGGCTGCTCAATAGTTGAGGGGTTCTAAGGCCTCTAAACCCCCAAAGCCCTCATTGGCTTCGTCATGTCGAGGATGTAGGGGTGGTCGAAGTGCTGGGGTTTAGGCTTGAGGGGTTGCGCTGTACCTCAACTTGCTTGGTATGTTTGCATGCGCTGGCGCCTTCGCATGGCGTGTAGCGCAGGACAGTGCACATACTGCAGGATTTAGGGTCTGGGTCCTAGGCTCCTCCTGTTCTCGCAGGTCGGGACCGCAACTAATCCGTAAGCCCCACACCCTGACCACATGTTCCATTTCTTTCTTTATAGGCCCCTGGTTATAGAGGGTTGGCCTCAATCTACAGGCCATAAGCCGTAAAACGCGCGCAGCCCTGAGGTCGCAGATTTGAGGAGGATGGCCGCCGAGGTGCCAACGCTATTAGGGCCAGGGCTAGGGCTTTGCCTTTAGGTCTTCTTTGGTTTTAGCTAACGTCCCAGATTGCGGCCCCGAAGGTTTCGGCAGGTTTCCGGGTTTTGAGCCCTTCTGGGGGGGGTACTTCCGTCACTTTGAGCCTCTTCCAAATTCTCGGTCTCCACCTTGACCGTACCCTTAACCCGGCCCCGAAATCCTTCACCCATTAGTCTTACATCGGGCTCCGCATTGACTGCACCCTGAACCCGAAGCTGTCGTCGCAGCCCCAAAATCCTTCACCCATCAGTCCCAGATCTTATCTTCTGGGGGAGGCGTAAGTCCGTGACTTTAAGCCTCCTGCAGATCCTCGGGCTCCACGTTGACTGTACCCTTACCCCGAAACCGTAGTCTTCACCGACCCTTTTGGCGATGGTTTTGCGCTGGCTTTCCTTGTGGCCTCTGGGTTTAGGCACTGTCTAAAAGGCTTTTTTCTCAGGGGTTACGGTTCCCATAATCCTTTGCCAACAAGCCGAAGCCCCCAACTCTAAAACTCTGGAGCCCCAAGCCCCAAACTTCTACAGGTTGAGTGTTCCGAGTCTTAGGCCTTGTCAACCCTGGAAACACAAAACGGCAACCTCTGACAAACGCACGTCCATTTCGTGGAAAACACATCGCTGTGCGTGTTTTCGTGTGAAATCAGGCTCGAAAAGCACGCACTTTTTTGGGTGCCATGCGCGCGCGCGCGCGCGCGCGCGCGCGCGCGCGCGCGCGCGTCTCGAATGCGTCCCTGTGCGCAGTGTTTTCACGCTCGCCAGCACCGAGCCCATGGTGGCAGTGGTCGAATGCAACACGCAAAGACCTCGAGTTGTTTCGCGTGTGTCTGTATCCGACTGCAACAAGAGACGTGCCAAACGCGCGGGGTCGCAATCCAACGCGTTGCCTTTGGAGTTTAGGGAATTTAGGGTTCAGGGGTTTTATCCGAAAAGCCCCAGAGCTTACGGTAAAGACATCTCCCTCAAGCAACGTGGGAACCTCGGCTTCAGCCGTGGGCTGAAGCCCAGAAGGCCCGAACCCCCAAACCCCAAAACCTCTTGAGGGTTTGTGAGGGTTTAGGGTTCACCCTAAGCCCTAAACCTAAACCCTAGACCCTAGACCCTAAACCCTAAACCCTAGATCCTAAACCCTAAACCCTAGACTGAAACCTCGACACCCCCACATCGAACCTGGGCTGCGCTTCGGCATGAGTTGTGCTTGACCCTGACACCCAAACTGAACCCTGAACCCTAAATCCCGGAAGCCTGAAAGGCTCGCGCGGCAGGGGCTCGAGACTCAGAAGTTCCGGCCATCAGGAGCCCTGAGCCTTCAGCTTGTGGTCGGCTAGCCTTTGGGAGGCGGTCCATGCCCTGATCAAGCCTTGCATTCAAACCCTGTAAGGTTCAAAGTCTTCTGCCATCTCATCTCCTGTAGCAAAATGAGCCATTATTCGGGAAGAGTTTTTCAATAAACGAGGGGGTTCTTTTGGGGGAACCCTCCAAGCCCTTGAGCATTCCCACTTTGCTCAGGGCCAAGAGATGTCGCCGATTTCAGAGGAGGCAGGGCAAGAGGAGGGTTTAGGGGTTCGGGTTTAGGGTTTAGTCCTGGAACTCAAGGTTGGGGGTGGGGGCCTTTTGAACACAGCCTGTGCAGGTCCAGGGGCTCAGGGCTCAGGAAGTGTAGGGCTCAGGGCTTGGGGCTGCGATCTCAACGATGTGTACCAAGAAGCACAAAATAAAGGAAACGAAAGAAGACCCTGTAGTTGCCTTGACTCCAAAGGGCACCGTATCTTAAGCACAATAGTCCGAGACCTCTCAAAACGACGCCAACGAGAACCGCTTTACCTTTACCTGTGCATAGGCCTGGCCTGTCCGCCCCCACCGTAGGCCCCTATGCGGGCTCTACCCGACCCTGCCACAAACCCTATCGGACAGGCACTCCCTGCCTCTGCCATAGGCCCTGTACAGGCCCTACCCGACTCTGGGCACCACATTTCCTTTGAACTCAGGGACGTTGCTGCTGACTCTGAAAAACATTGCGACGCCTGAGCCCAAAACCTGTAGGGTACTTCAGAGGTTGGTGTGCGATTTAAACCCTTCGCGGAGGCTCCGACCACATCTTCTGGCTACGGTGGTGAACAGCGAGGTCTGGGCCCGGGCCATTGAGGGCTGCGGGCTGATTCCCGAAACCAGGATTCCCAACCCAGAGGCCCAACTTCCCCCTTAAACTCCAATCCTCGAAGCCCACGGCCCGAGGCCAGCAGTGCCCTTTTCTCTCCCTTTTTGTCAGATATTTGGGGTCTCCTGTTCTCTCCTCGAATACCTAGGATCCCGGAACCCCAAAACCCTAAGCCCTCCAGCCGCTTGCAGGCTACATGCGAGGAACTGAGTCCCGCCGGCCAGCTGCGAAGGCGGCAGCGGGCTTGAGGGTTTTGGGCTTTCAGGGTGTAGGAGCTGAGCCGCTGGCCCCTTTGAACGGCAGTAATTCCCCAAAAGGGTCTCCTGAGGACGTAGGTAGGGTTTAGGGTTGATGCTTATAGTCACTAGTGTTCGAGTTTTACTGTTCTTGTGGTTGTTGACACGTTGTGTTCATTTTTGGTGTTATGGTTCTTGTTATTGTTGTTGCTGTAGCTCTTGGCCTGTGGAGCTCTAGGAGTGTTTGAGAGTGCTCTCAGGGTGCTCTTAGAATGCTATTGAAGTGGTTTTGACGGTGTAGTTTGTCTTCCGCGTCTCTTATGGTTCTTGACACTTCTCCACACCCGGCCCTTGCTGAATTCAGCCCGCAATCTTCCTACGCCTAAGCCAAGTATCTCCCCCTAAACCCCATAAGCCCCCGAACCCCTAACCCCCTAAACCCAATCAACCCTGTAACCCCCTAAACCCAATCAACCCTGTAAACCCTGCAAACCCTGTAAACCCTAAACCCCCCGAAGCCCTAAGCCTAAACCCTAAATCCCAAAGCCTAACCCCTAAACCCCATAGCCCTCAACCCCCCTAAGCCCTAAACCCATTTAACCCTACACCCGGAGCGTCGGACCCCAGCCGTTTCGGAGGAGCATGCTGCCCGAAACAGTCGGAGTGGGCCGGCCTGGAAGTGATCGGACTTTTGGGGTTTAGGGGAAGTTTGGGGGGTTTCGGGCTTTTAGGAGGTTTAGGGTTTGGGGTTTTAGGGTTTCGGGTTTAGGGGACAGTTTGGGGGTTCAGGGATTTAGGGGTTTAGGACTTATGCACGAAGCCCTTAGTTGAACTAATTCTAGGAAAGCCTTGGGGTGTTCCCCCTTATACTACTTAGGGCTAAATAGCGTTAATTTTTTAATTTTTTGCATGTTGTGCTGTGTCAGAATATTAATAGTATTATATATGTTTAAACCCTAAACCCTAAACCTAAGCCCTAAACCCTAAACCCTAAACCTTAAACCCTAAACCCTAAACCCTAAACCCTAAACCCTAAACCCTAAACCCTAAGCCTCCTGTGTGAGCCCAAGCAATGCTTCAAAAGAGAATCAGTACGATTGCCGTCGCCCGATGTTGTGACTTTAGAGCGATTCAAGTTATCCCGATAATAAGGTTCGCCCGAAGCCCCGAAGCCTCTTGTGGCCCAGAAGCCCCCTCCCTTTCTCTGACTGTGGTGACCGAGACCGATGCGATGCTCGACTGCAAGGTTTAGGGTTACGGTTTAGGGTTAGTTCAGGGTTGCCGAAGCTCCCCAACCACAGGTCCTGCTCCCCCTTAAAGACCAAAAGAGCCCTATAACAAATACACCCCTGGCCCTTCGAACCAAGCCCGACCTGTTATTCGCACGTAGTACATAGTCCTAGTACATAGTCCGAACAGGCCTGTTTCAGAACCAGGACCAAGCCCGACCTGAAAAGTCCGAACAGACCCCTTTAAACTTAGTACCAAGCCCGACCGGTTTGTCTAGCCCTTAAACCGTTAACCCCGAACCCTAACTAATCCGCCCAGGCGCCATGTCCGATTGCTGCCAGGACCCGCAGGTGTGGTGGCGAGCTACTGGAGATGAGGTGCTGGGCCCGAAAGGGACCATGTGGCCCGAAAGGGCTTGAGGCTGTCCGTTGAGGACGCCTTTGGGGCTGGGGCTGTTCGAAAGAATGCCCCAGCCTCTTGCCCGATGAGGGCTGGGGCCGTCCGTTCACTGAGGATGGCCCCAAACCCCCCCTTTTCTGGGGGCCCGGTAATCTAGTCTAACCTGTAACTAGGCGGCCCGAGAAGGGTCCTGCAGCCCGAAAGGGCGGCCACTTTGACTGATGACTCGGTCATTGTGTAAAGGCTCAAGGCTCGCCCGTAGTGAAAAAATAGGACCGTTGAGGCTCGCATACTAACTAGCGCCATTTTAGGCTGTCTAAAGGCCCAGAGGAAGTGCGTGATCCGAAAGAGCGGTGGAGAACGAAAGAGAAATGAGATTGTCTGATGAAGACCCGCTCTAGATCACGCTTAGGTGTCCAAAGTAGGTCGGACGCAGAATGCTCGACTCGGATACTGCGTGGTGGTGCGTGCCCTTCTCCGTGATGCCAGTGCCCGAATGGCTCCCTGACACAGGGGGTGGGACCGTGCTTGCACGTCCCGGCATTGTCACTCGGGGTCGGAAAATCGCATCTCCCAGAAGCCCGACTCGAGTTCTGAATCCTGGCCGAAACGGAATGTAACGATAGGCGAATGCTGCCCAGCCCCCTTGTGCTGCCCGACTGAGGCTGTTTGGAGGACCGACCTCTGACCCTGACCGTCGTTTTGGCCCGCAACCCTAAGGCCCTAATTTAATAGGGTTCATGAAAGACAGTGTAATAAGTTTTAAAACTGAAAGACTGTCCAATAAGTTTTAAGATAGGTTTAGGGGTTGACGGGCAGTGGTCAGCTGGTTGCTGTCACGCCGAAAGGGACACAGGAGATCGAAGGGCATTCAACCAAAGTATTGCAGTCAGAGAGATAGACAGCTCGGCCTTGAGTGCATCGCAGGGTCAGCTGATTGAGTTAAAGTTGGCAGAGACAGCTTGACTGTAAACGGACCGAAACCCTAAACCTGGACCTTAAGCCATAATGAGGCTCTTTAAGGTCTGCGTGTACATGAGTAGGCCGACCATTGCGACTGTGTGCAGCTAAGGAAATGCATGGCCCGACCATACGCCTACGCCTGACACACAGCAGGACGAAGCCGCTCGTCATTGAATAGTATTTAAGTAAGGCGAAAATGAGTAGGCCGACCATTGCGACTGTGTGCAGCTAAGGAAATGCACGGCCAGACCATACGCCTACGCCTGACACACAGCAGGACGAAGCCGCTCGTCATTGAATGGTATTTAAGTAAGGCGAAAATGAGTAGGCCGACCATTGCGACTGTGTGCAGCTAAGGAAATGCATGGCCAGACCATACGCCTACGCCTGACACACAGCAGGACGAAGCCGCTCGTCATTGAATGGTATTTAAGTAAGGCGAAAATGAGTAGGCCGACCATTGCGACTGTGTGCAGCTAAGGAAATGCATGGCCCGACGCCTACGCCTGACACACAGCAGGACGAAGCCGCTCGTCATTGACTGGTATTTAAGGCGAAAATGAGTAGGCCGACCATTGCGACTGTGTGCAGCTAAGGAAATGCATGGCCCGACCATACGCCTACGCCTGACACACAGCAGGACGAAGCCGCTCGTCATTGAATGGTATTAAGTAAGGCGAAAATGAGTAGGCCGACCATTGCGACTGTGTGCAGCTAAGGAAATGCATGGCCCGACGCCTACGCCTGACACACAGCAGGACGAAGCCGCTCGTCGCTCGTCATTGACTGGTATTTAAGGCGAAAATGAGTAGGCCGACCATTGCGACTGTGTGCAGCTAAGGAAATGCATGGCCCGACCATACGCCTACGCCTGACACACAGCAGGACGAAGCCGCTCGTCATTGATTATATTATTAAGTAAGGCGAAATTGTCTATATTAAATTTAGTAAACTACAAGGTTCCTTTAATGTAGTGGTGAGTGTATATTATATGGGGTGTCCATTTGGGGGTACAAGATATAAACCCTGTTTACCCTGTTTCATGTTGATTCGATACATAACAACTGTCCATACTAGCCGCTGTAATGCCAAGGTCCTCCATCCTGGTGGTTCTTGTTGCTCCCGTTCAAGACCGAGGCAGAGCTGTGAGTTTTAAACTCGCAATTTCATGACTGATGATTCCAGAAATTTTGTAGATTACTATTAGTTCGTGATGGTCTCATTGAGAGGACGCTGCCTGGCACAACGTCCGTGCAGTGGCGCCAGATCCTGTCTGATCGACGAGGAACGGCTGTTCATTGGCCGTTGGTTGTTGCCCCACGAGTAGGCTAGTTGACATGCAGCCAAGGCCTTGAACCGCGGTCACCCCTGCTGCACGATGTGATCTTCCAAGGCCCGTGACTTTGCTTGACACTGCTTGTCGTCCTGAGATTGCGGTCGGGCTGAGACAGTGTTGCTGCGCCACGCATCACGCACGATCGCCTCAGAACGAAGGTTCAAGCGTCCGGCTGGCTTCAAGTGTCGAAGTCACAGTGACAGACAGTTCCATGACACGTGACTGACAGTAGTAGCCACGTGACAGACTAGTACTCAGTTGGCAGCCTTGAAGTCAAGTGGCAGCAGCTCAGACCGTAGCAGCTTTGAAACAGTAGCCGGACCGTAGCAGCCTTGATTGAATTGGCAGCTGGGTCGAAAGCCATGTCAACTCGTCGTGGGGTTCCAGCAGATGCGGCCGAAAGGAAAAGACTGGAAAAGCTCGCCATTACGTTTGGTGTGTTGGCCGGGGACCCCCAGGCGCTCCCAGATGATTGAATAATGTGCGCAAATTCAGGCCTAAACCTTAAAGCCTATAATTTGCTCGTGAGGCCCAAGCCCGACTTGGTGAAGAAGCACGTGAAGCCTACATGAACTCCGCGTACTACTCGCCCGTCGGAGATGGGGACCTCAGCAAGGCCGACGACTTTCAGTGCTGGTTTGGGGGGGGGGGGGTCTGGGGTGTCAGGGTTTACGATTTAAGGGTTTAAAGTTTAACAGCGACAGGTCAAGACCGCTGTGGGCGAGAAGGCGCCCCACCTGGAGTATTTGTGCCAGGTGCTCCGGTGCGATGATTTGAGCTGGTGCGTGTCTGGGATGGCATGCAAGGGGGGAATGTCCGTCAAAGTCAGACAGACTTCTGACTATTAACCTTGAGTGACTTCAATTCTACCTGTCATCTGAGTCGATCTCCGCGTTGCTGCACCACTCGCCGCTTGGGGCATCGTTCGCGCATGCCGTGACGCCGAAGCTCGTCCGACAGGCTGCTTGTCCAGACTGTGACCTGTAAACGACAGTTTGAGAATGTTAGGGTTTAGGGCGGTTTTAGGGGTGCGGGTTTAGGGTCGGTGTAGGGTTTAGATGATAGGGTTTAAGGGTTAATAAATAAGGGTTGAGGGTTTGGGGTTTAATAAGTGTTTAGGGTTTAGGGTTAAGTTACTGCCCAATCCCGGATGCAAAAGGGTTTAGCGTTTGGGGTTGCTGTGACCCAGGTTCTGTTCCACCGACGTGGGTACAAGATCAAGAAGAACCGCAAAAATCCCTCCGCCTTGATCGCAACCCACTGCCGCGAGAAGATCCACCATCTCAGCCTTCTGGCAGCACTTGGTTCGATTCTTTTCAATTCTGTGATCCGGCCTGCCCTGCGTGACAGACTTGCTGCTTCGTGCTGACTAAGATAAGACGATGCCCGGCGGACTTGGGTGGAGTGGAAAGGTGGACAGAAAGGCCCAGGCCGAGGATGAGGCTGAGGGCGGCGAGTCCGAGGAGTCCGGGTCCGACGAAAATGAGGACGAGGCTGGGTGGACGGGAACTGTGGCGCGGTGCTTGATCAGTGTGACAGAGCACAAACTGCGTGTTCCCGCATTCCTGTAGCCAGGAGATCGACCCGGACGAGGAAGGGCGTGACAACGAGCCCGGACAGCCGTCGGAGTTTCCGGGCGAGAAGCCAGCCTGCAAGGCCCCGCCCGACTTTGACAAGATGGAAGCAGCTCAAAAGGCTGCCGCTCAGGCCGAAGCCACCCCCGAAACCACCCAGGCCGAAGCCACCCCCGAAGCCACCCAGGCCGAAGCCCAGCCCGCCACCGAGGCCGAAGCCCAGCCCGCTGCCAAGGCCGAACAGCCCGCCGCCAAGCCCAAAGGCAAAGGACAGCCCACAGCGCAGGGCGCCACGGTGGAGGTGAAGCCAAAGCCGCCCGCCGTGCCCGTCGTCCAACCACCGCCACCCAAGGTGGCAGGCTCGCGTGGAATTCAGTTTGTTTTATTAAGTTTAAATGAATCAAATGCACGGATGTGAATCTGAAGGACCGCCGGCCGACACTATCCAGGACGACGAGGACGATGACGATGGAGCTTGGACCGACGAGCAGTGGTCCTATGGTTGGGGGTGGTGGCCCGCCTGGTGTCCGGGCAGCAAGTATTAGTTATTAATGGTTTCAGCCTCAGTCAGCCTGCAGTGTGTTGGAGTTTGTTATCTGCGTGCACATGAACTCAGCTCAGGTACCGCCAGACGGAAAGGCCGAATCCTCCTGCGAAGCAGCCGCCATCGAAGCCAGCTGCCTGAGAGGCTGAATGTGAATAGGCCGTCGACCACGTGGGATTGGGAGACCGATGATTCATGATGACGTTGTTCACTGCTCACTACGGTGTCTAGGGTTTAAGTTTAGGGTTCAGGTTTAGAGTTTATGCATTCGGGTTTTAAATTCAATTAGTTAGGGTTTAGGTTTAGGGTTTAAGGGTTTAGGGGTTCAAGCCGTACCCAGAAGTGGAACGTGTGGTGATCCATATCCGCACATGTCCCCTGGGTGTGGCTTCCGCCTGATTGGATAGAGCTCGTTCAAAAAAACGGTTTCGGGTTTAGGGTTTAGCCCCCCGCACGGTTCTGGTTTTCGTGATCCTGCGTGGTCCGTTTTGCCGCCCAAATTGAAGACCGAGCAGCGACTTGACGCGCGAGCTGAACAGGGCGCTTGCGACTTTATGTTAGTGGTTACTGGTGAGTGAGACAGGCAAGCTTCCCTGTGACAGGAGTACGCTGGATGGTTTTTGCCGTGTGCTGGGGGCTTACAGACTTCAAGCTGTCTTTGCTGGTCGGAATGGATGGTTGTTTGCATGTTTTAACTCATTGAGCCTGGGCCGGCCCAGGTTCGATAGTGACTCGGCGCTGGACAAGTTGAAGCCTGGCCCGGTCGATCGAAAGCCGGGTTCTGAGTGCAGCCGTTTAAGACGATGACATCCGCAAAGCACTTTGCCTGGCTTGCGAGACCGACTTCCGGCTCAATGGTTGCTCGATTTTGATTTTCAAAGACTGATCGCGCCCATACACACACATAAAAGATTTCCACCAAGTAGAATAATACCTGTCAAACAATCACCAGTCTTTAAAACAGGGAAACCAGGAGGTCGGTTTAGACAGATCGATAATAATCCAGGGCAGGCCGACAGCTGGCCGAACGGCCGATGGAAGCAGCTCACTGCAAGATTCAGCCCAAGATGCCGCTGAACCCCCGGCGATCTGGATCGAACCCACCACAGCAACCGAGGCATGCGCCGGTTGCGCAAGATCAACAGAAGAAAAAGAAGAAGAAGACTGGCGACCAACAGGCCCGCAATCAAAGACGGCTGAAAAAGAAGGCCGACAAAGCAAAAGCAGACCGCTCCTTGGATCGCATTTTGGGTATTTTTTCTCGACTCGTCATATTGTACTACCCAGTAGTATTATCCTCCATGGTCAATGTTTGACCTAATTAAGGACTGGAGGAGCTCCAAGTCCAGGCCGAAATGGGCAGGAACCCTGACATGTGGTACCAGCGTGGCCTTGAGAAAGGCAAAGAGGACGGCTACAAGTTGGGCTGGGACGAAGGCAACAAGCATGGCCACGACAAGGGCTACGCAGATGGACTCCAGAGAGGTTGGTGGAAAGGCTACAACAAGAGGAAGGACGAGGAGGATGGCAGGTTGGATTTACCGTGGCGTACAGGGCCGCGTCCATGGAATCGTGCGCCGGACGACGGCCAGGACGGCAAGGGCCAGGACGGCAAGGGCAAGGGCAAAGGTGCAGGCAAGCCCTCGAAGCCCGACGACGCAGCGAGAAAGGCCGTGGCCGTCAAGACCGACGCAGCCGTTGCAAAAGCCAGGACCTCTATGGTGGAAGTTATGAATTTGGTGCAGACGGCCGCCGACGCTAAGCGGAAGGAAGCAGACCAGAAGGCGGCCAACAAGGAGAAGAAAGAACGGGAAGCAGCCCAGAAGAGCGTCGACAAGGAGAGGAAGACCGTCGACAAGAAGAACGAAAAGGAGAGGCAGACCGTTGACAAGAAGAACGATAGAAAGGAGACCGCGTCAGCTTCAGATTCAATGTCAAAGACAAAACAAGCCAAGGAAGCAGCCCAGCAGGCCGTCGACAAGGAGAAGAAAGGGGAACCAGCCCAGAAGACCGTCCAGAAGGAGAGGAAGACCGTCGACAAGAAGAAGGCCCCGCCCGAGTCCGCCGACAAGGCCGTCAGCGACAATTCTCAGAAGACCGACAAGGCCGACAAGAAGCGCAAGCGAAAGTCATCGTCGTCCAGTTACTAGGCAGACTGACAACGACAATGGGCCGACATTGATGACAAAAAAGAGTGCACGTGGCAGTGTTAAGTTCGGTTGACTCCATGTAATCTGACTGAATCTGAATCTGAAAGACCCGTAACCATGACATCCCTGGCCTTCTTGCGCTTGAATCCATTCCCAGGCCCGAAGCTTCGAACTCCGGCTGGCGCGTCAGTTCCGATTCCTTTGTCCGAGTCCTGAGCCTGATAGAACATCGTCGCAGAAAGCCTAGTAGCCTAAGCTGTTTCCTCACATCCTTGTTGCGACCCTCTGCTTCCAGGCCCTAAGCTCCGAAGACCGGCCGGTGCCTCACGTTCGCTTCTTCCGACGATAGACAGCGTCCGAATCCGCTCGCCAGGCCCGAAGCTTCCAACCCCGGCCGGTGCCGAATGAAGATGGTCGTTGAAAGCTTAGAGTAATATCATCCTCGTTGCGCAGCTCCCAGGCCCGAAGCTTTGAACTCGGACCGGTGCCCCATGTTCGTGCGCAAGGGCGAGGGTCCGATTGTGCCAAGGTCAACCCCTGCACCAGTGGCAAAGGAAGTGCGAGTTCCCGACTGACAGATGACGTCCGAGCCAGTGGCTCCGACATCATGGGGTCCGTCGGGAACTCGTCGGTTCCTTTGCTGCTGGTGCTGCTGGCACCTCTTCCAGCACGAGGCCGAGGCACAGCTCAGAGAGTCTAGTAGTCATTGACGAGCGAGCAGATCGATTCCCTTCCACGCAGGTCGATGCCAGCTGCAGACGCAGAAGCAGCCCGAAGGCTCGGGCACGGTTGGGGTCGGTCTTGGTTTAGGTGTTACCAGTTTTGTTCCTTGGAAATCTGCGATTTGGGAGCTGTCAGGGTTTAGGGTTTGGGGTTTAGGGTTTAGGGTTTTTTAGGGTTTTTTAGGGTTTTAGGGTTTGCAACTCCCGCAAGTGTTTGGAATGGTTGTGGTTGAAAAGACTAAGAACGATTAGTTATTTTTGTTCAAGCAGGTTTTTTAAAGCCCCACTCCTGAGCCCACGACTAGGCCGCTTTTATCTAGTTCGAGCAGATGAACCCTAAACCCTAGACCCTCATACCTCAACTTAACCCTAAACCCTCCTAAACCCTAAACCGAAACCCTAACCCTAAACCCTAAACCGTTGATAGCCTGCCTTGTGCGAGTGCGAGAGCCGAAAGCGTTGATAGCCCGTCATTGCCGGGAAAAGATCCACCATCTCAGCCTTCTGGCAGCATGTGCTGTGTTTCTTGACTGCTCCGGCGAGCCCGCTGCGTGCTAACTAAGATGACACCGTACCTGGCGGACTTGGATGGACATGTTGATAGACCGTCATTGCCGGGCCCGGGAAAGATCCACCATCTCAGCCTTCTGGCAGCACGTGGTGTGTTTCTAGACTGATCCGGCGAGCCCGATGCGTGCTAACTAAGATGTCATGCCTTGCGGACTTGGATGGAAAGGTTAAACAGAAGAAGGCCGATGATGGCACTTGAGCAACCTTGTTGGGTCCTTGGTCCTTCGTGTTGCTCATGTGCTTGATGCTGTTCTGTTGTTGCATGTTCTTATCCCTACCAATGAGCAGCTGTATGCCCACTGGTTGGCAGCTGCTCACACACCAATGGCCGGGTGTGGGGACGGGTGATGCCACGGTGGGTCCCGGAGCCTAGGGGGGGGTTGGGGCCAACCAGCAGTGGGCATTTGCTGATGACAGCTGGACACATGGGCTAACGTGCCAGCTGGCCCCCCCCTATCATGGCGTTGCCCCCGTGTGTCGATCCCTACCATGGGAGGCCACTTGAGCAACCTTGTTGGGTCCTTGGTCCGAGGCCTGTGTTGTTGCATGTTTGTGATGGCTCGTCCTTGCATGTTCTCACGCGGTTGTGATGTGTACCCTCCTTAGACGAACCTTAAGCCTCACACCCTGAACCTAAACCGTAGAACTTCAACCCCAAACACCAACCCCTCCATTCACAGCACAGGCAGGGAGGCGATAGAAAAAAACGTAAACCCTACACTGAAGAAAAACCCTAAACCTAACACCTTCCTGAATATTTTATTTGAAACCCTACAGATTGACTGCAACCCCAAACCCTTAATTTGCGCTTGCAGGACTCAAAGCAGAGCCAGCGTGAGGCGGACGGCGTAGGTGGAGGGAGATACCATCGCGATACCATCGCGATGGTGTCCCCCTCTGCCTACACAGGACCGAGTCAGGATTGTGTCAGCAAAGCTAGCAAGCTTCTCGGACTTGACCGTTCCATGCCATTGCGCTTGCAGGAGTCAAATTGCGGCCAGCGCTGGAGCGTCAGGCAGCCCTGCCACCCCAGCGCTGCCTCTGCAGCCGGTTTCTGTCCTCGCGCACGGAGGAGTGCCTGGCATTCAATTGAATGCTCGGTACTCTTCCGCGCGCGAGGACAGAGCAGTGCTTGCCTGGGACCTGGTTGATCCCATCGCCGCCGCCCGCGCTTGTGCATGACATGGACATGGAAGTTGCTTTGCCAAGGTCGAGAGAAGCGAAGCGAGACCGACGGCTTCAGTGAGAAAGCACGCTTCTCAGATTTCCACACTGCGCTTTGAAGTCAGCAGCTTGTGGCCTTCGACGTCTTGACTTGCTGTAGCCCGAGGCTCGAGGTCTAACCTGACATAGTATCTGAATAAGACTAGCGCGATGGTCCGAACGCTGGTCCGGCTCGGATCTCTGGATCCCTCTTTCTGCTCTCCTACTTCGAAGGCCGAGCAACCAGGCTTTTGCAAATTTCACACCAGGAAATCTGTGATGTCATTGCCAGCAATGTCTTTTTTGTGTTTCCTGTTCATGTCTGTGGGTTTAGGGTTGAGGGTTTTGGGTTCTGGGGTTTAAAATGTAGGGTTTTAGAGGGTTTTAATAGGGTTTCGTGTTTAGGGTTATTTAGGCTTTAGGGTTCAGGGTTTGGGATTTTAGGCTGTGGGACGGCCTAGGGCTTAGGGTTCAGGGTCTAGGGTTTACGCGTGGGGGTCGGGTGCAGGGGGCGTGTGTCCTCAAACTTGCTGTTTTGTGCCGTGCAGCGTTGTTTTTTTCTCTGGAATTGGAATTTCGACGTTAAATGGGTCTGGAATGGCGTTTCGGTGCTCGGAACGTGCAAAATGGGTTCGGACGGACGTATCATGAGGATTCACGCCAGACACATGTGTTTTTGCAGTTTTCGGGCCTGGAAATGTGCGATTTTCGCGTCGGAAGGGCATTTTTCGGGCTTGGAAGATACAATTTCAATGTCCAAAAGGCTCTGGAAGGGGGCGTATGGGGGAAGGCTTCTTACTACCAGACAAGGTCTTTTTGCAGTGTACGGGCTTGGAAATGTGTGGCGCTTTCGACTCGGAAGCTCCAATTTGGCCAGACAGAGGTGTTTTTGCAGTTTTCGGGCCATGAAATCTGCAAATTGAGCGTTTCAAAGGTAAGTTAAGGGCCTTTTTGGGGCTGGGAACGGGCCATTTCGGTGGCAATACAGGCCTACCATGAGGATTTACGCCAGGCAGAGGCCTTTTTGCAGTTTTCGGGCTCGGAAATGTGCAGTTTGGGCGTTGGAAAGGGTTGAAAGGGCGTTTTCGTGCTTGGAAGGTGCCATTTCGGCTTGAAACAGGTCTGGAAGGACGGAATCCCGAATATTAAATAGCTACCCTACCGCTCAAGTAATAAGTACCCCGCAATTATAGCTGTATATTGGGGAGGGGGGAGGGTTATCGTGGGGATTTATGCCAGACAGATGCGTTTTCGCAGTTTTCGGCCTGGGAAATGTGCAATTTGAGCGTTGGGAACGGTTTGAAAGGGCGTTTTCGGGCTCGGAGTCGGCATTTTGGCTTCAAAACAGTAACCTGTCTGGAAGGATGGAATCCCCTCCGCCTAGCAATATGATTAAATTGTTTCCCTACCTCCCGATAATAAGTACCCCTAAATTATGGCTGTATATTGGGGAGGGGGGGCTATTATTGTGAGGATTTATACCAGACAGATGCGTTTTCGCAGTTTTCGGGCTGGGAAATGTGCAATTTGAGCGTTGGGAACGGTTTGAAAGGGCGTTTTCGGGCTCGGAGTCTGCCATTTTGGCTTCAAAACAGTAACATGTCTGGAAGGATGGAATCCCCTCTGCCTAGCAATATTATTAAATTGTTTCCCTACCTCCCGATAATAAGTACCCCTAAATTATGGCTGTATATTGGGGAGGGGGGGCTATTATTGTGAGGATTTATACCAGACAGATGCGTTTTCGCAGTTTTCGGGCTGGGAAATGTGCAATTTGGGCGTTGGGAAGGGTCTGAAAGGGCGTTTTCGGGCTCGCAATGTGCCATTTCGGCATGAGTCTGGAAGGGTGTACCGTGAGGATTTAGGGTTTGGCTGGGAGGCCGAGGTTGAAGGAGGGAGGGTGTGACCCCTACCAACACACGACTGCCCACACGATAATGCAGGAGTGTGCAGGCCCGTTGGCCGGGTAAATTATCCCGTTGGATGGGATAATGCCTGGGGGTGTGGCAGAGGGCCGGGGGCTGTACGCTGACCCAGGGTTAGATGGGTCGGGTACAGCTCGCGGCAAGGGGTTTGAGGCCAACGCAGGGAGTGTGGCCCTGTATGACAGCAGGACGATGGGCTAACGTGCCTGCTGGGCCCTGAAGTCCGGCAGTGTGAACACATTGTCGGACTCCTCTGTCACTGGAATGGGAGGCCATTTTTTTTCGTGTCGGCAAGGAGGGTTTAGAAGGATTGGGGGTTGGGCGGGGTTTTTGTCCGAATTATAGACGTGGCAGACCGAGGGATTTTTGCAAATTTTCAGTCTCGGAAAAGTGTCGGTGCCGGAAGGGTTGGGGGCCGCGGGGGCGGGGGGGGCGGGGGGGGGCTTGCGTGGGGGGGGGGGGGGGGCAATCATGTTTATCTGCGCTGCGCTGGGCCTGCCACTTGAATACTAGTTGTCTCAGAATCGAACAACCTCTGGTCAGGTCCATGTCCAGCAGAACACCAAGCTGGCCGACGTTGTGCAGAGGAGGAAAGTCGGAGTGCACAGAGGAGATCGAAGTTCAAGTTCTGCGGCCGATGCGGCCGGGAACGTGCGGACACGAGGCCGGGAGCTTCCCCGACGCGGTGGGTCTTTCAAGGGGCAGAAATACAAGCGTCAGTTCGAAAGATCGATACATCGTTTCGGCAGGTCCACCAGGGTCCTCATTCCCAAGGCTGCCTTCAAAAAGGCGGTGAGAAGCCTGGGGTTGCTAGGTGGCTTGAAGATGAAGCCCGACGCGTGGGAGAAGCTCCAGCTGGCCGCAGAGGACGAGGTCGCACGCTTCATGCGATGCCTCACCTCGATCGCTGGCTCGTCGGGTCGTGTGACACCAGACGACAGAGACGTCGAAGCCTTTAGGAGTCTGCAGGCGGAGCAGCAGGCCGATTGTCAGCTCAACCTCAGACTTCGCGCCAGGACCAGCTCGACGAGCAGTGTCAGAAAGCGGAGGGCTCACGTAACATGGCATCGCTGGAGCGACGACGAGGACGAGGCCTGGATTTCGGGCGGGGTTGCGGGTCACAGTTCTGTTCTGTCTAACAGTGGACAGTGTAACTTGGATTTGACTTGGGATCCGATCCAAGCCCCAGGTCGACCCCAGGCCGAAGATCGAGACCATCAAGGTGCCTGTCAAAGCCAAGAACGAGGAGGCGAAGCTCCCCATCACAAATTATGTGAAGACCGAGCCGAAGCAGACGAAGCTGCTGTTTGCCGTCGTCAAGACCGAGCCGAAACCTTCCGAGAAGCAGGCGGCAGGGTCCCCCAGCAAGAAGCGCAAAAACGGCGACGACGAGGCTGAGCCTGAATGCCTGTCAAGCACGAGGCAGAAACCTAAGCGTGAGCGCTGACTTGAAGGGAAGATTCTTCAGATCGGGTTGAATGTCAATACAGATATTGCTCAAATAATAAGGTCGTCATGTCCATATTATGGGAATCAATGTCAAACTTCCGAATTTCCTCATCGAGTCTCGGCTGACGTGGGGTTGCGACTGAGACCGACTAGTGTGCTCAGAAATTCGAGTCTCGGCTGACGTGGGGTTGCGAGTGAGACCGACTAGTGTGCTCAGAAATGAGACCTCAGCATTCTGCAGCAACGCATTGCTTGTCTGACGTAATAGCATCCTGCGCAGGAACCTCCTGCGGCCGATTGTGGCTCAGACCGACTAGCAAGATGAATATTAGGCTAGCGGCCGAAATGGGGGCGATCCCCCCCCGTCGATCTTGGGGCCACGGCCAGCTTCGAGTGGCGACCGACTGCTCCGGCCTGGATGCCGCGGTGCACGCGCTGAAGGCGTTGGGCCAGCGCTGCAGACACGTGTACGCGTGTGAGGCCGATGAGAAGTGCCGACGTGTACTTCAGGCGAACCGAGCCTTTCCTGCAATTATCATGCGCAATATTCCTGTAGGGCAGGGTTAAGGGTTACGGGTTTAGGTTACGGGTTTACTATCCCAGACTACTAGTGGCGACAGCCAAGATTCGCCAGACCGAATGTTCACGGACACCACCCAGCACGACGTCGCGAAGCTGCCCGACTTCGACTGCTATTCTGCTGGCTTCCCATGCCAGAGCTTCTCCGTCTTGGGCAACCAGCAGGGCTTCAAAGACAGTCGCTCGAAGGTTCTGCAACTTGTCTAGTGCTTCGAAATTTCGCATCGTTAATTATAACATGATTAATAACTTCCACGGCTGGCAAGCAGCTGTGATCACCAAGGCCAGCCATTTTGGATGTGGTGCGTGCAAAGCGCCCGAAGGTGGCTGTACTCGAGAACGTCCGAGGCATCTGGAAGTTCATGAAGCAAGTCCTCAAGCTGATGACTCTGAAGGTGGCCGACGCCTACAACGTCGTCATTGTGCTTTGGCGCCACGGTTTAAGTTTGTCTGACTGAGTCGGCGTTATTTTAAATGCACGTGATGATGCTGCCTCCAAGTTGGACTTCGACGCTTGCCAGATTGGGGCTTCCGTCCGACGGCCCAGGGTGTGGTTTATCTTGGTGCGGCGCGATTGCTGCATCGAAGAGCGAGGACGGTGTTGACAGTGTCAATGAAATTAGGGTTTAGGGGCCCGGGAATTAGGGTTTAGGGTTACGGTTTAGGGCCAGTTTAGGGTTTAGGGTTAAGATCCTCTCTTGAGCTGACCTTGTTGTGGGCCCGAAGCTATTTTGGCAGCAAGGTGTGGACAGTTCTTCAGCACGTTTGGTCCGAGCTGGTGAAGATCGGAAGCAAATACCCGGGGCCTGCCCCCAGGCAAACGGTACGCGTCTTGGTGGAGACTTAGGGACACGTATTAGTATTAATTAATTGGTAGAGCAGAAGGAGACCAACATAATTCTGAAGCTAAGGATCGCTCATTCTGAGTGACCGACAGCGTGAAGTCTTTCGACAGACAGTAGTAGAGGGCAGGCCCAGATCGCGCAAGCGCAAGTTCGTCGTCGTGGACGTGTCCCAGTCACCAGGCGGGCTGTCGCTGCTGTCACCCTGAGATAACATCATATCGTGACCACACCCTGTGAGTCAGGTTTTGCCCGACGGGGCGATGGAGTCTGTCCATGTTGGGCACGAAGCTCGGCCATGGCTTTGTTGCCCGAAGGCAAGGCTGAGAGCCAAGCCAGACTCCTGGACTGGCAGGAGGGCCTGCGTTTGCACGAGTTCCCGCAGCTCGCCGCCCCCGTATCAGACCAATGCATGCGTGAGATGCTGGGTAACACGCAGCATGTCAGAGCTGCGGCCGCAGCCTGGGTCTTCGCTTTCAGCCTGGTACGCCCATCCACCGCAAAGGCCGATGGTTTCATCATGCAGACGAAGCTACCCGACAAGCATTTTTGACGAATTGACCGCCTTAGAACTGCACACAGAGGCACCCATGATTCTGCTCGTCTGGAGCCGAAGTGCTCAGGACGAACAGAAAAGGGCAGCTGCAAAAGGTGGAACCGAAGGCTCGCGGTAGTGTTGCTTGCCACATTGCATGATAATAATAAGGCTTCCTACGCGCCGAAGGTCCGAAAGTGCCACCGTGCCAAGAAGGCACGTTCTGCTCAAGGGCGACCGAAGAGAAAGAACGGCTGAGCAGAGACAGAAAATTTGGACGCGGTTCGCAGGAGACCGGGGAAACCCTGCAACCTGCTGGTCGTAGGTCGACTGATCGACAGCAGGTCGCGCGAAAACTGGGATTTGCAGCCCCCGGTCGAGTCACGTGCCAGCGCAGCCGGTCTTGAGCGTGCATTTGAGGCTGAGTCGCGCAGACCGATCGTCCGGACCTGATGTGCGTGGTCCGGGCTTGGAGCAAGCTATTCAAGTCGTGACCGATGATGTTGCACGTTTGCGTAACGACAATGATTGTAGGCTTTGATGATTCGCGCTGTTTCTCCTCGCGCTTCCCAAGGCCGCGGCCTCAGGTACCCTCCAGTTCCGTTTCTCCCGTTAAATTAACGCGCCACCATACTTCTTGCTTGCTGAACAATCACTTCGATTCGAACCGTGACGAGTTTTGCAGTTTTTCTTCAGGGAATTCTGCAATATCTGCATCAGAATCACTTTGCGACGGGCTCGATCTGGGACCGATTCCAAAACGTCGACACCTGCAAAGAAAACCGAGGACTGAGTTTAGTTTCGCAGTTTTCCACCAGGGAAAATTGTGAATTTGAATTTGAATTGAATGCCTTGAGGCTGGAAGCTAGTTTCGGGAAATCCCCCTAGCTAAAGTACAATGTCCCCTGACATTGCCCTTTAGCTCGGGCGGACCGGTCCTGTTGAGTTAGTTTGGCGGGCGCTTTGCCATTATGGATCCGAAAACGAAACCATAAGGGGAACCCACCTCCGAAACTAACTCAACACGACCGGGCGGCCCGAGCTAAAACCCAATGTCCCTGGACATTGGGCTTTAGCAAGGGGTCTCAGTTTCAACTAAGCCGTCCCAAACTAACTCGGGCCGACAGTCGGGGGCCGGTCTGGCCCGCCGGGAAAAACAAACCAGCTCAGGGCACGGAACCATGATTGTTTTAACAGTTTTCATTGGTCCAAAATTGTTAAAACAGGTTCGGTTCTCGCCAGCACGGGCAGGAGAATGCAGGGTGTGAGGCACAAGCCCCCCAAACACAACAGACAGACAGACCGCTTTGTCTTGACAAGTCCAGTTTGATTCAGCAGTTTTCCAGTCCATGCGTCACAATTGCGAAAACCAGCTTGTCAGGCAACTTCCGCCAGAAGCAGACCGTTGGTCATCGTGAGGCCTTTCGAAGAGTCCCGTCCAATGATTTGCTTCTGTGAGAGTGGCAGATGTGCCAGGCCGAAGCCAAACTTGTGCCGTGCGGAGCTCGGCCCCAGACTTTGAATATTTGAAACG